>OX246745.1:455001-762501 GCA_945910005.1 Isoperla grammatica
TTCCTTTCATTCATAAGGCCAACTTCTGTATTGTGTCTTGTGGTTTTTATGTTAAGTAACTCACGTCCTGGAAACCGCTACTTAACATAAAAAAACACAAGACACAATACAGAAGTTGGCCTTATGAATGAAAGGAACAACGGGGGACTACTCAAGGTTGCGAACGTGCCGACTTAAGACATTGGGAAGAAGATACCCAGTACTAGATTAAGGCCATTGACACGCAGTTGCCAGTGTGACGTCAGAATCCATACCAGATCAGAAAGTCTACAGCAGTGGAGATTCGACCGGCTGAGCGGAGGGAAGTAGACCCGGAGGATACGTCGGCCAACATATATATATATATTAGTACATGACGCGTTGGATGGAGCGTGGTGTAAAACAACGATAAACAATCATTAGCATATTTTCACGCAGTTATATTTGTATTCATCTTTCGCAAGCGATGTCGCAAGAAAGGTACTCCACCTCGTGACACTAAAATAAATTAACTTATAAACAACTAAACCCTTGTTCACCTATACATTTTATGTAACAGATTTGCTTCACTCATAAATCTGCATAGAAATAAGTTTTTGTATATTGTAGGTATGTTATAGGAGATATGTTTACACGTTTTCATATATAAACCAAATATTTGTACTTACCAAAAATATAAATCAAATTTCTTTTTAATAATATTGTGCGTATAGCCTCCTTATTTGTATTATGAAACCGCTCTGTGTGGCGCGTTGATAAGCGAGCATGTCCATTAAACATTCGGTGCCATGTGCATAGTCAGTGCATGCACACTGCACAGCCTTCCAAATAACTCACGGCGTCTATCTACTATAATATGTTGGGTTTAGTTTTCAAATAGCTTAGATTTGTCTTGGTAGTTTTTGTTCGCATATCGTTACTTCATTTATTTACAGCAAAAGAAATGTAATTTCTCCTCCCATACTTATGTGACGGATCGTGTTCAAAACAGAGGTTAAAACTAACATATTCGTGACGAGAAGGAAATTTACTATAATATGACTAATTTACATTTTGCAACCAGTTTGTTGAAAAAAAATCGAATAACTTATTCTCGACCGCTTTTTCCACCAACACTAAGTATGCTCATCGATCTTGTGGATGGTCCAAATTTCAAATTTATCGGATTCTCCGTTTGACCGCTATCGTTTTACAGTTAAAAAATTGCGTCGAAATTCACTACACTAAACAGTAAACAAATATGTATCCCACAGTTAGATTTGCAAAACAATTAATTGGGAAACATTGCAGAAATATAGGACACATTTTAATTTAACCGGCTTGAAAGATTTTGTTTTACGCGAAAAAGCGCCTCTGTGGATAATTGGTACGACGGCTAAAATGAATATGTACAATCCGGTACGGATTGGATATTCAGCGTGTAATCGCGTTGCGGGCACCTATTGATTTATTTTAGACATAACTTCATTTAAAAGCGTTTCTTCGACCTGAACAGAAGACAGAATAGGGCGAGTTGTGTCCAAACACGTGCTACTTGTTTCTTTAAATTTCCATCCATATGATTTTGCTGATTACCTGATTCAATCAAAGATAAAAATAACAAAATGTGTAAGAAAAGAATAATGATCAGCTTTCTCTAACACGAGCAGTAGCTGAGTAGGCCTATGTGCTTTCAAGTTGCCAGTCCGTGGCCCTGGCACACAGCCAACGTGACTTTCTGAAGGTACTACACGGATAACATCACTTTCTTTTCTAACAAACAACGTTGATTTGTATATTTTTCCTCGTAGGTAAAGAGGTTGGGAAGATACAGAAGATATAATATCTTTATTTGTGTCTGGGCTATTTTACATATATCTTCTGGCCATACGAAAACGCTAACCGTAGATCAAATCAAACTCCAGGTGCTGTTATTCAATTGGAATATATTATGTTACATTTACTCGTGCATTTCGAATCCATACACCGTTTAATAATAGTATCCAAAAGAATAGTTTTAGAAAAAGCATTTCCCTTCAACACTTATCGAACTCGATTTGTCATTTTGTTGACTCCGGGTTTCTTCTTACTTCTTAGGATAATCATGAAGCTTATAAATATAACATAAGCCGTTTGGCCTATGGGAGGTCAGAACCAATACTTGGTGTACGTGTTACCATCATAAATATAACATAAGCCGTTTGGCCTATGGGAGGTCAGAACCAATACTTGGTGTACGTGTTACCATCATAAATATAACATAACTGCGTTACTGCGTATACTTACCTTATACAGTAGCAACTAGCAAGACTCGAGCTGCGATCAGATTGAACTGCGTTACTGCGTATACTTACCTCGAGTATCAACATTGGCCGCTGGAATATTGAAATGTCCGCTTACGTTGTGGAATATTATTTCAGATAAGTGAAATTCGTTATGTTATTTATATTATATGCACGTACATTGTACGTACAGTAAGAAAATGTCAAAAATGTTACGTTTATATTATTGCATGCTAAGGTTCAAATGCCAGCAAGTGACTTTTCATAGGTGGAATGAAAACGCCATAGAGAGGTGTTTGTGGCAAATAATGATACACAACAATATAAAAATGTTCAATCGCATAGAAAAAGAAAAAAAAATTAACGAAATACAATATTTAGGTCTTTGCTCAATAATTATTTTCTTATGGAAATAAGCATGTACCCTGATCAGCAAGACAAAGCAATTATTGCAATAATTGCGTCTTATTGTTGTGAATTCACCCATGCAGTGGCGAATTAATTTAGTAGATTTTATTTAAATGTAAAGTTTGTCATCTTTAAAGGTTATTTTTTTCTCTATAAAACACATTCGTCAAAATTTAAAAATCTTAATTTTTAAGAAAATTTTGAAAATTTTGCATTTTGAGTATTTTCAAAATTTTAAAGTGAAATTTATTTTTTGACAAACAAATAAAAGATTATATTTTTTGAAACATTTTCATATTTTTTTGCAATTTTTTAGTTCAACCCCGAAATTATTATTTATTTATCAAATTTCCAGGACATTTGAAAATATCTTTCTTGTCTTTACTTTTACACATTTCCATCTTGAATTACTTTCAAAGGAGGTCATACCACCAGTTATGGTAAAGAAGCTGGAAACAAATTGTTAGAAAAGAAAAGTTTGAACCAAATTTAAAAAATCATTGAGAAGTTAATTAGGTGTATTTGAAAGCTGGGACAAATATAGCTAGTTAGTGTCCATTACAATGGACAATTCCACCGAATGCGTTTTAAGGATCTTTTCTTCTTGCGTAACATGAAATTTGCGGGATTAATGTTTTAATGAATCACCGCCGAGGGGCAGGCTGCAATTTTTGAAGCAACTCCGACTATGGGGGTTAGCGGTCGACTGTTGGCAATACTAATGCTATTCCCATTGTCAATTATCAATTATTATTATTATTATTATTGTTGTTATTATTATTATTATTATTATTATTATTATTATTATTATTATTATTATTATTATTATTATTATTATTATTATTATTATTATTATTATTATTATTATTATTATTATTATTATTATTATTATTATTATTATTATTATTATTATAATTATTATTATTTATTTATCCAATACAGATGTATACCGAGGTATACGTTCCAGAGATACATGGATATAATAAAATACAATAAATACAACATTATTACAACAACATCAAAGTACACTTAAACATTTAAGAATATAAAAATAAAAATTGAGCAGACAATCAATTATAAAATAATATGAACAAACCAATTGCATATACACCATGCAGCGTCAAATTATGTCATATTATTGAAACGTTTATGTTTAATTGAATGCACACTATCATTAAAAACATCGTAACTCTAGGAATGAAAGAGTATTTCTTAATATCTAACCTAGCAGTAGGGGGGTGGAAAAGCGCAGTATGGCGAGAGCGCCTGACAGGTACATTTATGGGAATGGCTTCTAGCAGCTCAGGGCAATCCACATCTCCACATATGACTTTTTTAAACATTACCACGTCCAGCATTTTACGCCTTGCATCAAGGGTTTGTAAGCGGGAATTCTTGCACAAATCAGCATAGTCGTCACGATGATATGTTAGACCATTCCTATAACATTGCCACTTCACAAACCTTTGCTGCACGCGCTCCAGTGCGTTATTCATAGTAACGTGGTGAGGAGACCAAACTATACTGCCATATTCAATAATAGGGCGTACAAAACTAATATATCAATAAAATGAGAGTTCTGGCCGCAAAAGAGGTTGATGTAATTTTTTGAAAGTCTCCGATTGTATAGACTCATAAGGTTTGTGATTTGAATTTGATTACCTTTTTTTCTAACAGGGTTCTAACCTTTGTGGAATGTCATGTTTTTATTTTATAATACGACTTCATAAAACGTATGATGATGTACTTAACATTGATAAAGAAAAAAAATCATCTGACAACACTGTAATTTATTTAGATTTTTACTTTTCTTTCAGTGATGGCTTCGAGATGTGAGGAGCTGAACGAACCGTCCACCCGAATACAGGTCGATTGTTCTGAGATCTTACCCTGCAAAGTGGGATCGAACCATAACTATTCATACACGGGCCTCACAAATCTACAAGACAAGCTGACCAAAACTCCGTCCGAACACCAAAAAGAATCTGAATCTTCCATTTGTGATGAAAATGATGAAAATGAATTTGATACTGAACTGCCAAGATCGCTCGAACCTGACCTTGTATGCCAAGACATTAGTAGCAACATTACGGGTACCAACAATGCAAAATTAAATGAATATTTTTCTTGTAGCTCTGATGTGCCTTATGGAGATGTTTGCACCTCTACCCCGATCAGCCCTCTGGAGATGTTCAGGCATCCCTTCTTACCGACAGTCACGTTGGCAGTGCCGATGCCATACGCAGGCCTTACGCTTCAGCCGTCCGCCGAAAACCAGCGGAATCTGCGAATGTCTGCTAGGCTCATGCGATTTTGTGCAAAAGATACGACGCGAGGGGCTCGCCTCAAGAAACACAGATGGAAATCAGGATGGAAGATGTCCCTGGTGAAAGGCAAGTCCAGGAGATGGCCGATGGTGTTGGGAAGCGTTGCCATGGTGGTTCTGATCTACTGCTGCTGGCTGGGTTATCGGTACCGGGCAGGTACGAGACAATCTCACAATCACAACCACGTTATTTCTACACTTTTATATGCGTGCGCTACAAGTAGCCTCGTTTGCAATTAGGTACACAGCTATACTTATGATTATTTTAGAGATTCCCGTTCCCGTGAGCATGATTCGTACTTGTATTGTTGAAACGAATAAGCCCTTGAGTAAGTTTAATAAAATGCTTCGTTCCGAGTGCATGATGCAGATTGATACCAACGAAGTGCGCTATCTCGACTTTTGACGGGCATGACTGCTTACACCTAATTTCGCTCTCCCCTCTAAAAGAAAGAAAGAGAGAGAGAGAAAAAGAGAGAGAGAGAGAGAGAGAGAGAGAGAGAGAGAGAGAGAGAGAGAGAGAGAGAGAGAGAGAGAGAGAGAGAGATGGTGAAGAGGAGGTGGAGGATGGTGGAGATGGTTTTTGTTTAAGGCGGGATTAAGGCCAGTGAGGGTTGATCGTCCATCCAACCATATTACAATACAATCAGAGCTGTGCAGTATAGAAAATATATGTATTTGAAATTGTATCGAAACTACACTAGCTTAAAGTATATTGTATTTTATACATAAAATAGATTTTCCCTTTGCCATGCAACCTCCCCCCGTGAGCACAGAAAACGATCGGTTTTGCTCTCTCTTAGTTTAGCGGAAAAACACAAAAAAGAAGGAGCCAAAGGTATGTTATGCTGATACCTAGAGCAATACATGTATATATGAATGTGCAATTCATACTAAATGCGAGAGTGTATTCTAAATATTCTAAGTTAAAGGAAGAGGGGGGTAAGGGCGGTTGTTGATGTTTCATCCAAAGTGACATGTTCCATGTTACTGAACAATACTACTACTACTGCTGCTGTACATCTGTACTGAATATAGTACTACTACTGAGTTATGCTGAACCCTTATGAAAATAGAATTAAAAGTAGGTAGAACACTATTCGGACCAGTGGCGTAGCGAGGAGGGGGGGGGGGGGTCAGGGTGTTCGATCCCCCCCCGAAATAAAAAAAGGTTTATTCTCAAAACGCAATTATACTCTTATTTGTAGATTATCATTACAATTATTATTCCATTGAAAAACCTATTTCTTTAATAATTATAAATCCAATGCTTCTAATAGGTCCGAAACAAATTACAGTATGTCGGCTGCAAACTACTCTGTATTCTGGAAAAACATACATCCAGCCGCTCCCCCAACCCCCATCGGCAATGTTTTTTAAGGGTTACCACCCGTCCTGGAATGACTGGGACAGTCCCGGTTTTGAAGGGAATGTCCCGTGTCCCGACTTCACGCTGCCTCATGGGCGACAAAAATTGCGGTTTTGAGAAAACGTTTACACAACATCTAAAAAATTAGCAAACTACGAATCTAATTCGCCTTAAAACTAGTTTTAGGCACCTAAAATTAACAGCCTCTAAAAAAATTTTCGCCTTCGGCGAAATTGCCTCCGGCGGCTTAGGCCCCCAGCTGGTCCACGCCACCTCGTTTTCGGAAATAGTCATCCCCCCCGAACCAAAATCCTGGCTACGCCCCTGATTCGGACAACTTACACCTATTCTCTCTCTCTCTGGCCTCACTAGCCTTAATCCCGCCATAAATCTCTCTCTCTCTCTCTCTCTCTCTCTCTCCCCCCCCCCCTTAAACTACATAAGTTTTATTTGCCTATTTATTTTGGCCGTGATGTTATTACGTCTACATTATAAAGGTGATTTTGTATGCCATGTCATTTACTGCCACATCAATTTCTCTGTAACGATTATTCCGTTCGTTTGGTTGTATATTCACATCAAATATGCAGTGTCTGTGAATGGGTATTGGGTAGGTTGTATATTCACATCAAATATGCAGTGTCTGTGAATGGGTATTGGGTAGGTTGTATATTCACATCAAATATGCAGTGTCTGTGAATGGGTATTAGGTAGGTTGTATATTCACATCAAATATGCAGTGTCTGTGAATGGGTATTAGGTAGGTTGTATATTCACATCAAATATGCAGTGTCTGTGAATGGGTATTGGGTAGGTTGTATATTCACATCAAATATGCAGTGTCTGTGAATGGGTATTGGGTAGGTTGTATATTCACATCAAATATGCAGTGTCTGTGAATGGGTATTGGGTAGGTTGTATATTCACATCAAATATGCAGTGTCTGTGAATGGGTATTGGGTAGGTTGTATATTCACATCAAATATGCAGTGTCTGTGAATGGGTATTGGGTAGGTTGTATATTCACATCAAATATGCAGTGTCTGTGAATGGGTATTGGGTAGGTTGTATATTCACATCAAATATGCAGTGTATGTGAATGGGTATTGGGTAGGTTGTATATTCACATCAAATATGCAGTGTATGTGAATGGGTATTGGGTAGGTTGTATATTCACATCAAATATGCAGTGTCTGTGAATGGGTATTGGGTAGGTTGTATATTCACATCAAATATGCAGTGTCTGTGAATGGGTATTAGGTAGGTTGTATATTCACATCAAATATGCAGTGTCTGTGAATGGGTATTGGGTAGGTTGTATATTCACATCAAATATGCAGTGTCTGTGAATGGGTATTGGGTAGGTTGTATATTCACATCAAATATGCAGTGTCTGTGAATGGGTATTGGGTAGGTTGTATATTCACATCAAATATGCAGTGTCTGTGAATGGGTATTGGGTAGGTTGTATATTCACATCAAATATGCAGTGTCTGTGAATGGGTATTGGGTAGGTTGTATATTCACATCAAATATGCAGTGTCTGTGAATGGGTATTGGGTAGGTTGTATATTCACATCAAATATGCAGTGTCTGTGAATGGGTATTGGGTAGGTTGTATATTCACATCAAATATGCAGTGTATGTGAATGGGTATTGGGTAGGTTGTATATTCACATCAAATATGCAGTGTCTGTGAATGGGTATTGGGTAGGTTGTATATTCACATCAAATATGCAGTGTCTGTGAATGGGTATTGGGTAGGTTGTATATTCACATCAAATATGCAGTGTCTGTGAATGGGTATTGGGTAGGTTGTATATTCACATCAAATATACAGTGTCTGTGAATGGGTATTGGGTAGGTTGTATATTCACATCAAATATGCAGTGTATGTGAATGGGTATTGGGTAGGTTGTATATTCACATCAAATATGCAGTGTCTGTGAATGGGTATTGGGTAGGTTGTATATTCACATCAAATATGCAGTGTCTGTGAATGGGTATTGGGTAGGTTGTATATTCACATCAAATATGCAGTGTCTGTGAATGGGTATTGGGTAGGTTGTATATTCACATCAAATATACAGTGTCTGTGAATGGGTATTGGGTAGGTCTTGTACAAATGAAATATATGTAAAGTCTGAATTCAACCTAAATATTAGCACTCGTTTTGTGTCCACAAGAAATCCATGCTGGCCCATTGGGGCCCCAATCTCGTGAAATATGTGACATGACCATCTATCTGCAACGGAACCGGTTGGATCACTTCAAGTCACGTGACTTGGTTGTTCCGATCAGTGTGTGGGTTCGCGAACAATACTGTTTGAGCGGAAGGAAATTTAAACATGGTCGAAAACAGAAACCTAACCTCACTTTCGTAAACATAAAATAAACTTAACTTTGCCTTTTCCAATTCTCTTTTCTTCTTCATTCAAGACAACGATAAGGATTTCTCCAGCCACATTGTGCAAACATAAATATTGCATTCCGTCTGTCAGCTCTGGTATAGGCCTACCCATTCGAGCTTGCCATGTTTATTGAAGTTATCTACTGACCCTGGTCTGAATAGGCATCACTCGGATCATGATCCAACTGATCCTGGGCTACTAAGATCAGGTACGCGAACGCTCTCACGGCTGAAACCGATTTAATCCGATCAGGTACACGAACGATTTTAGGTTTGCGTAAACGCCCAACAAATTGTAAAACCCATGTCTGATAATATTATTTTAATATTTTAATAAGCCAAATCAATTAGCCACGAAATCAATAATCTGACTAGCTCTGTGGTTTGGCAAGCTCTGCAGATTGCTAATTGTAACTAACATAATTATTAGTACGGTATTAGTACGGTACGGATTTTATTTGTATTACATTTTTGTTACTAACTGTGGATTTAATAATCAAAATAAATACTATATATACTTATTAAACTAAACTAATCGATATATATATATATATATATATGTTAAGTTTCAAATTCTCACGGCTATATGTCAAATAATTTTGTTTTGGGGTATTATCACGTGAGTTGTAGAATGAGGGTTCTGACTTACCCCCTCCATCCCGACGTTTCGATGTAATATCATACATCCTCTTCAGGGGTTCCACCGAGTCTACTTCCTCCCGCTCGGCCGGTCGAATCTCCACTGTTGTTGACTCTCTGAACTGGTGTGGATTCTGACGTCATACTCGCAATAGGCGCGCGCGCATCAAACTTCGTAGCATTAAGTTCTTGCCGTTTCTTGCTTCTACTGCGTGTCAATGGCCCTAATCTACTGCTGGGTATCTCTTCCCCAATGTCTGAAGTCGGCACGATCGCAACCTTGAGTTGTCCCCCGTTGTTCTTTCCAATCATGACACCACATTTTGTATTCTGTCTTGGGTTTTTTTCCGTAAGTAGCGGTTTCCAGGATGTGGGTAATCTTAAGCTATCCTTGCGTACGTTAAGATTTTCTGGCCTTCTCTCTATTTCTAAGGCCTCTCTAATGATACGTTCAGAATACCTTTTTACCGTCGCTAATTTTTTACATCCCTCGAAGTCAATAACATACCTGTAGTGGTAGCATGTTGAGCTAACCCCGAGACGTCACTTCTGTTCTTCACTGCTAGTCGGTGTTCATCTAGTCTTGCAGAGATACGTCTATTCGTTTGGCCAATGTATACACTGTTACATGACGTGCACGGAACCTCATACACTCCCTGGTTTTCGAGAGGTACTTGGTCTTTTCGGTTTCTCAAGAACGATTCAATCTTTCTGTGGGGTTTGAAAACTGTTTGAATAGGTACTGTGTTTTTTCAACATCCTACTTATACGGTCAGAAGTCCCCTTTATGTATGGGAGGGTCACAGTGGATTTAAAATCCTGTTTCGACACCTTATTAATTAACGGTTTTTTATTCATGGCTTTGTTGATAGTTTTATATGAGTACCCATTACTAGTTAAGATAGCAGTTAACTCTTTACACTCACTGTCTTGATGATCTTTATCTGCAAGTTTTTTCGATCGGTCCACTAGAGAATTGACAACAGAGTTGAGATGTGAGGGGTGATGATGCGAGAAAGCATTCAAGTACCTATTGGTGTGCGTAGGTTTACGATACACTGTGTGACCAAGAACACCCTCTGTTTTTTTTATAAATCAACACATCTAGAAATGGTAGCTGACCTTTAGTTTCCACTTCCATCGTGAATTTTATAGATGGGTTAATGTTATTCACGTAACGTAAGAACTCAGTTAATCTCTCTCTACCATGTGGCCAGATCATAAAAATATCATCCACATACCGTCGATATAATGTAGGTTTCAAGGGTGACTCTTCTAAAAACTTATCTTCGAATTTTGTCATAAACAGATTGGCTATGGCTGGAGAAATAGGAGACCCCATTGGGCAACCCTGAACTTGTTTGTATTTCTGGCCTTGAAACATAAAATATGTATTTTTAAGACAGTGCAATATGAGTTCGACCATTTGATCAGAAATATGTAAATCACGCATAACATCCACTACTTCGTTTATAGGCACGTTAGTAAAAAGAGATTCCACGTCAAAGCTAACCAGTATATCGTTATCTTGGACCACGTGTTGCTTCAAAATCTCCAACAAATGGTACGAGTTCTTTACATACGATGTAGCTTCTTCTACATACGGTTGAAGGTAGTTAGCTAGGAATTTGGCCAAAGGTTGTAATGGCGAGTCAAAGAAGCTCACAATTGGTCTTAGGGGGGCTCCGGGTTTGTAAATCTTCGGTAATCCATACAACTTTGGGCAGCTGGATGATTTCTCGCGTGGAATAAGATATTTCTGTTTTTGTTTGTCTATTTTCGATGCCTGTATTTTAGCCTTAGTGTTTTTCTCTAAATAGGTTGTAGGGTCAGTTAAGCCCCCCTCCCTCCTTCCTTACCATCTCTCCGCAGATATGGCGAGCCTGTTGAGCTTGGCCCCCGTGCGTATAGCGGGATGTATTGCTTGCAGATATGGCGAGCCTGTTGAGCTTGGCCCCCGTGCGTATAGCGGGATGTATTGCTTGCAGATATGGCGAGCCTGTTGAGCTTGGCCCCCGTGCGTATAGCGGGATGTATTGCTTGCAGATATGGCGAGCCTGTTGAGCTTGGCCCCCGTGCGTATAGCGGGATGTATTGCTTGCAGATATGGCGAGCCTGTTGAGCTTGGCCCCCGTGCGTATAGCGAGATGTATTGCTTGCAGATATGGCGAGCCTGTTGAGCTTGGCCCCCGTGCGTATAGCGGGATGTATTGCTTGCAGATATGGCGAGCCTGTTGAGCTTGGCCCCCGTGCGTATAGCGGGATGTATTGCTTGCAGATATGGCGAGCCTGTTGAGCTTGGCCCCCGTGCGTATAGCGGGATGTATTGCTTGCAGATATGGCGAGCCTGTTGAGCTTGGCCCCCGTGCGTATAGCGGGATGTATTGCTTGCAGATATGGCGAGCCTGTTGAGCTTGGCCCCCGTGCGTATAGCGGGATGTATTGCTTGCAGATATGGCGAGCCTGTTGAGCTTGGCCCCCGTGCGTATAGCGGGATGTATTGCTTGCAGATATGGCGAGCCTGTTGAGCTTGGCCCCCGTGCGTATAGCGGGATGTATTGCTTGCAGATATGGCGAGCCTGTTGAGCTTGGCCCCCGTGCGTATAGCGGGATGTATTGCTTGCAGATATGGCGAGCCTGTTGAGCTTGGCCCCCGTGCGTATAGCGGGATGTATTGCTTGCAGATATGGCGAGCCTGTTGAGCTTGGCCCCCGTGCGTATAGCGGGATGTATTGCTTGCAGATATGGCGAGCCTGTTGAGCTTGGCCCCCGTGCGTATAGCGGGATGTATTGCTTGCAGATATGGCGAGCCTGTTGAGCTTGGCCCCCGTGCGTATAGCGGGATGTATTGCTTGCAGATATGGCGAGCCTGTTGAGCTTGGCCCCCGTGCGTATAGCGGGATGTATTGCTTGCAGATATGGCGAGCCTGTTGAGCTTGGCCCCCGTGCGTATAGCGGGATGTATTGCTTGCAGATATGGCGAGCCTGTTGAGCTTGGCCCCCGTGCTCAGTGGCAACCAAGACGCGCTCCAGGTACGGCCTTCTTAACGTTACACTCACCGAGGACTGCTCACTAGAGGGCATTGTAGATTTTGAAGTAATGGAATGTCTCGTGGTCACACAAATCAATGATAACGACTACTTGAATGTACCTGCTAGCGTCTCGGAACTCACTGCAGTCACCGGCAACGTGAGTGGCTACATGATTACACGGTGGCAAAGTTGTCTAACCCCGCCGCATAGGCGTGCGCAGGGGGGGGCAAGGGGGGGCAGCGGCCCCCCCATTAGGATAGGTGATCTTTTTACTTTTTAAATAGAATTTGGGCCAGGGTGTACCGTATACGCCTGCCGATCGTAAAAGACGAGAAGAGGACCTGTAGCACCTTCCTCATATTAAATATATTCCTCAAACTGTCACTGTTGCTCGAACTGCCTTGCCCTTTTGACCCGGGAAAGAATAGTGCCTGTCGTAATGGGCGACAAAAATGCTGACGCCTGACATAATTGTTCTAATCTTACCTGAAGTCCTAGATTGGAATGACGTTGGAATCAGCTGACCGGCCTCAACATTAACTGTTGCCTTACCGCCAAGATTTTGGCTGTGGGACTGACCACAATTCCTTCACTTTGTAACAATATCATTGATATCCACAAATAATTGTGTGAAATTAACCCAGTGAACAAACAACCTGTACTTCTCCTAATACACGTAAAAACACGTTTAAAAATGCATGTCTTTAAAAAATCTCCTGCGGAGCTTTTTGTGGGGGGCATTCCCCCCACACCCCCCATTGGCGCCGCCGTGAAGTACTTTCATTGGGAATTTATTGTGCCCCCCCATTGATCAACCTCTGCGCACGCCTATGCCCCGCCGTGGATAACTCCGATAACGTCTAACAAAGTATTTGCGAGCACATACAATACACTATGATATACGAGTACTTTGTTGAAATGCATTTCTTTTTTTAAATAGCGAAATTGAACTTTTTGGATGTCTTCTATCTATACGAGTGAGACAGGAACCCAGGATAAATCCAAATTGCTACCTATCTTTATAGCCGCTATTCTGTCTGCCGCAGCTTATACCGCCCAATATATGAAAGTCGGATACTAGCCGACTAGCATATTATATTAGGCGGAATAGTCGTTGGCGTTGATCAACATACCCAACATAAGCGGCTTTATGTAGTGAAACTGATGCTGGTGGAACAGATGAATATGAGGAGGTATTGGCCAACCATCGGATCAAATATTAAATATTAAATAACATGTTTTGTAATAACTACGCCCGCTTGGCCTGTTACCCCTATATCACAAGCAAGGATAGTAACAATAAAACCTGAAAACTCAGTATTGCGAGAAAAGTTATGTATAAAATACTGGACTTATTTATACATTGAGTAAAAGGTTAGACGTTCGTCTTCGTCAATACCTCGTAATGGATGTAAGGAGTATATATTGCCTTCTACTTGAGTACTTTGGTGTTCATCTTCATCGTGGGACGATGCAGTATTAGGTACATTTGTGAAAGGACAATATTCAAAAGGCTACGCAACCAACATTCTTCTGTATGAGTTTTGGGAGTTCATGTGGACGTGCAGTAGGCCTGGTGATATCGCTTTACTGACAAAAATATACACGGGAAATATAGGTTGTGTTGTATGTTTTAATGCGTGGCAGTGGCAGTCACGCAATACATTTGGGAGATTTACATTTTTGGCCGTGTACGGTGTAATATAATTTTGATTTCATTTTTAATCTAGTTGTGTGGAAATCAATAATCGTAGCAAGGATATCGCGACTGGTGATAAATGTGTTGCAGTCTCCGTACGGTACTGCGATCAGTGCACCCTTGGGGAAGTGTGTATCGCTCTACCTAACGAGGAGGTGCCAACATGCAGATTCCAGGTAGACCCTTCGGACATAACCGGGTGTGGCGGCCTCTGTCGCCTGGGCTTGGAGTCCTGCCAGCGTCTCTTCCACGACGCATACAGGTCAGTATAGCCAGTACACGCCACACGGCAGCTCTGTCGCCTGGGCTTGACGCATACAGGTCAGTATAGCCAGTACACGCCACACGGCAGCTCTGTCGCCTGGGCTTGACGCATACAGGTCAGTATAGCCAGTACACGCCACACGGCAGCTCTGTCGCCTGGGCTTGACGCATACAGGTCAGTATAGCCAGTACACGCCACACGGCAGCTCTGTCGCCTGGGTGACGCATACAGGTCAGTATAGCCAGTACACGCCACACGGCAGCTCTGTCGCCTGGGCTTGGAGTCCTGCCAGCGTCTCTTCCACGACGCATACAGGTCAGTATAGCCAGTACACGCCACACGGCAGCTCTGTCGCCTGGGCTTGACGCATACAGGTCAGTATAGCCAGTACACGCCACACGGCAGCTCTGTCGCCTGGGTGACGCATACAGGTCAGTATAGCCAGTACACGCCACACGGCAGCTCTGTCGCCTGGGCTTGGAGTCCTGCCAGCGTCTCTTCCACGACGCATACAGGTCAGTATAGCCAGTACACGCCACACGGCAGCTCTGTCGCCTGGGCTTGACGCATACAGGTCAGTATAGCCAGTACACGCCACACGGCAGCTCTGTCGCCTGGGCTTGACGCATACAGGTCAGTATAGCCAGTACACGCCACACGGCAGCTCTGTCGCCTGGGTGACGCATACAGGTCAGTATAGCCAGTACACGCCACACGGCAGCTCTGTCGCCTGGGCTTGACGCATACAGGTCAGTATAGCCAGTACACGCCACACGGCAGCTCTGTCGCCTGGGCTTGACGCATACAGGTCAGTATAGCCAGTACACGCCACACGGCAGCTCTGTCGCCTGGGCTTGACGCATACAGGTCAGTATAGCCAGTACACGCCACACGGCAGCTCTGTCGCCTGGGTGACGCATACAGGTCAGTATAGCCAGTACACGCCACACGGCAGCTCTGTCGCCTGGGCTTGACGCATACAGGTCAGTATAGCCAGTACACGCCACACGGCAGCTCTGTCGCCTGGGCTTGACGCATACAGGTCAGTATAGCCAGTACACGCCACACGGCAGCTCTGTCGCCTGGGCTTGACGCATACAGGTCAGTATAGCCAGTACACGCCACACGGCAGCTCTGTCGCCTGGGCTTGACGCATACAGGTCAGTATAGCCAGTACACGCCACACGGCAGCTCTGTCGCCTGGGTGACGCATACAGGTCAGTATAGCCAGTACACGCCACACGGCAGCTCTGTCGCCTGGGCTTGGAGTCCTGCCAGCGTCTCTTCCACGACGCATACAGGTCAGTATAGCCAGTACACGCCACACGGCAGCTCTGTCGCCTGGGCTTGACGCATACAGGTCAGTATAGCCAGTACACGCCACACGGCAGCTCTGTCGCCTGGGCTTGACGCATACAGGTCAGTATAGCCAGTACACGCCACACGGCAGCTCTGTCGCCTGGGTGACGCATACAGGTCAGTATAGCCAGTACACGCCACACGGCAGCTCTGTCGCCTGGGCTTGGAGTCCTGCCAGCGTCTCTTCCACGACGCATACAGGTCAGTATAGCCAGTACACGCCACACGGCAGCTCTGTCGCCTGGGCTTGACGCATACAGGTCAGTATAGCCAGTACACGCCACACGGCAGCTCTGTCGCCTGGGCTTGACGCATACAGGTCAGTATAGCCAGTACACGCCACACGGCAGCTCTGTCGCCTGGGTGACGCATACAGGTCAGTATAGCCAGTACACGCCACACGGCAGCTCTGTCGCCTGGGTGACGCATACAGGTCAGTATAGCCAGTACACGCCACACGGCAGCTCTGTCGCCTGGGTGACGCATACAGGTCAGTATAGCCAGTACACGCCACACGGCAGCTCTGTCGCCTGGGCTTGACGCATACAGGTCAGTATAGCCAGTACACGCCACACGGCAGCTCTGTCGCCTGGGTGACGCATACAGGTCAGTATAGCCAGTACACGCCACACGGCAGCTCTGTCGCCTGGGTGACGCAT
Source organism: Isoperla grammatica (assembly GCA_945910005.1). Taxonomy (NCBI): domain Eukaryota; kingdom Metazoa; phylum Arthropoda; class Insecta; order Plecoptera; family Perlodidae; genus Isoperla; species Isoperla grammatica. The sequence continues at coordinate 471,409 of OX246745.1, forward strand.
ACAGGTCAGTATAGCCAGTACACGCCACACGGCAGCTCTGTCGCCTGGGCTTGACGCATACAGGTCAGTATAGCCAGTACACGCCACACGGCAGCTCTGTCGCCTGGGCTTGACGCATACAGGTCAGTATAGCCAGTACACGCCACACGGCAGCTCTGTCGCCTGGGTGACGCATACAGGTCAGTATAGCCAGTACACGCCACACGGCAGCTCTGTCGCCTGGGTGACGCATACAGGTCAGTATAGCCAGTATACTCATGTACAGTGTACATGAGTGGCGTGTACAGTGTTTCCACGTATCTTGTGGTGCCGTAGATTATGTAACAATGTAGTGACGTATGTCTATAGTTTCATCCCGTTCTCTGCCTGCGGTATTGCATGTAGCGATACTATCAGGGACGTGTTGGCAGGCATTGCAGGCCGCATTCCAAGTTCGAGTAGTGTACAAAAAGAAGATCCCTACTATTCCCTACGGATTATTATATACAATAATAGACATGTAGCACACAGTTTGTAGAGCTTACGAAACCACAAAGTGCAGGGTCTTCACTTTTACAATTTGGTGTAGAATTCAAGATACAACCTCGATCACGTGTTTTTAATTGGGAGACTATCCCTCCGTCATGGTCGCCGCCAGGATTTTTTTAGTGTGACGGGGGGTGGGGGGGGGGGGGGGGGGCGAGGAGTGAAATAACACTTTCTATTTTGTTTGAAAGGAGTCCGGGGCAGTAGCCCCCAATTTTCCCCGCAGGCCGTTTTTTTATTTCGGTATTTTTTAACCGATTTTGGGATATTAAAGTATGTTTTAGATTTAATGAATTGAACCACGTGTTTTTTCAAAACAGGGCTCTATTTTGATTTACTTACAGATAATAGATATAAAAGTTTCTCGTATAAATCAAATTAAAAGGTAGACTATATTATGACAGAAATCGTCAAAACGTATCTTGTGACTTGCAAAGTTGAACAAAACACAAGAAATAGTAATAAACAGGTAGGACCAATATCGCATGAGATGTACATTGGTAACTAGCGGTGAAGTAAAATACACATCTAGTAATCAAACGAACATATGAACACTACCGTTTGAGATAATATGAATGGTAACTGACCCGTCTATCCATGATTGGCTATAGATACACAAAGTAAAATGCATATTATTTAAATGCAATATAATTACAAAAATACATAAGAAAAGTTAGTCATAAAATGATAGGAAGTTAGCCAGCGAGCACGTGACGAGTGGTGTGTGTGCCGGTGCCGGGGGGGGGGGGGGGGGGGGGGCGTGGTCATATTGCCTTTGCTCGTAACAATCAGTCAGAGGTTCTATGGATCTATATATACAAATAAGAATACTTATTGATATTCGTGAAGGGACAGCTTGGCTAGAATTTGTATTATTTTCTTAAAATTTGAATACTTGATATGAGATGACGCACATATAGCGTATCCTATTATAGACTATAGACGGTACATCCAGTTGAATTTTTAAATTCCTGAAATCCAGGGGGGGGGGGGGGCAAGCGCCCCCCTTGCCCCCCTTCACGGCACCCATGCCATCCGTTTTACAACATTGAAAATGTGTACACTTAGCTATAATCTTAGATGTGGTTGTGTAAGAACTGAAACTGGATTAAATTTTTGTTTTCAATATGAATAAGTTAATAATGAAATAGTAACATATTATTTGATTACAGAATTTGAAATTTCCGTTATGCACAATGCAGCCTTAGAAATTTTTAAGTCTACCCTTCACCTAATGTTACACCTTTTCAACGTTCTCTACAGATAGTAGGGCCTACTATAAAATAAGAGTGATACCAGAAGGGCTCTAATACAATAATACTGGTGGTATATTGTGCAGGTGTTTAGACGACACATTGTGCTACGAGAATGAATTCAAATGTGAAAACCTATTGTGTATCCCGGAGATGAAGAGATGCGACGGACACATGAATTGCTATGATCGAACTGATGAATACAATTGCCGTAAGTAATACATCGCACATAGCCCCGGAAAATGTTTGAGATTTCTTTATTGCGTTTGTCAGAGCATCTTGAACAATTTTCTGTGCTAATTCATTCAGCTCATGTTTGGGGGGTCACATTTTCTAAAGAAAAAGCCAACAGAATTTGGTTTTCGCCGCCCAATGAGGTCAAAGGTTTAGACGCTTCAACAGTGTACAGAGCTGTTCTTACAGCCAGACAAGGTTTATGCATACACTACATGGGTGGTCGCATTTTAATCCGTCCAAGTGAAGCAATTCAAAGGCGAAGGTAATTTCATAAAACACTTATTTCTACGGCTTCAATTCCTTGGTTGCACCACAATTATCTTAGTGTCAAAGCTAAACGGTAATATACGGTTGAATCAATATTAATGTAATTACGTTGTTGAAAACGACAGAGCTTGTTCGTAAAAGCACATTTTATGTGATAGCCAGACTGTTTGCAGCTTGCACCTCTACCAGCCAAACCCATTCTCGTCTTCTCCTGTAGTCAACTTGCATTGAGGACCACATATCTACCGTGACATATTACATTACCTGTATTGAACTTAGCCTTATTATTGTATTATTTCTGTGTTCTGTATTTGGTACACCCTAGTCGGGCACCTGATCAAGGTGGCATATACGTAATTTTGATGTTGCCTTTTTATACTTTTCACCCTACCTTATGCAGGCGTAACAACGGGGGGGGGGGGGGAATGGGGGAAATTGACCTTCCCACTCTACTCTCTGACCCCCCCCCCCTCTCAGGGGCGCCGAGTATGTGGTTGCTCAGGGGCTGAAGCACCCCTGGCAAAACCATTAGGTCTAGCCTACATCTATAACCAAGTTTCGAGCTTTCTACATTTACTAAAACGTTTGAAGAGTGTATTTTATTTGCAATTTAAATACACAATCACAGTGCATAACACATTTATTTGCATTTTAAAATAAAATGGTAATTATAATTAAGGTACTGAAGCAGTAGCGAATAGGCCTACAGGGGGAGGGCGATCGCCCCCCCCCCCATGATTATCCGACCAAACGTCAAAAACATGCATGGTGCAAAACGTGCATGGTACTGATACACAGGGGTAAGAATTGAACTTTCTGCCCCCACCCTACCCCTTCAACTTTAAAATGGTTTTAGTTTAGTAGTAATAATAACATCAAGGCACAAAAATCCTTCCGGATGAATAATGAACGAATCAATCTAACTAAAGTCATTTTCCGGGCACTTGAAAGAGAAATTCGTATGTTTTTGTTTGCGTCCAGCTGCTGGGAACCACAACAAGTATCCAACTACCTGTAAAAGGCACTAGTAGGATCAGTGGCGTATCCAGGATTTTAGAAAGGGGTGGGGGGGGGGGGTTTAACTCATATAGAGAGTGGAACCAAATATAAACGGGTGATCCGGGGGTTTGTCCCCCGGAAAATTTTTCCCGTCAAGGTCATTTTGGTGAAAATCTGTGCGTTTTACAGCGGCCAACTGTACTAAAATTACTAAATTTCTGGCAACTATTTTCTCTTTAAGAAAAAAAAAGCTTCACAGAATAACAAGAACTGAGGTGTTAGTAGGGTGAGTCGTGTAAACGCCCGCGCGAAAATATACGTGTACAAATATTCATACACGTTTAACCGTGTCTTATACCCCGCCCGACCAATCCCCCACCCCCGCCCATAACCCAATTCATAGATTTTTTCCGATGTCAAAGCTTTTTGACGAGCCGACAACGGCGACAAGTGTGTGGAGTCAAAATGACTGTGGACAGTTGAATACGACGGTGGGGAACATAATCAACAATGAATATTATAATAAATCAACCGTCGTATTTAGTTGAACATGCATTTTCGCGAACATTGTAACTCATTTTTTGCTATCATTTTGTGAACAGGAGGTATGTTACGTTTAAACGCGAAATATTCGAAAAAATAAACGTTTACAAAATTAACCGTTTTCTCCCAGTGTTAGTAGATAGATAGAAATAGCATTATAGATCGATGCGTGTATTTTTAACAAAAACTTATGTCTTTGGTATAAATTACTTGTATATTTTATATTTCCATTTTTTTTTCAATTCAATCCAATTTCCATTTTTCCTTTTCGAAAGGGGGGGGGGGTTGTCCCCCTTGTATACCCCACTGAGTAGGATGCAATTCTGGGCTCCCACTGCTGCCAAAACCAAAATACTAATAATTTCATGATTCAATTTTGTGTTAATAGTATACTGAACACATTTTATGTCAATCAACCACATTTTGTCAAGCCGTGGTGACTGTTGAACCTGCAGGGCGATTCTGTATGAGCGACGATGAGTTTAGCAGCGGTTTTGGTCGTTACTGAAGGCGGTGATTGGCTCATCGCCTTCTTCTAACAACTGAAACCGGTGATAATCGTGTATCGTCACCCATTCAGAATCAGGGCGCTGGTAGATACGTTAGGTGGGATAACTAATCAACTACAGCAACTAGCATGCCAAATTATTCTACAACGGTACTATATATTTTTCCTATACAAAAATTGTTGTGAAAAATGTGTCTATATTCGTGACGCCCCCCCCCCCCCCCCACTTAAACTTAAAACAAAATTGTTACGTGCCTGGCCTTATGCAAGCTCTATTATGCCTTTTAATATAGTTAGTACATTATGTAATTTATAAGACTTACTCTGTATACATTATCATAACTCACTCTGCTTCTACCTAGTTGCAAGGAACTTTTCCTGTAGTTTATAGCGATATATGTAATCATTTACATTATTCAATTACTGTACTTACTTAGTATAACATGTATCTTGCCTATATTTTTATCATGTACTTATCTACACGAGAATAACACCAAAGATGATAACACAGTGTGGATTACAGGTGATCCGTGATAGGCCTCTCGGAGCCCAACAAAATTTACCCATATATGGAACAAATTAATAGATAATTCACAACATAAGAAGGTATTTGATACACTGTCCACCACACTAAATTTGCTCATGAAATAGATCCTATATTTTAAATGGTACGTAACATAAATATAAATTATTTGCAAGCCACACAAATGCTATATGTTGAGTCCAGGTTGGACACATAAAACCAGCACATTGTTCAGTGTTCACCTGTCAACAACTCTTTGTGCAAGCAAGTGGAATATATGTATATTTATATTAAAAACCGGGAATAACCTGTCTTGTTTGTAATTTTAATAACTCAGGCCACGAAAGCTTAAGTGTTTTAGTATATATATAGTGAGAAAACATTTTTATACGGTGAAACCAATCCAACGTTTATTTTCCTATCTCAAGGGGGACCCATAACTAGGAGTAAACACAAAGAGCTTGCTAGAGCTACCCAGTGCTGTTTCACTATGGCAGTGATTTTCATTTTGTATGCAAGTGTTTTTGGTTGTTGTGGTTTTTTATTTGTTTTTGTATGTCTTGAAAAGGACGACTCTACAGTCTACAGTCGTCGAAACGTTGACAATTATTTTAGGAAAATAAACGTTGGATTGGTTTCACCGTAAAAATGTTTTCTTACTATACATTTTGCAACCAACAAAATCTAAGAAATCATACATATATATATATATATATATGTGTTATTCTGTAGGTTTTCGCGGACTGAAGAAGATGTATTAGTAGGTTCTCGGGTTGCTGTCCACGTTACTTGCTCTTTAGAGACTGGTTGCTGGCCCAGAAATGGGCCATTGTCAATGTCTCGACGTTTCGGCAAAATCGCATTTGCCATCTTCAGGATGATTCAGGATGATTCGGTTCTCAGCCAACGAATCATCCTGAAGATGGCAAATGCGATTTTGCCGAAACGTCGAGACATTGACAATGGCCCATTTCTGGGCCAGCAACCAGTCTCTAAAGAGCAAGTAACGTGGACAGCAACCCGAGAACCTACTAATACATATATATATATAAATACACAATCAATTAAAATACACACAAATAAAATGTATCAATAGTTCCTAGAACCTAAACCTTAAAGTAGTCCAAATTTATATTATATTATATTATATTATAGGTCTTATTGAATACCCATTGAGACGGGCAGCCAAAAGATTCTGAAATCACAGGTAAAGCCACTACACACTGCGAGGGCAAATCTACTTATCCCATGGGATGGGTTATGGAAATAAATAAAGACTAGGCCTAATCATTCGATGAAATAGCATAGAAACAAGGTCCATTTTTTACAGTCCTATCAATTTTTAGTGGAGGCTTTTTTCATTTTTGTTCAAGTTAGCAACATTAGGGAAAATCACAAAGAAGTTTAGTTACAAAACTGATTTGGATACACGAGATAAATTAAAAGGTACCCCAAACAAAATATCATTAGATAAAGATATACAGGCGCATACAAAACCATCATAAAACATTTCATAACATCATGAAAAAAATGATACAGTTGGTAACTGATGTTATGGGGAAAGGCAGCAACATTAAGCCTAAAAAAACATGTATTATAATCACATGATTACTCAATCAAGCAACATGCTGGAAAATATATCTGTATACACACATCGTCACTACATAAAGATGAAAACATTCTTTTGCAGGGCTGCCACTCTTTCAAGCAAAACATATCCTGTAGGAATCAAGAAGGTATTTTCTAATATCCTGTCAAAAAAGTATTTATTTACAGTTAATAAACTGAGGTGAATAACAAAACGAGTACCGTCGCCCATTAATTTCTCCTCAGTTTGGGGGGCGCTAAAGCCTCACGTTGTTCGTGTTGCAGCTTGTAACATGAAAACACACTTCCGATGCGGCAACAACACATCCTGTCTTCCAATGATCAAGCGCTGTAATCGAGTGATTGACTGTTGGGATGGAGCCGATGAAGCAAACTGTATTCAAGGTTAGTACAACCCAGTGGCGGAGCTACCGCCCGGCTTCAATATTTCCCCGGAGTCATTACTTGTCTCGGAATTTGATATTTCGCTTCAATTTAGTAAAAATATCTATACAAGCACTAACACAACTCGAGCGACTTTTCCGACCGAGCTGATTTCACTACGATCTTGCCTAAATGATATTTCAAAATCTTCGTCCGTGGAAGACCTAGCACGACTAATTCTGATAGAAAATGTTGCTCTTTCCGCCAGTTTTATCCCGATGTCTGAACTGCTCTGGTACCTTTTTTTAACAATCCTCGTTACAGTTACCACCGCTGAAAAATCTTTTTCGACGTTCAAAATTATTTTAAAAAAAAAGTACCTTAGAATAATTCCAAGGTACTTTTTTTTTTATAATTTTGAATGTCGAAAAAGATCTTTCAGCGGTGGTAACTGTAACAGGTGTATTGAATTCTTATATATAAATATTATAATGCAATTATATTTATAGTTAATTCTCATATGAATAAATATATATATAAATAATAATAATAATGTGTATATAACGGGCTGCCACTCTTTCAAGCAAAAATATCCCGTAGGAATCATGAAAATATCCTGTAATATCCTGTAAAAAAAAAGAATCTTCATCATAGAAATAGAAATTGCTATTGTTTTAGTGCGATTTATGCCTACTTTCATACAACGTCTTCTTTACAAATGGCCTACTTTTGGTGGATTAGTGGATGTTTTATTAGAATAGATTTAATCGATTATTCCAGTACTTATTCCTTTCCGACACAGAATCGTACGTAAACTCTAATCTATTGATTACAATATAACTGAATGCACACCACAAGAAACACCATGTCACTATCGCTAAGTAATGCAATGTTGTTTTGTCGTAGCCTGCCTCCACAATAACCAGTTCACCTGTGCGGACGGAAGATGCATTCCTCGTATGTTTTTCTGCGATGGTGTGTCGGACTGTGGTGATGGATCAGATGAGCCATTCGGCTGCGATAGCCGATGTTTCAATAGTGACTGGACATGTGACAATGGACGCTGCCTTCCAAAACAATTACTCTGTGACGACAGAACGGATTGCAAGGATGGATCTGATGAAATGCACTGTAATAGGCATACAAATTAACAAAATTTAACACAAATATTGGTTCTGATTTATGAAGTATTGTCTCGTTCTAGAAATGTATTTATGAAAAACATTAGTACGCATCGAAAAATGTATCAATAAAGTGGAAAATGCAGACAAATAGCCAAGGTTTATTCTTATTGACTAGGTACTACACTACACACTACTACACTATGACATAGGTACTACATCATTCCCCCGCTGCCCCCCGCCCCCCCTACCCGGCCTAATATCAACTCTTCTACCTTTAATTCTTTGTTTAGGTTCTTCATCACTGGGTGGAGACTCAGATGAAGTATCAAAAATAATATTAACTGCGGTTGTTGTGGCAAAGCAGATATTTTGAAGGACCATTGAAACTACAAATGTTACTTTTATGAATGACAATCAGCTGCTGTTGTCTGCTTTCACTGTGACTGTGACTGCAGCCCATACTGGTTGCTGAGTTCACTGTGTTGACTGGGTTACCCCCACCACCAGTCGCAGCCACAGTGAAGGCAGTCATAGTTGGTACCGCAGCCCTGTATCGACGCTTGTCGTTATGTGTTGACTGGGTTACCCCCACCACCAGTCATAGCCACAGTGAACGCAGTCATAGTTGGTACCGCAGCCCTGTATCGACGCTTGTCGTTATGTGTTGACTGGGTTACCCCCACCACCAGTCACAGCCACAGTGAACGCAGTCATAGTTGGTACCGCAGCCCTGTATCGACGCTTGTCGTTATGTGTTGACTGGGTTACCCCCACCACCAGTCACAGCCACAGTGAACGCAGTCATAGTTATTACGCAGCCCAAGTGAAACTTTCAGCTCGTTTGTATAAATGAGAATGCATTCTGTCATCAAAATTAAACATAGTTGTGTTCAGGAAGTTAATCCAACTCTAGTAAAATAATAAATAAATCACATGCACATTCCCTATTGAAAAATAATAGTACCGAGTCAATCAACAGATGGTGTTACCTAAATAAGCCCCCGACCCCCAACCTCCGCAGCTAACATTTAGGTGGTATTACCAACCGTCAAATAACATGCTGTTTATATTTTGTACAAACAAAACTTAAAATTTGCTGCCACAATTAATCAGAAGACTGTCAAGATAAATACGATTTTCTACTACATATTGTTTTTACACAATAGTCTATAAGTAACCAAGACATGTCTGCCTTCTATAAAAAGTGCCAACGCAATGTACCAACCTAACATAACCAGAATATTAGGCTATACTTCACTGCTAAAAAATTCATGTTGACACCAATCACCTAAATACCTCCAAAGACCCAAATACCTACCAATCATAGGCGCCGAGTTTTGATATTCCTCTGGGGGGGGCTCAACCTTTAATTAACAGTATCTGCGTGGGAAGTCTGGGGTCTGGGGCAAAGTCGCAGCCGCCGGAGGCAATTTTTTTTGTGGGGGTTCTATTGCCATCGAAATGGCCTTAGAAGCGATCTGAGGTATTATTTTGAAAGGGAAGATTAAAAATTTAAAATACATAGTATACTAAGATATATATTTTATTCTCGTATTTTAACCTTTCACAAACATTGTTTTGTAGTTTTAATCTATTATGTAAATAAATTTTGTAATCGTCTATTATAAACACTTCCTGGCTAGGAATATATGTGTAAAATGAAATACCCACGCATTGATAGGGTGATTTTACAAAGAAGGGGTTGGACTTTTCAATAAGTACAAGTTTCTTCACCCAAGTTGACATTGAACATCTTAGCTCTGTCAGGTGAAAATCTAATATTATAGGCTGAGGCTCCTTCATAAGTGCACTGCTCTCTATTGGCAGCTTTTCTCCGAAATTATCGTTAGAAAACTAATTTTTGCCACAGGCGGCCGAGCGAGATGGACTGTCAAAGAACCAAGACACACCATAAAAAGAAAGAAAGCTCTCATATACATTTCATGATATGGGAAAGAGACACAATTTGTCGATGTGCACTAATTCGAAGGGCCCTTTAGCAGAAGAAACAAAACTGGTAACTGTTTGAAGAAGCAACAGCTCCTGTTAGCTGCTCAGGGGGGCTGCGCGCCCCCCCCCCCCTACGTTACAGCTGGGGGGCTCGAGCCCCGTCCTTAGACCAGTAATATAGGCCCGTCGCCCCCCCGTACTCGGGGCCTATGCTACCAATACCACAAATACCAATACCCACCTATTACAATAAAGTATCCAACAATCAACCTATTTTGTTCCCCCACCCCACCCTCGACGTTGGTCTAGTAAACCACGGTCTCTGCGTTTCAGGTTCGAATCCTGGCTAGGGCACGGATGGTCATGTGGCGTTTTTTCATTTTCATAATCACCCAGACATCGTCTCTATTAGCATCGTTGGAAAAATATGAGAAAATACCATCTTGACACTTACTCAAAATAGGCGGGGTTATGCAAGCACTTTCCTATTGGTAGTTTGAAATGTCATACGTGACTTGTAAGTAGTATTTCCGCTTCCGGCCACGTTAGGTTTACGTCAGGAAGTAAGGTTTTCGAAATTCTGTTTGTTTCGTGTATTAATTTATATAAGTAGAGCCTAGATTCGTCTTTAATAATTACTTTTCAATGTTAGTGTAGTTGCATTCAAAATGGATAGGCCTAGCTGTTTGGTGTGGAGCATATTGAACTTATTATTGGTGTATGTGTATTGGGCCGACGGAGTTGAACTTACTTTTGAACTATCTGACAATGCCAAAGAGTGTTTTTATCAAGAAATCGGGAAGAATGTTTCCTCTACACTTGAGTTCCAGGTACATATGGACCCTTTCCCCAATACATGAATGCATTCTGTATACTGTTACTACTTACTAGGCCTAGGCATAGCCTATATTGGCTTCGCTTCGGCCTAAGCTAGCCTAGGCCATTTTAAACCCAATGCCTAGGCCTAGGCTAGGCCTATTCGTGGGTGTAAAGCTAGAGCCTAGGCTAAGCTTAGCTTAGGGCTATGCCAAGAAAGTCAAAGTAGGTAGCCCTAGCTAGGCAGGCCTAGGCCTGGACGCTAAAATCTGATGAGAGGCTAGATAGGCCCTAGCCTAGGCCTGGGTCAGGTTAAGACAACTAGGTATGTGTATAATAGGCCTAGGTAGGCCTAGGCGTATGCTTTTACGTAGGTAGAGCCTAGAGATGAAAGCCAAGGCCCAACTGGAGTTTAACCTAAAAGTTACAAGGTCTCAGCCTAGCTCTAGTTTAATCTTCTTGATGTCTAACTAGGCTGGGTGTAGGTTCCAAGCCCTAGGCCTAGGCCTAGTTTTCCAGATAATTAAAGATGCAGGCTGCATTTGGATAGGCCTAGAACTAGGCCTAGGGCAACTTTTGAGGTGTAGCCTACACAAGGGATAGGCCTAGGCCTACCTGTCAGGCTCTCACATTCAGATTTCAATTAGGCCTACTGTATAGTTTTCATGTTGTGGTTGTTTGATTAAGTGGAGACTAGGGTGTAGGCTAGGGCTGCCCAACGATATCGATAATTCGATACGATATCGATAGGAGAAAAATAATTCGATATCGATATAGAATTAATATATCGTACGTTTCGCGATATCGATCAAGTGTCAACTATCGTAAAAAAAAAAAGTTTGGCGGTGTTGTGCTTCTGCATCTTTGTGATACATACACTGCAACATTCTCGTTGGTTCCTACTCGCCCTCATCGCCCGCCGGCCGGGAGTCTGTTGCACCCGCGCTCGTTCTGTCAGTCTGGCACACTCACGTCACGTCACGCCAATCACAACATCGCTGTTTTGCGGCTACATTTTAAATAATACAACACACAAATTGACGCACATAGTAAAACATTTCGACGTTAAATTATTCATATTAAATTGTTTATAATGAATGGTCTCTGGCTGGTTTGAAAAAAAATTACGATATCGGCGATATCGATACAGAGTTAAAAAAATTCGATATCGCGATACGATATCGATAATTACATCCGGGATATCGATATGAATTTGTTTATCGCTGGGCAACCCTAGTGTAGGCCAATGCAAAGTATCAAGGTTTTAAAATAGGCTAGTTGTAAGGTATTGTAACAGTTCCTAGCCTATACAGAGTGGTGAGGAGGGGGATCAGGGTCTGTTGCTCCTTTGAAGTCCTGGATTCACAATTTGTAAGTATAATAATTGTGATTTTGTTCTGTACCTACACTAGCATACTGGACAGTTTAATTACCAGTAATTGGCTTCAAACAGGTTGTGGAATCAGAGAAGTGTGTGGAGAACAATATATCATTCGTTCATTGTGAGACTGTACTGTGCAACAATGTGCTATGGGATGGGACAGTGTCCAACCATACAGGCTTAGGGTCTATAGGAAGCTAAGGAGATAGAAAAAGTGCAGCGAGGAGGGTACGGGGAAAGTTGGATGGTATTTTTGTTGCTATTACATAGCTTGTCAAGTATTTTGAGAATATTGTAAAATTTGTGTAGGCCTATGTGAACTAGGCCCATATGCCTATGTTTACATGTTCATACTTGTTATTGCAAAGTAACCTAGCATGGCAGATATTTCAACATTTTTTCAGTCCATGCAGTTTCAATCATCAGTTTCAAAGATCTCTTGGGTTGTCTATTTAGGCTAGGCATACCGTACTGATAATTGTGACACAGTTAGTTACATGTGACAGCCAAGCCCTCTTTTAACAAATGGGAAGAGAGTTGGTTTTTAATTTGTCGGGCTAGGGCTGGGTTAATTAAACATTTAATGATTGTATTGAAAAATGGAATGAAAAATTGTCTTATTATTTCATTTCCTGTTTCCCACCTATTTTATTGAATGCTTAGGTCCTATGGTGTTAACACGATAGCTAACGCAAAATTATGTCGGGTAATCCCAGCTCCCCCTCCTCAATAAACTTATTGGTATTTAAGCAGCAATCGGTTATTACTTATTACCCTATTTTTATGACATGCTGAACATATTTCAGAAAGAATTAACCTCGGAACAACGTTTTTTGTTTGTTAACCATCACTAGGCCTACCCTACTTGCAGTATTGGCATTAAAACACTTTTGTGTCTACTGTAGTTACGTTTAATTTTGCAGTTTAAACATTTAGGCCATTAAACGATCCATCCCACCCCTAGATCAGGCACCTATTTAAGGCTAACCTACTTAAGTTCCTACCCTCATTGCTTGCCCTACATTTACCCCTTTGAATATTTCGTTAAAACGTGGCATAGAAAAGTAGGCCTATACTAGTAAAGTAGTAACACAAACTATATGAGCATTACTTTGCTATTTAGGCCTAGCTACATAAACCTACCAGTTCATTTAAATTTATTTATTTATTTATTTATTTAATGTCTATCCTATTCAGTTATAAAAACTGATTTACAAAGGAGGACCTTAAATAAAACTAAGCTATGCAAACAATTAATAGTAATGAAATCATAAATAACAATAACAACAAAACAAAACAAACTACTGAACTATATAAAATATAATCAAGAACAAGAAAAAATAATTGAGAAATGAAATAAAATCAAATGAAAAAAGAAAAAACTGATTTGTTAACGGTCCCAGCTCAAACAAAATGAGGATTGCAAAAAATCAGAAACTGCAATCTGGGAAAATTAAAATATCACGTAAAAGCAACCCGGGAAACCGCACACGCCTTCTATCTTCACTTCGAATCTTGAAAGTCAGATGGTCTTGCAAATCTTGATCCGAGAACCATTTATAAGTAGAGATCAAACTGAATCAAGAGAATTCAGGAAACCGGATGTAGATTCCCAGCAGACCAACAAACCAACCATCTAAAACAGATGAAAAACCACTTACAGTAGAACATTCTTAACTTAAACACGCCTAACTCTCTTCTTAAGAATTACAGATTCAATCCTATTCCTAAATTCTAGGAGCCGCAATCTCACAAACTGGCTTCGAATATCATGCGAAAGAGAATTCCAGAAGTGTACACCTCTGTACAAGAATGACCTGCGGAACGACTCGGAATTCATTATAGGAACCTGTACAGTAAAAGTTAATATAGAATCACGAGTACGCTCAACGAAATTAAACATAGTTGGCACAACATCTAAATACATACCTTTCAACATCTTAAAAGTATTTACCAGCACATGGAACATCATTCGCTCATCAATTGTCAAAAAATTGTCCTGCAAGTCTTGGTGGAAAGGAACTTCATCAAATAAATGGTCTATTCTTCTCTGCAGCAAAATATAATCTGCAGGTGGTCGAACAGCCCACACAACTAAACAATAATCAATTATAGAGTGAACATACGAATCAACAAGTAATCTCAGCATTCTCTCAGTCACAAATCTCTTCATTCTTACAATCATACCTATTGCTAAAGGCAACGTGCGCTTCAACGTGTGCTGCTCCGCGCGGCGGTTTCGGCAAACACGTAAGAGTAGCAGCTGTTCGCTGTGCGTCTAAACAAATGCGTTCATACCTCGTTAGATCAGTCATTCTTTGCAACAAATAGATGCAGCTATGCAAAACGAAAGCAGAAGGACATTTAAGAGGTATTGCTGCGTTGTTGGATGCCACAATTCTCCGCGTAACACTACCCGTGATGTGACATTTTATAGATATCCTAACAGACCATGGGAGAAAGAGCTAAGAAGAAAGTGGGTTCAAGCTGTCAGCAGAAAGAATAAAGTACGCTTTTTCTTTAATAAATAGTTCATTGAGAATTAATTGAAAAACATATCACCTACCTACGCCTACCTATGCCAAGGAAGCGTAGACCCACGCCCATGTAGGCTTGACCTAACCCTACTTGTTGACAGCAAACAAATCAGGTTCGGCCTACTCATATTAGACCTAGCTAGATTGTCTCTGTACAATAATATATTTGACACTTTAGTTTGTACGGAGGCTACATAGGATGTGATTATTTGATTCACAATTACCAACAAAACATAGATAGGACTAGGTAGGCCTAGGTCTAGCTCTACTGGTAGGACTAGGCCTAATTGTCACAGTGTCAACAATGGTTTCAAACAAGTAGGCATAAGGTTGACACATTATTGTTTAGTTACTTAGTGGATTTACTGGATTAATTTTTGGTTTGGTTTGGGTTTGGGTAGGTTTGGGGGAGGCCTATTTGAACTAGTTGAAGGTTTGGGCCTACCCCAAACCTGTGGTTCGTCTGTCTTTGACAGTCCACGAGTGTGAGTTGATGAATGTCAGAGTGGCGCCTATGTGTTTGCACACTCCGGCTCCCGCAGCGCAACTACATTCTCTCGCAAGCTACCCGGTCTTTATTTATCTAAAAGAATATAAATAGTACAATTTTATAGGATAACAAAATCCAAATTATGTTACTACTTTAAATTGGCTTCGATAACTTATCTCAATCTTCACGTCATACAAGGGTAGATTGACAGACGTCTGACGTACAACTTTAGGTGTTATAAAAGTTGCCGGCAGGATTTCTTATCTTATATTCGGTGACATTCTACTTGGCCACTTTTCAACAATCCCATACCCTTCTTAAACGAATTAGAGGACTCATAACCCGGCAAGACGTTTTTAAATCAATATTTTATTATTAAATCGCCGAGTTGTGGCTCCATTTCAATACGTGGGTATCGTTCGGCAGTAGGCGAGGGAGACTCTTAGCTGGTGCGCGAGGCGGCCGCCAGTCCGCGCCAACAGGCCTAGCGGTGGCGCGCTCACCGGCCATGCACGGTGCCTAAAGACACCCTATTACAAACATATTCATAAATGGCCTAGTTAGCTATAATAAATGAATAATATAATATAGGCCCTACCTTACTCAATGTTAAAACATAGGCTACTCCTCCATTCACTAATCAAGCTCTTCAACAAGTAAGAAAAGGACAATTTAACAATTTTCATCACATTTAGCATTTTGACATCCAGCCCTCCCTATCTTAAGCTCGACTAATTTCTTTATGAGATCAGTAGAGGCGACTAATTAATGTATCACTAGGCCTACCAGCATAAATCTGCTGGTAGATTCATTCTTGTGTGACTCTTCAAATAATATTTATTACTGGTCAAATTTCGTGTAGCTGTCTGGTACCTACCATAAGAATGCAGACAAGAGTTTTTACTGGACAGTTGAAAGTTGAATGTATGGTTGAAGCTTAGAAGTTGTAAGACCCAGGACTTGACCGAATTTAGAAGACTGCATACTTGTGTACTTGTCAACTTCACTCGCTACCTCGCGCGCTGGTATACTTGAATTTCGGACAGTTCCGTCCATGCGCGATCTCTGACGTGTAAAGAAGTAACTAACAAGTAGCTGCCTTCTTGATTGCCTCGAACTCCTATTTAGTGGGCGGTGAATCAGCTGATTCAGTTCAGTGACACTTGTTGAAAGTAAACAAACTAGCCATGGAGGTGGAAATGTCTTTATTGTTTATGATGAAACTGTAGGCCTATATTAAAAACGTCAGACGTAGAAGAACGTTACGGCGAAAAATAATTATGATAATGCATAAAGGATTACGTGATAAAGTAGGTCTAAGGGTATTGTGGAACAAGATGTTATTTAAAAGTGAGGTTACAGTGCGTTGTTTGGGGCCGCCACGACTGTTCAAGTACTCAAGTTTAGTGCGCGAGCACGAATGATCTGTGTTCTCGCAGTCTCGCCATCGTCTACTTGCAAACTTCTAATTCAGACACTTGAAATGACGTCACTTCCGTACTTTTCACAAGGTCAAGTCCGAACTTGGTAAGAAGTATGCATTTTTCGATGAATTCAGACACGTCCCCAGTTGAGACTGACCTGAGCACTCTATTTGGTTGAAGACTTGTTTGTACTTATGGTTGCAGGTTGTGACAGGCGGCCAGTACGATGTAGATGTGACCTTGGAAGCACCAAACAAAGAAATCATTTACCGACAAATAAAAACCCAATTTGACAGCCACTCATTCACGCCATCAATGTCTGGTGTGTATGTTGCATGCTTCAGCAACGAGTTCTCGACATTCTCGCACAAGCTTGTTTACATGGACTTCCAAGTTGGAGATGAGCAGCCACTACCTGGGATTGGCGAACATGTGACCGTCATGACTCAGGTAGGTCTATCTTACACTCACCCATCATAGTACAACAATAGGCAACCCAAGAAGCGCACCTGCCAACTATTTCTGATCACAAATGATCTCACTCCCATAAGAAACTGATCATTGGTTAACTTTACACTGTCACTGTCTTATCTCCAAAATGCGACACAAAGAAGGTATTTTATGAGCAGGGCAAGAAGGCCTGTGCTTTTCTTGATCGATTGTAAGTTGCAACTTAATTCTTGTTAGTAACTATCACAAAATTTTAATGAGAGCAATTATACAACTCCTTAGTCGTTGTGTAAGTGCAAATGAATCACTTGCCAGCCGAATAGCTTACGCTCATGTCTTCTAAACAATACTGACATACATTTGAAATATGGCTGTTTTCTTTTCTACAATTTAATTAAGTTTCTTCAGAGAAGTACTAAAATTTGTTGAAAAAAATTAACAAATTTATTGTTAGTAGGTAGGTACTTCTGTAAAAATATATCATTATTGTAGAAAGAGAACCATCATATTTTAAATGTGTGTCAGCATTGTTTACTAGAAGATACCGAACATCAGTGCGAGTGATTCATCTGTGAATGCGTGACAGGACACACCTAAAGTTCTGACATCTTCTGATATCCAAATCGAATCATTTTTAAAATTAAAATAAATCTGTTGTAGGAAAAATATATGACAGTTGCCTAGCGCCTAGTGCTGCGCAGCGTTGCTAAACATCATCTTTCGATCGCATTGACACGATACTGAGAAGCACGCAACACTGTACACTCTGCACAGCGACCTTGGCAAATGCACCTTTGATGAGAGAACATCCCTGCGCTAATAGGGCTACGTTCACCAGTCGTGGCTACTGTAGGGTGATTACGTGTAGGCTATGTTGTTACATCGAGGCGGCTATCAGTGTGGGAGCATTGCACAGATGGATCCTGAGTAGAAACATGAAAATATAGGCTAGCAGTTTCAAATCGAATATTTAGCACTCTCAGTTTAAAAAATGCAATTTTGATGGATATATATATATGTATATATTGCTACTCTTTATTCCATCATCACTTAGGTAGTTGGGTAAAGGGGTGTTCCCACCTTGGCAGAATGGCATCTTCGGCATCCCAGGAATCAGTATCGGCATGCCAAGCTTGACACATTATTTTCTTCAACTTCGTTCTGTTTGTGAATGAATTTCTCTTGCCGTTCCGCCAACTCTCTCCACCTTTTCCTGTCGTCCCACCCTCTTACTAACCCAAAGAGTTGGTGACTAGCCTTGATTTATTTATGTCACCAGTGATACATTTAATAGTTTGTTGATTGTAGTATGTCTGTTTGTTTAGATGGAGTCATCCACTCAAGAGATCCACAAGAGTCTGAATAGCATCATCGACTACCAAACGCACCACCGCCTCCGAGAAGCTCAGGGCCGGAAGCGAGCCGAAGATCTTAACGAACGCGTAATGTGGTGGTCGATTACAGAAACTATAGCTGTCCTTTTAATCACAATAGGCCAAGTGTTTGTACTAAAAAACTTCTTTGCAGAAAAGAAACCTTCTCAATTGAACTCAAAATAATAGAAAATAATAAATATTTAAATTAATTAGTTCCTTTATTTTTGTTGTATATTGTGGTTTGTTACTTGTTGAGCATTTCATGCTTAGATCAGTTGGATACTCCCATGGTTCGTATGAGTATAATTAAGGTTGCCGTTCGATATGGATTTCGGTATCAATGATCAGACCAGTTTAATCAATTATCGATCTCGATAATCGATTTGAAAAAATATCAATCGATAATCAAATCAAAATTGCTATTTTCCGTGTAGGCCTACATGGCGAACATTTGCTTCTTAGGCTTTCTAGGTTTTTATTGGTCAGTCGGTCATGGGATGTGGGGTGGAAAAAAGTTGATTGACGAGTAGTGAATGGTCAGAGGTCGAAACTGCGCCAACCCACGGGCATAACGAGCAGTAAATTCGAAATCTCAGGTAGCGAGCTATTCGATTATCAATAGTTGATTCAAGATGACTCGGTCGATTATCGATTGTTTCGAAAAATAATCGTATTGATCGATATACCGATAATCAAACGGCAACCCTAAGTATAATGTTCAGTATCATGTGTAAAAACCTTAACTTATACTGGTACAGTGATTTGTGAAATTAGGTGTATTTAATTGGATCTCTATTTTGTGCAAAGTCTCCTACTTTTAACTGATAACATTTGTGGGAGGACAAACTGGTCAGAAATATACACCACTGTTTACCCGATTGTTTGTAAATTCCTAAATTAAGTTGGCGCAGGCTGATTTGAAAGTGTGATACAGTGCAGAATTGACATCCGCTGGGTATTAAAGGTGGCGTCAACAATATGGTTGGGGTTAGCTCAAACTAAGCAGGTACTTTTTTCTACTTCAATCACAGCAGACATCTGCTGATGTAGGCTGTTGACACCTCCACATAGTTATGAGCAGGATCCGTAGTTAAGTTGCTAATAGTTTTTTAGTTTTTACCTTCAACATCATGATGTAGGCCAAATTATACAGATGTTAAAAAGGAATAGATCCAACATTTGTTGCATTCATCCAATTAATTTCTTGTGCATTGTCATGTGTCATGATATTAAAATTGAAAATGCCTAAATTGAGTTTGGCTCAAAAATAGAATTTGATTTTTTGTTTTGTTTTCTTATTGCTTCCCAACATTCAACTACTAGGTCATATGGCATCAGCCCCTTTGCCACCTCTTACCACAGGCACAACTACCCTGGACCTATTCATTGGGGAAAATAATTTAAAAATGTAGTTGCACACGTTTTTGATGTACTAGGCATATTTATGTAAAAATATGATTGGTAGAAGGATAGACGACCCCAACAGCTTACCTGAATTGTAGATAGACTGTTGTGGTAGAGACTAAATATAGTTGCCCCAACGAAATTTATTCTTCTGATGCTTACGACACAGCCGAGTCCAAGGTGACAACTTAATTTTCTACCTTGCTAATTCCTGCCATCTAATCTAAACAGGTCCATTGGGGATAATTTAAAACCTTTTGTTGGTTACCTGTAACGGTGGGTGTGGCCAAACCGCCTGTGCACTCGACTAAGCCGAACCGTGCATTTACAAATGTATGAAAGAACGCCAGGTATGTGTTGATTTTCTTTCAATTGGCGCGGTTGAAAGGGGCATTAGACAATTACCTGAAATCGGTATGCGAATACTTCCGTTGGAACTAGTATAATAAAACGAGGGGTGTGCGAAGCTTCGAAATTATCGAATCCGGATCGAATCTTTTAAAGATTCGAATTCGATTCGTCACTCGAATCCAAAATCCTAAAAAATTGAAGTATTCGACCGATTTCGAATCCGGCGCCAAATCCGCTCACTCGCGATTTGCGAGTGTATATTTAAGTGTTATATTTAATAAATTATAAATCTGAACTTTTCAACTAAAATAATGCATTTCAAATTTCAATTTATTCAATACCGTAGTGGGATAGTGTACATGTGGGATATGCAGTTTGTGGCGTCATTGTGCTGTACCGAGCGCGCGTGTCTCTTTCGGGTCCAACAGAAACGTGAAAGTTCCCGGCAATGCCATGCAGAACAGGTTTTTTAAAAAAATCTTTAGATTCGGATTCGAGGATATTTTTGCTCAGGAATCGAGATTCGGATTCGAAAGCAAAAACTTGGATTCGCACACCCCTAAATAAAACATATAAAAGACAAAACAAGTTTTCCGAGACGTTTCGGTATCTACAAGACCTTGATCACTCGGGAGTGAGTCGACTACTCATCCACACACAGTAAACTAAAATAGGCCTACATAGTTTTAAATGAGAATTAAGTTCACAAACTAGGCCTAAACAAGTTTGTGAATATGCATCATCTAAATTAAATGTTTGGCATAATGTGATTGCATTATTGAACAAGGCAATGCAAAAATCCAGGCTTGAAGACTAAAGTTTTTTTTTTACCTTCTCCAACAGGATTTCAGTTCATTTTTTATGACACTGCCTCTTAGGCCTATAGACATTTGTGCCAAATGTGGATTTATGACGTTACCCTTTGAGGTTATTATTTCGCATTATTGCCAAAAATGTTTTTATTTCGCGATTTGATTTTAGTCCTCGGGGACTTGTCACGTTAAGATTGTTGAAACAAAATTGATAGGCATCTTATTACCAATTTTGGTTTCATTGCCAATTGCGAAGAACTAACATCTCTCTCTACCTATAAATGACTCGTGACTGGGCTTGAAATTGCATCTTTCTGCACTGCACGGTACTGAACTGAACTGACCGTGCAGTACAGGCGAACGAAGCTCTTGTGAACATGTTACTCATGGGAATCTAAAGCAATGCATCATCAATTGGGAGGTTTTAGTTTAGTTGATTTTTATTTGAAATAGTTAATATTTACTGCACCATATCATTTTCTACTCAGTGGCTGCAAATTTAGCAGTTCTTAAGCCTGGGTGCTTATATGTATCACTAACTGAATCAGTTTATTTTTAAGTTGAAACTGTGGCCCCTGATGTTGCTACATCATTTGATCAAAACTAAATGGCATCATAAATAATCCAATCATCATCCTGGGCAAATCAGTAGTAGGCTACATATAAATTGAGTCACTTAAACATGTACCGCGCGTCAAGTGTAGCGCAAGGGTCGCGGAACGACGTCACGCAAACGTAAATAAAACTATGTTAAGATTATCTTATGAATTTCAAAATGATTAACAGATGGCAAGGGACATGGAAACAGCAAACAGGCCATTAGTGGGTGGAGTCAAAATGACTGTTGATAGTTGGACACGAAAAGGTGGAGGTATCAACAATGAATATAATAAATCATCCGTGTTATTTCGTTGAAATTTTTTCCGCGAACATGACTCATTTTTTGCTTGTTATTTTGTAAACAGGAGGGGTGTTATGTTTAAACTTGAAAATTTCGGAAAAATAAACGTTTTCTCTCAGCCCTAATCCAGATAAATTTGTTTTATTGTTTTCATGGGTTTTGCTCAGGATTTCTAGTCATAACTGCCTATTTCAGTCTTAGATTACAATACTTGATCGCAACTTGAAACTTTTTTAAATTTACGTTGTGGATGTTTTAAACACAGGTCATTTTAAGTATGCTTATTTATTTGTATGCTCATATAATTTCCTTCATAATTCACTTTTAATAAAGGAGCTGAAATACAAGAGTGAAGATTTGTAATTTCTCCCTGCTGATTTCAAACATTTTAGTTAGTCCAATTTAGTCCATTCATCTCCTTCCTATTCGAGTCAGTAGTCACCGTGGGTGCGTCAGCGGTCGTAAAGTGACCCGTTGTGCCATGCTGGTCACTCATTACTTGTGTAATTTTCGTTGTTATTGGTTGGTCCGATCGCCTGTAAATACTGTATATGCACCTGATGTAGACAAATATCGTGCAACAAATCAAAAATTCTACACCTGTTTTCAGTTCAAGGGGATTTTTGCCAGTGAGGGACAGGGATGTCGGAAGTCTATTTTTCTAGAGGGGGGGGGGGGGGGGGGGGGGTGATCTGTTCAGCTGTACTTATAACAAAATTATGATGGGCTTTTCACACAGTTATATTTGGAAATTCTCCAGTGTCAGATCTAGGTATATCCAGGGCAGTCTCTTCATATTTGAGTGCCTGAGACAAAAATATTTCTCGGGGTCCCACATAAAAGTGGCGCGGGTTCGATGGGTCTGGGGCGAGTCCCCAGCCGGTGAGGCTCTTTACGCCGTAGGTGGAACTCTTTGGGTTGTGCATTATGTTGATGGCCTAAAACGCGATTTCAGGCAAAATCTTGCCCTCAAAACGGTAAAATAGAAAGAAGTTGTTACAATGAAAATTCATTATGGGACGCGAGTTCGATCCTTTGTCCGTTTCTATATAATCGTTTAATACGAGTAGCGGGGGGTGCATGGGGGGTGAAAGTATGTCCATCGGCGTCGTATTCCTACCAATAAAAACAAAACGTTTTGAAGATGCTATTTTTTAAGAGTATTTAAGTAACGTGTTTAGGTAATTAATATCTGGTACTTGATTCTTTATTCTTGGCGAGGTGGGAAGGCAATTGACAATTTGAGGACTCCCCCCCCCACAACACATACACGAAAATCTGATTGAATTAATGCAACACTGTTATAGCGATGTTTAACCACGCGTAATATTATGTTGATGTTACAAGGACTGGGTAATTCACACACACAAAATTATGTGACATACATATAATGGTAACCAATACAAATAATTTTTTATGGCTTACGTGTGGGTGTGCACATGCTTTGGGTCCATAAACGTTCTCATACACGAGTTTTGGTTTTTAAACTAATACTAGGCCTGTGCGAATAGTGATTTTTCACTTCGAATATTCCAACGAAGAAAGTTCGAATATCAAATATCGAATATCGAATAACTTTATCCACGAATACTAGTTTCGAATAATGACGTGAAAAACAGTATTTCTTAATTCAGTACTTTTATTAATTTGTGTTACCTTGCACGTTTATTGTTTACACAATATTTAAAATAAAATGATATATTTGCACTTTGTAGACTTGTACAATATCACAAATATTAAAACAAAAATAGGACTTTGTAATATGTTTGTCTTTGCAGGGCCTAGGCCTAGTCCTCCCTTCAAAGATTATGATAAAAAATAAAAATATAACAAATAATAAAGTATAAAGTAACATTAGCCTAGGCCTAGGGTAAGGCTAAGCCTAAGCTGATGTCACGAGATGGTTGTGAGCCAGGGAGGCCTTGATATGCCTAGGCCTGGATGAACATAGGCCTAATGCCTAGAATGTTGGGGGCACATATTTTGTGCATAGCCTAGGCCGAGATAGACCTAGCTAGGCCTAGGCCCTACCACAATCACGACCAGTCTTACTTGAACTGTGAAGCCCTAGCCTAGGCCTAGGCCTAGACCATAGGTCTAAGCCTAGCCATTCCACAAGGATAAATGATAGGCCCAATGTAACTAAACTCAGTAGAACCAAAGCCTAGGCATAAAGTTATAAACTGTAAAGTGAAAACACTAGAATATTATCTAAGCCTAGGCCCTTATGGCATCTTCAGATGCTTTCCACAAGTTTTGCACTTGGCAGAACTTTTGTCTGCCAAAAAGGGTTTGAATTTCTTTGCCAAAGCCTTGCAATCGCGTCTTCATCCGAGTCGCTGTCTTCCAGTTCCATTGTTTGTCATTTATGTGGTTTATGTCATACAACAACAACAAAAATCGCCAGCAGCGAGCTCAGATCAAAGATAGGCTCAGATCTCAGGCATCCAAATTCTTCAATACATCGCTCACGAGTCACGCCGCGCAGTGCAGTAGGTATAGGTTATCTTGGGTTGTCGCTCACATTCGAACCATAGAGAAAAAAGGATTCGAACTTCGAAGACAATTTTTCGTTTGATACCCAGGCGCTCTGTCGACAAAACTGTAAACCTCTTGCACTTTTCAAGATCTGCTCTCTAGCGGCGAAAATTCGAACTTCTTGTACTTTTGGCGGGCTTTTTAATACACGTCCTACTAGTGAGTGATGGACTCACTAGTTCGAATTTCGAATCGAATATAGGTTACTGATTATTCGCGAATATTATTCGAAATTTGAATATTCGCACAGGCCTAACTAATACACACAGATTGGTGATTAGTGATTACCTGCATTGGCCCGGGACGAAGACTTTTGTTGTTTAAAAAAATGCGTGTATTACTCAACCGGTCAACCGTATCACACGATCAGTGCGAGCTCGCATTACTCCACCACCTCATCTGCCGAACCACTAATGTCTCACATGTAAGCAAACCCTCCCTCACCTCTACCTCTCCTTATCTGTTCTCGGAAAACTAATAACGAAAAAGGGAACTTTTGGGTGACATTGGCCATGTAAAGTATTCCGTCGAGGGTGTTGGCAGACACGTGTTATGCCTATTTTTCTTCGACCTCGGTAGGTTCGCGGGTGGTGTTGGGGGGGGAGAGGGGGAGGGAGGAACTGTCGCTGTGTGCGTATGAGGTATGAGTCAATCGGTGAAGTTCATTACACAACAAGGACTCTGATATTACGTCTCACTCACAATAGACTTACTGTGACCGTATAATATATGTATATATATGTACCTGTTGCAACTTTCTGGGGATTGTTGCCGCGAATAATGTACTAAAGAAGGAGGCACTGGCTTACCCTTCCCTTCCTGACGTTTCGGGAAAGTTACATCTCCCATCTTCAGAGGCCCTCACTCGACGATGTGCATCTCGAGCTTCGAAGCCGCGAACTGACTGGTTCAGTCGTTGTCATTCCTCTCGCGTGTATGTCTGCGTCATTGTTCTTATCTCGTAGTGAAACCAGATTGGATCGACTACGCGTCAGGGGTCCACGTTCAGGGGTAGTGACGTACTCCACGCCCCTAGGGCTGGCGCCTTGTGTTGGCGTCACGACGTTAACGCTGTCAAAACGTTGCACACGGGCTTCTTGTTGGTGTTGAAGGAGAACTGGTTTCCAGGAAGTAGGCAAACGTTGTCCGTC
The DNA here is from genome assembly GCA_945910005.1 of Isoperla grammatica. Taxonomy (NCBI): domain Eukaryota; kingdom Metazoa; phylum Arthropoda; class Insecta; order Plecoptera; family Perlodidae; genus Isoperla; species Isoperla grammatica. The sequence goes on from OX246745.1 coordinate 496,940, forward strand.
ATCCCGTTTGTTAAGGCTTCCCGGTCTCTTCTCTATCTCAATAGCCTCTCGAATGACACGTACTTGAAATTCATTGACCGAAGCTAGCGTTCTGGTGTTTTCAAAGCTTATAGCATTGAGTTTAATGCTTATAGAGTGGCCGGTTTTTTTGACGTGTTGGGCCAGGCCTGATGTCTCTCTGCCACTGTTGACTGCTAATCGATGTTCATCCCGTCTCACCGATATACGTCGGTTGGTCTGACCAACATACACTTCCCCGCACGACCCACACGGGACTTCATAAACCCCATAGGCTTCAAGTGGTATGTTGTCTTTAGCGTTGCGTAACATAGTCCTTATCTTTCTGTAAGGGCGATACGTAGTTTTTATGTTATGTTTTTTAAGCAACTTGCCTATTTTTTCCGATGTTCCCCTTAAGTACGGAAGGTGCACAGCAGAAGCACAGCAGCTGCCTAGGGATCAATTTTTAATTGCATTTTACAGCTAAACCGTGCATCGTAGAGGGAAACGGGGCTTATTCTGGCATCACACGGGCACCCTTACTAGACTCCCATTCAACACTAGTAGCTGCCTTGGGATCATTTTGTAATTGCATTTTACAGCTAAACCGTGCATCGTAGGCAGGCGCGGACTGGGTAGGGATGCTGGCATGCGATCGCATCCCGGGCCCCGGGGCAAATCCGGGCCCTTTGGCAGTCCGGGCCCGCGGGCTGCTACCAGAAAATTCCTTTGATGTAAATAATTCTCTGTATATTGCTTAAAAATCTTATCCCCACTCTATAAGTGTTATTTTAAAATTATAATTGAATGTATTGTAATTTATTGTAAATATTCAATGTAATCAATTGAATATATTGGACATTATTTTGCTACTGGTAGGGTGGCCTCTGTCAATCGCGCCCTGTAATCGTTTTTTAGGCCATAAAATTCAATACAACGCCAAAAATTTGTGTACGCCTTCGGCGTGTTTGCCTCCAGGGCTGGGGTTTGCCCCAGACTAGAGATGGGTGAAAAGAATCCATTCTTTCGAATAATCGATTCTTTCCTTTCGATTCTTTCTGCTAATCGATCGATTCTTTTTATTCAATTTAATGGTAGAATTGATTCTCTAGCATCGATTTTTGCAATAATCGGCTCTCATAATTTGAATGTCACACCATGGTCACACTACCACAATGTCCGGCTCTTGCAGCTCCACCATTGACCATACCGATAGAGGTGGCTCAGCCGTAAGACGCGAGACTCTAATTCGGGAGGTCGCCGGTTCGATTCCGCCTCCGGCCACCGGCAGTCCTGACTGAAGGTTTTTTCCGAGGTTTTCCTCAGTCGTAAAGGCTCTTGCAGGCCTGTCGGTGTCTGTGTCTGTCTGTGCAGCTGTCATACTGTGAAATTTTTACAACATGCCATAATTGCTGCCATAATGCCCCCATAGTTTCGAAGGGCTCAGATAGTCGCCTCGACTATCTGAGCCCTTCGAAACTGCAAAAGCACTGTTTGAAAATTACATTGTATAGTATTAATCAATTTCTATAAATTCAACTTTTTTCCAGGGAGGGCAAGATGATATCTTAGGCCCGAATGCATAGTTCAGACTCAAGCCTTCCTCAACTCAGCCTCTCCTCAGCCTTGCCTAGCCACCAATCACAGAGCCGTCCAAATGGCAATGCCGCTCCGTGATTGGTGGTTGGGCGAGGCTGAGGAGAGGCTGATTTGAGGAGGGCTTGAGTGTGGACTATGCATTCGGGTTAGACTCTTGCCCATTACTCTGCACCCCCCCCCCCTCCCCCTCCCCTATGCAAGCTCAGGGAGGGCAAGCTTCCTACCTACTACCTATATCTGCGGTTCCGACGTCACTGCACACACCGTCTGTGCTTGGAGCCGTGTATCAGGGATGTAGGAGATGCAAAGAGGTAAGAAAATCAATAAGGTATGTACCTGATTCGTTCCTTCACAATTATTCCAAATAACAGAGATAACCAGCTGAGAGGGACATGGATTGTCCATGGACAGGTTTCCAAAACGAAATAAATTATTAATATATTACGAAGAGTGCGTTAGCATACATAAACGCAGAAATTGCAGGCGAGTCCGAAAGTTGCTATTGCAACGGCGTTGGAATCGGGCAAGGGGGGGTGGGGGGGTGGACAGAGGGGTAGCTTCCACCCTGAGCTTGCATAGGGGATCAAGAGTATCATCCTGCGCCCCCCCCCCCCCCCCACTAGAAAATTGATGGATTTGTAGAAATTGGTACTACGTAGTAATTTTCGAACTGTGAGCTTGATAAAATAAACTAAAAAAAAGAGCAAGTGATATCATAGTTCCTTCGAGCCAACCAAATGCCGGGCCAAAGTTCAGTGATTGACTCATATCACACACAGCACACATGGCGGTGCGTAACACGTGTCTGACAATTGCTTGATCAATGTGCTGGCAAAATACACCCGTGTCACTCTAAGTCCCGTTTTTCAATCGTCATTTGCAAGAGGGAGGGGGTTGGGGAGGGGATTGCTTGCTTGTAAGGCAGTAGCAGTAGCGGTTCGGCTGGTTCGGCAGATGAGGTGGTATAACGTGGTGAGACTGTGTGATAGGGTTGACAAACGTGGGTATTTTATTAATGTCGTCATGAGTGATACACAATATCTTTAAAATGCAAAAGACTTCGTCCAGCAGGGCCAGTGCAGGTGACTAATCTGTATTTATTAGTTAATGTTATTCGTCTTGTTTACCATTATATGACACATCACATTTTGTTCGTGTAGTGTAGTACCAACATTGTCCTTGTTCCATCAACACTATGTATTACGCGTCGCTGGGGGGAGGTGGCGGGGGGGGGGGGGGAGGGAGGCAAAGTCCTCCTTATTGTCAATTACCTTCCTCCTCTCCGGTAATGAATGAATCAAGCACTAGGTATTGTACGTAGGAACACCTCGGAATTGGTTACATTACTGAGTGCAAGCTACGAAACAGAACTACGGAAGGAATATTTCAATACTGATATATAATCACCACGAATGTACGTTATGAAGTAATTGAAATTTAATTTTGAATTTTTTGTTGTGGTAATCGTTTAAAGAACGGGGTCTGGGGAAGAGTCCCAGCAGCTGGACGCAAAAAAAATCATAAGAAATTATCTTCTCAAGTGCCCGGAAAATGACTTAAGATTGATTCATTATTCATCCTGAAGTATTTTGTAACTTGATATTATTACTATACTTAATAAACCATTTTAAAGTTTAAGGGGGGTTAAGGGGGGGGGCAGAGAGTTCAGTTCTTACCACTAGATGTATCAGTATCATGTATTAGGCACGATTAAATGATTTTGGACCTTTGGTCGGACAATCATGGGGGGCGATTGGGCGATCGCCCCCTCTCCTGTATCCTCTACTGCTACTGAACCCTTATTATAAATTATTACCATTTAATTTTTAAATGCAAATAAATTGTGTTATTCATTGAGATTGTGATGTTAAATTGAAAATAAAAACAATCTTCAAACGTTTTTGTAAATATAGATAGCTCAAAACTTTGTTAGATGTAGCAACCTAGTAGTTTTGCCAGCACCCACACACTCGACGCCTCAGTGTGGGGGGATCGAGAGTAGAGTGGGGGGAGGTTAATCCCCCCCCCCCCGTTGTTATGTGCCAGAATATCGCTATTCACTTTCTTGGTGACGGGACTGATTGCTTTTTCAATTGACTCGGCTGAAAGTTTCCGTACGTTTCTTTTGTGAAATATTAGGGGTACGACAACGATAGTAAAACCACAGGTAAAACTGCTACCGTTTTTGAGTATCATTCACTAAGGTAACAAAGTGAACTTTGATACCGAAAATGAACGATGCTTTTATATGTATTTTTCAGTACTCCCGCACTAATTCAATTAGGCTACTAAGAAATGTGCCCTATTGCATTTAATTCGGGTCTATTATCAACTCTTGCCCCTTTGCGCCTAAAAAACCGTCAGATTAAATTCGTGTGAATATGACATTGTATCTTTAATTCTTTTGGACAGATTGCTATAATGTCCTGACCCAAACGTCTCCGCAAAACCTCTGTTTAAAAATGAATTTGCTAACCCACCACAACAGCCCAATATTGTGCAAAGTGCTCACATTCCAAAGCAATTTTACCCCCTTTTAGACATTTTTACTCATTCGAACGGGCTTAGATAGCGATTTTAAAATTACAATGTGATTTTTAGAAGCCTGTTTGGACGCACGGTTTATTTGTTTGCAGTCAAACGGTTCGTTTTCCATAAAAAAAAAAACACGATTTACGGTCTACCGTATGCGATTTGTATGGGATTTTATTATAGGGTCTTAATTGTAACGATTTAAATAGCACTTAAGATCTATTTAGAAAATCTGAGATATTGACATGCCTAATTTGTATTGAACCAGCGCTCTACCGATTTCGAGTCTCGCGCTTTACCGCTGAGCCACCTCATTGGTTGGTAAGATAGAAAGAAAATCAATAATGCAATCGAGAACTGAGACAGACCGCTACAATGTTGTCAAATGTACCTACTTGCATCGTTGCCATATCGTAGTCTACATTCCTGTCTGGTCGCTCGATTGATAACAACGCGAGCAAGGGAATTCTCTGTACGCAGGTTTGTCGAGCGTGCAAGTAAGATCGCGTTGAGGGATGAGCGGATATTACTGTTTTTGTTGTTTCTTTTAAAATAAGTACTTTCAGGTACGAATTATTAGGTGCCACTGTCTGTACGATTTTAGGTTCAACAAAGGTTCAACAAATAAAATATTCAACAATTGAGTGCTAACTACCACCAGGTCATGTTAATTCATTAATCATTCATTAATCATTATGTTGCCATCACAATGCATCAGTCTGTTTCTAGTGCCGTCTTTTGTGGAAAACGGCCGAAATTAGTGGTTGACGAAAGCTGTTCGCTGTTTGTAAAGAAAGTTGTTTTGTTGGAAAATCCACCGGTATGTGGGCAGGAAGCCCAGCAACATAATACAAGGCTATAGACTACTTTAATAGGGTGTCAATTAGTTTCGTTAATAGAGACTTGTCCCGTTTTTTCAGGAACACGGTGTTCCCACAATTCTTCACCGGGACGCTGTTGTGTCCCGTTTTTTACAAATGTACCGATTTCACGCCGATTCAATAAATAAATTGATATTCAAATTTGAACATGATCATTCACCCAAAATGAATCTTTCTTGCTTCCTCACATCATTGTGAATGATCATTGTGAATGATGTCTTGAAGACAGCTTCAAAATAAAAATAGACAGCAAAAATGTCGCCTCTGGCCTGACCCCTCACAATCCATACAACTATGAACCACATGGTATACTAACTGATGGAGCGGCAACTGTCCGGCCAACTGTCCGGCTAACTGTCCAACTAACTGTCTGGCTAACTGTCCGGCTAACTGTCCGGCCAACTGTCCGGCTAACCTAACTGTCCGGCCAACTGTCCGGCTAACTGTCCAACTAACTGTCTGGCTAACTGTCCGGCTAACTGTCCGGCCAACTGTCCGGCTAACTGTCCAACTAACTGTCCGGCTAACTGTCCCACTAACTGTCCCGTTTTTTCACTTTTAAAATATGGCCACGGACTGTTTTATAATTAGCGTTTCCTGTTGACCCCGGTCCTATACTCATTTAGAAGGTAAGTCTATATATTATGTTATTATGTCATTCGGTATTAGTAGTTTGACTAGTTTCTGTTTATTCTTTGGATGTGTATTGAAATATGTTTAGTTTCAAACAATATTTTCAAAATGATGGTACAATCCCGACGAAAGGTCAATAAATATAATATCGATAGAGATGGCTCAGCGGTATGACGCGAGACAAATTCGGGAGGTCGCCGGTTCGATTCCGGCCACCGGCAGTTCTGACTGATGGTTTTTCCGAGGTTTTCTTCAGTCGCAAAGGCGAATGCTGGGACTGAGTCATACTATCAGCCCTCGGACATTCCTATAAACTATACCAACACCCTAACACACCAAATTAGTCACCTGAAGAGAGACACATCAGGTACAGCTGGTGTGCACCCTATAACAGGGATTCCTAAAAAAAATATTATTAATAATTATAATTGAATATTATTATTTGTGTCTATAAACGGTCTTAACCCAAAAATGACATAATAAGGACCTTGTCCGTGAAAACCGACACTTACAATATGTTATATAATATGCGCAATTGTTCTAGCAGTGCAACCCAGCTAAGCAGGCCGCCCCAGACAATCTCCAGTCCGGCCAACACACGGCTGACTCACTCACTGTACAACCACGACCTCCCAGATAAGCTAGACACCGACTTTTGTACAAGGTAAGTTTCTATTTCAACCAGGGTGGCTATAGTCTCACCATAAAAACCTTTCGAAATTTACGTGTTCGTCACAATTAGCTCGAAAAGTGTGAAAATTTAAGACTGTTTGTTCATATCTTCAAAATGGTATATTCAATATCAAATCTTTCGAATGATGACGGATCTAGAAAAAGGATAAACACAGTAGTACGTACGTTTGGATAAAATTAGACTATTATGCGATAATATTGAACCTACGTAATTTTACTGAAACTAACTAATATCTGGAGATTGCTGCACAGTATTGAAAATGTGAATAATAAAATTAACATATAATTATGGTTTTCATAACGGCTGCTATAATAAAAATACAAAATGCTGGGCAAAAAGTCAACGTTTTCAATCAAGCAGGGTCCATAACGAGCAGAAAGTTTAAAAACCTATAAGCTGTGCTATCTATAAGTCTTCATAAAATTTCGAGGCAAAAAATCAAGATTTAGAAAGTTATTTTTTATTGGGATGGAGTCACGTAGTCAAAAGTAATAAAAATATATCATTTTATTAAACATATATGCGTGCACACAACGCTTACCAATCAATATAGTGAAAATGGCTGTGTTTATTTTGTATTACAGGGATTGTTAATTTTATATGTTTGCGTTGTTGATAATAGTAATCTAAGAAGTAATGAGTAGTTTGATCGTAGGTAATATAATGGAATGCACTAATGATTATTATGTATTTGTGTGCTTTGTTTCTTCTCTGCCCCCACCCCTCTCTTGGCGAGGAGTAGAGCCTCGCCTGTAGAGTAGCTAGATGTATCAGGCGCGCAGAAGTTGCACAGAGCGTCTGCCTCTAGGTCCACGTTGAACAACTAAACTGATCAATAAAATTCAATTCATATCTCGAAAATAGATTTAAAGTTAAAGGGTTAGTCAGATGAAAAACTAAAAAACTATCATTTGTATATGTCCACCCTCAAATATGGAAAACATGACTAAAAGATACCATACTTTAAAAGCAGGCGGTTAAAAAATTAAAGAAAACGCGATTTTTTGGCTTGTTGCTAGCAAGTAGCACCGAGCAACTATTCTCATGGTAATTCCCCTTTACAAAAAATGTTGCCTCGATATAGTAAAACCACCGCTAAAATAGGGCACTTATCAAAAATCGATCAGGAGGTTTAATGTGCATCGTTTCTCTACCAATAACATGCTTCATAGTACGAACGTGTACTTCTACAAAATGCCCTGCAATTAATTTTCTTGTGACTTGATGTGCAGAAAAGTTACAATCTGTTTTGAGCGGTACTGTCCGCAGTCGCCAAGTGTTTCGCGGAGCGCTGGCTGGACTCGTATTACACAATGAATGCTCTGTCTATCAGGCAGGCGTTAGCGACCTCAGAACCGATACAGCTGTACTACGCTTTAGAAGAAAAATGCAGCAGAGCTTGCGAAGTGAATCTTATAGAATAGCTAAATGTGCACTATTTTTTTTCTTGCATTGAAGCAACCTATATCAATTTTATTTTACACATCACTGAATTTCATGCACTTATGACTCATTGGTGATTTTTTAGTTCATCATCTGACTAATCCTTTAACTAAAAATAAAATAAAACAATCAATTGAAATTATTTTCATTGTTGATTTCACTTTTTAAAAATTACAAGCTTTCTCGCTTTCTCATTTTCTCTTATTAAGTTTCTCTGACTAAATGTTGTCACATTTTTTAAATTAATGTGCAAGGTAAAATACAAAAATGTAAAATATAAGTAGTAAAATATAATTCCTTTGAACAACTTATAATGAAAATGTAAACAATTAAACATGAACAATTGAGCTTAGTAACAGGATATTTTTAATTAGTGATACTCAACCGGTGTGCAACGGAGGAGCATGGTGTGCTACAGAAATTTGCAAATTTAAACCTTATTTTAAATCAATTTATTGTTTTGTAACTCTCAATCTATCAAACTGTCACCGAATTAAAAATAATATTTTATTTTGTTTCATTTCATTCAGAATCATTTTTGGTTCATAGTAAATAATGAGTCCTCATTAACTGGAGGCATAGTTCAATTTTCAACGACATAAAGATTTTCGGCTCTCACGACTATCACAAGCAATAAACGTTACCGTCTCATTTCCGTGGATGAAATGAGCTTCGTGTGTCATTGTCGGCAATCAGGCTCAGGATTGAAGAGATACGTCTACAAGGCCAGGCTCAAGCTTCGCACTGATAAAAATAATTTAAAAAATTTAGTTTGTTTGTTGTTTTTACCATTTTACAACTCAATAAAAAATTATAAATGCATCTTCAACTTGAGTACCCATCAAATTTCTCTTTTCTCACTTCAATTGTTGCAAGATGTCAGCTAATAATAACAGGAAGCTTATATTTATTTTAGCTGACTCCAAATGAACCTATATTTATAGGTATCATTCAAAATATAAAACATTTTTACATCTTAAGGTAGTTTTACATTTTTCTGTGCACCATGACGAGTTACAATTTGCACTTGAACACCTTGTTTTTTATTAGTTAATTAAATAATTAACGATTTATTTATGGTTGTGGAGCTGTTAAAACAGCTGACATGACTACAATTTTGCCTTACTTCTAGACTCATTGTGTCATAACCCCCCCCCCCCCTCTAAATGCATTCATCCCTACCCATTAATATAAGGTTTGCAAATTGCAATATGGAAAATTGCATTAACATAGAAAGCAATTTAATTCAAAAATTAATATGCATCCAACTATTTAATTAATTCATAAGTTATTTGTCTCTTACATAATTATATAATCCATCCCTGCAATTTTAGTACAGAGGGCACAACATTCCAAGCCACTCAAATATAGCATGATAGCAAGATGAAATAATTTTAGAAAAGAACATTGAGCACTGAAGATTGTGAATACAAATTTCAGTGACGTACGTGGTTTTGATTTTAATGACAAATATCTACTAGGAAAATATACAAGTACAAGACCGCTTCGCGGCCTTGGCCGCTACACGGCGCGTGGGTCGGTCACTTTAATGGCTCGGTCACCTTTTTTACGCGGTCTCTGCTGGTCAAAAATTCGTCGAAATTGGTCGAGTTGTGCTCGATTACACGTTTATGCCTGTTCTATTTCTACTTATCTCGATTATTCTCGTTGCACATCATGGTTTAACATAGTTGTTATGAGATAATTCCCTCGGTTAACTATTGCTACAACTTTGCACCGCTTTCTACTCCCGAGTCCAACAAAACAGGGCTATTGTAGATGTTTAACTATCATCGCGATTAGCCTTGCTGTAATACATTTTTCGTCGGTTGTACTCTGAATCACGAAAATAGAAAGTAGGCTACTTGCAAACGACCGTAAGCAAACCAAATTTCGTTTTGATCAGTTTAAAAATAGTGATGACCCCCTCCTCCCCCCAACCCCCTTCCCCACACAAAATATAAAAATGACATTGGGGAACTTTTTGATAGCGTGAGCGTGTTCACTGCTAAATTTACAGTTTAGTTATCGATAAAACGGTAAAAACAAAATTTTGACTTTTTTGACAAAATTTTGACCTTCGAATTTACTTTGCGTACTCGAGTTGAACTTGAACTACCACTGGTTAACCCACGTGCCGAGTTTCAACAAAATCCAACAAAAGCAGGCTCATTTTGGGTATTTGTAATGTCATCGCGATTAGCCGTGCTGTACACAACGGTGTAGAATTGGGAGTGATGGTACACATGCACGTCCACAGGCAAACCGAATGTATGGCACACACACGTAAGCTATTGATCTTGGTTACCATTACTAAGCGAGCGAAGCGAGCGTCTCCACTAGACTCTTATGGCACTTCGTTCTGTTTTTTTTGTTTTTTTTTTGTTTTTTATGTCTGCCGATAGCGGTCGAACGGAAAATCCGATCAACTTGAAATTTGGACCATCCACAAGCCTCAATGTGGATTGAAGGTGTATAGTTTTAAGGCAAAATCGTTCGAAAAGTTACAAAGTTACACCATAGTTACTGCAAAATCTTTTTCTGAAACAAAATGGCGGCCAAATGTGAGATAGCCATATTTTTCTACATATTTTTCCAGTCACGAATATTTTCATTTAATGGCGATTTGATAAATACTGGCAAAGTTACACAAAAGTTACTCGAAAATATTTTTCTAAAACACAGTGACGGCAAAATGTGAGGTGGCTATCTTATAGTACATTTTTGTCCGGTCACGAATATAGTAACTTAAACGCGATCTGATACGTATAATAGGCAGAAATTACCTTTCTATTGCTGTCAATAACTGTTAGTAACGGTGGCGGACTGTGTTGAAAACATGACGACGAAAATTCTTAGCAACGCACATTTCACTGCATCCAACAATATCGGGAAGTATAATAGCTATGGAAATTAGGAAAGATTTTGCGATGCGCATTCTTGAATTGTTGTTAATTGTTGTTTTTATTAGCTTTGAGATCTTTTCGCCAGAACGTTCGTAGATATGGACGCGCTCGCTTATCAACGCGTCAAACAGAGCGTTTTCCTAGTATGTATGACACATAATTTTGTGTGTATTTTACCCATCCTTGAACATCGACATAATGTTAAGCGTGGTTAAACGTGGCTAACAGTGTTTGCATTATTTCAATAAGACTTTCGTGTGTGGGTCGTGGGGGGGGGGGGGGGGGGGGAGAGTGACTCCTCAAATTGTCAATTGCCTTCCCACCTCGCCGAGAATAAAGAATCAAGTACCAGATAACACCTAAATGTTACTTAATTGTTCTTAAAAAATAGCATCCTCAAAACGTTAACGTTTTGTTTTTATTGGTAGGAATACGACGCCGATGGACATACTTTCACCCCCCAACCACCCCCCGCTACTCGTATTAAACGATTATATAGAAACGGACAAAGGATCGAACTCGCGTCCCATAATTAATTTTCATTGTAACAACTTCTTTCTATTTTACCGTTTTGAGGGCAAGATTTCGCCTGAAATCGCGTTTTAGGCCATCAAACATAATGCACAACCCAAAGAGTTCCAGGGGCGGATACAGGGAGGGGGGGGGGGGGGGGGCGGGGGGTGCGACCGCCCCCCCCATGACCCCAAAAAATGGAAATTTTGAATAATTATTATTTTGGAGTCGTTACCGAACTTTAATTGCCATGCTTTGTGTAACTAATCGAGCCTGTATCCGCCCCTGCCGACGTATGCGCATGCCAAACTGAGGTTCCCTTACAAATCGCTACTATGTGTGAAATTAGGTGATTTTCGAATGACAGCCCGTTAAACTTACGTAATTATCTCAAAATCTGTAGTATGTCACGCAGGTATGTTTATATGTGATTAAACAAGATCTAATTGAGATTAATTGGCAGGAATCAAATTAAATGAATATACTCTGGTTCTCTTACAAATCGCTAATGTGTGTGACATTAGGTTATTTTCCACTGACAGTCCGTTTAACTTCTGTAATTATCTCAAAATCTGTGGTATGTCATGCATGTTTGTTTGTATAGTCTTAACGTAGATGTAAATGAGATTAATTAAAGGGAATCAAATTAAATGAATATTCTCAGGTTCACTTACAAATCGATACTTAGTGTGAAATTACGTTATTTCCGAATGACACCCGTAAATATCTCAAAATCAAAAAAATATGACGTGTGTTGTTCGTTTATACGTCAGCATTAGGGACAACTATGTTATTGCTTCAACCAAAATGTGACAATGTCAGTATTGACTGAAGTAAAGTATGTTTTGATAATGTGATTGATTAAATTAAACATAATGTACATTACTCCCCAAAACTTGTATATATAGCATGCACTTAAGCCCCCCCCCCCCCCCCCTCCTATAATAATTGGCAATCGCCTTCCATTATTTCCTGGCGATCGGACCGACCAATAACAACGAAAATTACACAAATAATGACCAGCACGGGAAAACCGGTCACTTTACGATCCGGTCACTTCAGGGCGGTCCGGTCACTTTGCGGTACGCTGACGCACCACGGTGACGACTGACTCGCATAGGAGAGGAAGGAGATAAATGGATTAAATTGGACTAATAAAATGTTTGAATTCAGAATCAGCAGGGAGAAATTACAAGACTTCACTCATTCGTATTTCATCTCCTTTATTAAAAGTGAATTATGAAGGAAATTATATGAGCACATAAATAAATAAGCATAATTAAAGTGACCTGTATTTAAAACATCCACAAAGTAAATAAAAAAAAAAAATCAAGATCCGATCAAGGTATTATAATCTAAGATTGAAATGTAAATCTACTAGGCAGTTAAGACTAGAAATCCTGAGCGAAACACCTGAAAACGTTTAAAACCAATTTATTTGGATTAGGGCTGGGAGCTGTTCACAAAATAACAAACAAAAAATGAGCTATGTTCGCGGAAAAAATTTCAACGAAATAACACGGGTGATTTATTATATTCATTGTTGATACCCCCATCTTTTCGTGTCCAACTATCCACAGTCATTTTGACTCCACCCACTAATGGCCTGTTTGCTGTTTCCATGTCCATTGCCGTCTGTTAATCATTCTGAAAATTCATAAGATAATCTTAACCTAGTTTTATTTACGATCGCGTGACGTCATTCCGCGACCCTTGCGCTACACTTGACGCCCGGTACTGACGCGCGGTAGTAGAGCGCGGCATCACTGCGACCCTTGCGCTACACTTGACGCCCGGTACTGACGCGCGGTAGTAGAGCGCGGCATCACTGCGACCCTTGCGCTACACTTGACGCCCGGTACTGACGCGCGGTAGTAGAGCGCGGCATCACTGCGACCCTTGCGCTACACTTGACGCCCGGTACTGACGCGCGGTAGTAGAGCGCGGCATCACTGCGACCCTTGCGCTACACTTGACGCCCGGTACTGACGCGCGGTAGTAGAGCGCGGCATCACTGCGACCCTTGCGCTACACTTGACGCCCGGTACTGACGCGCGGTAGTAGAGCGCGGCATCACTGCGACTGAAAACGCTGTGATTGGTCACCGGCTCACCGCGCACATCACTGCCATGCAGCACAAGACATGGAAACCAATGCCTCGTCGGCTCGTCGCCCGGTCCACAAACTCATCATCAACGTAACCCAACGTCATCAGTGCTGCGAGTCTGTTCTTGGGTTGTGGTGGCGGCCGGCGGGGGAGGGGATTGGTCGGGCCCAGTATAGGACACGGTTATACGTGTATGAATGGTACATGGCTCTCTTCGCGCGGGCTTTTACACGTTTAAACGTTTACACGACTCAGCCCTAACTGCCATAGGTATCATAATTCATAAAGCACTGGTTTCATTTCATTATACTCTCAATTCTCCTTGTATGAATAATGTAATTTTGATTAAAATGATACTAATGTTTCCCTGGTTCTGTTTCAGGTTGTTGTAAATGTCGCTCTCACTTTGCTCGCTACTGTCAAGATGTTGTATCTCAGTCTTCTGGACTCAATGACGTCTCGTTTAGCACCAATCACATGCTGCTGTACCAACTAGGCCCCACCAACTCACCTCCTCAACGGCCTGGAGATGCAACGCCAAACTACAATATCTCCCGTGTGCTTCCCTATTCAAGCCGAGCATCCCTGGACCCAATGGGACGGATTTTCTTATGTACCTGTTCAACTCATGCTATTGTGTTCATTTATTGTACTTAGTTGTTTGTCTGAATCCTATTGTTGCTGCTATTGTTTGTATCTAGTTTTCGAAGCCAACTGTTGAGGAGGGAATGTACTTACTTGTTACTTGAATAAATTACATTTTAGTTGGTATCTTGTATTATAATGTCCTTCATTCATCCATAGGAACATGGTATATTTTTTCAAGATAAAATCTTGAAAAAATATATTGTAACCTTGCACATTTTGGAACATATTAATAACAATAAAAAATTATTATATATTTTACTCTTGGTGGTAAAGCGAATGTGAATGTATAACGTTCTCTTTGATTTGCGCGCCGTAGGAATGGGCGTGTCATTAGCTGAGTTGGTTGCCATGGTTACTCGAGCTCGGACTTAAATAGCGGCCGCGACTCGAAACTGGCTAGGTGGAACGCGATCAGGGCCACAAAGAAGAAGATCACGAGACAACAACAACAACAACAACAAGACAGTAGTACCTCCTGGCACCTTCTACAACCCTGATCCAAATCCGCCATCTTTTTTGCGAAAATCGACATGTAATTGTACCTCGAAAACGCATTTTTAGCGATCTTGTATCAGGGATGTAGAAGGTGCCAGGAGGTACTACTGTCTCATGATGTTCTTCGGGTAACCATGGCAACCAACTCAAATGATGACACGCCAACTCTTACGGCGCGAAAATCAAAGAGGTCGCTATGCAATCACATTAGCTTTACCACCTATTACAGAGTAATAATTTTGAATTGTTATTCATTTTTCAATTTCAATACACTTTCTCAAGACTGATCTTGAAACAATAGACTGTTTCTTTAGGATGAATGAATTGGAAAAGGCTGTAAACATTATAATACAAGATATCAATTAAAATGTAATTTATTCAAGTAAGAAGGATAAGTACATTCCCTCCTCAACAGTTGGCTTCAAAAACTAGATACAAACATCAGCAACAATAGGCTTCAGACAAAGAGCTAAGTACAATAAAATTTGAACACAACAGCATGAATTGAACAAGTACATAAGAAAATCCGTCCCATTTGGTCCAGGGATGCTCGGCTTGAATAGGCAAGCACACGGGAGAGATTGTAGTTTGGCGTTGCATCTCCGGCCTGGAGATTGAGGTGACGCGACGAGAAAACACACGTTGAGGAGGTGAGTCGGTAGAGCCTATTTCCATGTGAATGGTGCTAAAAGAGACTTCATTGAGTCCAGAAGACTGAGATACAACATCTTGACAGTGAGAGCGACATTTACAACAATCTGAAACAGAACCAGGGAAACATTAGTTAATGCACAATTAGTATCATTTTAGTCAAAATAACATTATTTAAAACAAGAAGGCATACGCGAAACAACGAGGGGGGGGGGAGCGAGCAATTGATCCCCACCCCACTTTCCTCTCTGACCCCACCACTCAGGGGCGCCAGTATTGATAAGACTCCTCAGGGGCTAAAGCACCCCTGGCAAAACAAATAGCTTTACATCTAACAAAGTTTTTAGCTATCTATACATTTACAAATAGGCCTACGTTTGATTATAATTTTTTTTTTATTTTCAATTTAAATACACAATCACAGTTCAATTGCATAGCAGAATTTATTTGAATTTTAAAATAAATTGGTAATTATAATGAAGGTATAGTAAGTCGTAGTAGCGGACACAGGGGGGTGCCCCACCCCCTGATCATGATTGTCCAACCAAAGGTCCCAAATCTTTTAATCATGCACGATACTGATACATAGGGATAAGACCAACTCTCTGCCCCCCCCCCCTTCCCCACCTATCCTTAAACTTTAAAATGGTTTTAGTAAGGTAATAATAACAACTCACAAAAATCCTTCTGGATTGAATAATGAATCAATCTAAGGTAATCTTTGGGCACTTGAGAAGACCTGTTGTGGCTCTGCCCCAGACCCCCCCCCCCTTCCCCACCTATCCTTAAACTTTAAAATGGTTTTAGTAAGGTAATAATAACAACTCACAAAAATCCTTCTGGATTGAATAATGAATCAATCTAAGGTAATCTTTGGGCACTTGAGAAGACCTGTTGTGGCTCTGCCCCAGACCCCCCCCCCCCTTCCCCACCTATCCTTAAACTTTAAAATGGTTTTAGTAAGGTAATAATAACAACTCACAAAAATCCTTCTGGATTGAATAATGAATCAATCTAAGGTAATCTTTGGGCACTTGAGAAGACCTGTTGTGGCTCTGCCCCAGACCCCCCCCCCCCTTCCCCACCTATCCTTAAACTTTAAAATGGTTTTAGTAAGGTAATAATAACAACTCACAAAAATCCTTCTGGATTGAATAATGAATCAATCTAAGGTAATCTTTGGGCACTTGAGAAGACCTGTTGTGGCTCTGCCCCAGACCCCGTTCTTCAAACGAATACCACAACAAGTATCCGACTACCCAAAAAACCCACTAGTAGAATGAAAGTCTGGGCTCCCACTGCTGCGAAAGCCGAAATACTACCGTAATAACATCTTGATTCAATTCTGTGTTAATAGTATATTGAACATAATATTTAAAGTAAATCAACCATTTGTCGATCCCTGGTGACTGTTGAAAGCTGGTGGACACGTTAGATGGGATCCTGCGGGAAACGTTGTGAACGTTGTGTTTTTAAAATTTATTTATTTATTTGCCTGTCGATTAATACATGGTACAAATATAGGCATCGTCAATCTTATAATATACATACTTAATATACATAAACTTAATATACATATTATGATCAGATTAAATAGAGACATTGGAGATACATATTATAAATCGATGAATGTGATTAACCATCTAAATCACATTGTGTTGGGCCGAAAGGAATTCGTGGAGAGAATAGAAGGACTTAGAGATGAGAAAAGATTTCAGATTGGCTTTGAATGAGGAAATGGACGGAGAGGTGATTATTTTTCTGGGAAGCTTATTGAAAACGTTAAGAGCTAAGTAGTGTGGGCCTCTGGAAAATAGAGATGAGTTGTGGCTGGGAAGGTGAATCTGGACGTTGGCTCTTGTGTGATGAGCGTGGACTGAAGAGTTGAGTGGGAAGAGATTTGAATTCAGACGAACAAACATGGCAGCTGCCTGAATGAGGGTGCTTGCAAGGGTGGGAATTTCAAGCTCTTTGAAAAGCTCTCTACAGGTATGCCTCCTGGAGACGCCAGCAATGATACGGACTGCCCTCTTCTGTAACGTGAATAATCTTGTTGCTTGTGGGGAAGCCCCCCAGAATAGAACAGCATACGATAAATGAGAGTGAATATGGGCAAAGTAGACTAGTTTCAGAATATGGGGGTGAACTATCTGCTTGAGCTTCCTCAACATGAAACAGCCACTGGAAATTTTGGAGGAGACCATGTCAATGTGCATTGACCAATCAAGAGTTTCAGTGATATAAAGTTGCGAACTAATCAGCTACAGCAACTAGCATGCCAAATGACTCTACAACAGTACCAAATACTTTTCCTACAACAAAATTGTTGTGAAAAATGATTCTCTATATGAGTAAAGACAAATTATCTACCCGATTTTGTTGGCCAACTTGCCTCCTACTAGCTGCCTCCGACTGCCGCCCATCGTTCCCAAAAAGACGAACCCTGGGGAACTCGCCAACGTGCAGTCACATCCCGGTTCACTCCAAGTCCTTCCCGAGTCCCGCAAGAGTGTACGGGTGCTGCCAAAGCGGTTAAAGACAATCCAAGAACAAATTAATTGAAGATTACATCTATAATGTCCATAGTATTGTGTTAATTTGGTAACAATTTAAAATTACCATTGTGATGTAGACTATGTATATTATAGTATGTTCAATGTATTCTAATGCAAATAAATGCTGTAACTATTCAAATAAAAAAAGGAGCAAAACCTACCATCTCAATAATGACTGATTTGTGGGAAATCAAGAAAATGTGTTTCTGTTACAGTCTTGTAGGCGTTTTTAAGTACTGAGATTTGTAATATTTGCAGGGGTTAGTTAAAAATGCATGGTTACTTTTCCCCAACCTTGGAACATTCACCCCATAGATGCACTTTTATTAGATGCATTTTTAATAGCCTAGCTTTCTGATTGGTTTGTGGATATGGCGTGGTTTTGAAACTAAATAGAGCATGGAGATGGTAGGTTTTGAACCTAATGCATGAATCCTTCCTGCAATAACATTGGAGATGGTCAATTTTGCACCGAAATGGATTGTCGGGTAAAAAGCTGGCAATAATAGCTAACCATAACCAACCATATATCTAACTCATTTTAATGAAAATTAGAGATAGTAGGTTTTGCTTGTGACCCACTTTACATTTTTGACCCCCTACTTAAAACAAAGTTGCTACGCGCCTGCAAGTATAAACTAAAGAGTACGCTTTACTGAGATTTAAATGAAACCAGTGCCATGCTATTATGATAACTATGGCTTATAATTATTAGATTTGGTATTGCAATGTCAGCAAGGGTATTTTCTTTGTTTAGGTGAATACTTGTGTGCAAGCATTCCTGCCACTGTGCACTCAAGCACTAATAAAACTTCTCAAAACAACCCAAAAAACGTTGAGGCTATTTGTATGGTATTTTCCAAATTGTAAGTGGTCTCAAATCAACTAAATATAATGAGGCAGATTAGTGACTACAGTCATAAGATGCTAAATATATAAGTTACATCATACATGTATTGTATAACACAGGGCAGGGCCTTGAAATTTTAGACTTCAAAATAGATCAAAATATGAAATAAATTATATATATACAATTCGACACACATGATACAACAAGCCAGTTATCCCTGTGGCAACTTTTCTGGCACCTCTTGGTAAAAACTCTAAGCCAAAATGATCGACATGCCGTGCTTTTACAGTCTCTATGCTTATACATGACCCAAGGCTACCTTAGAGATGCTTTCGTCACAGGCGAGGCACTGAAGCCAACCAGCGAACCCCCCGAGACAACCCTGCGTCCGTAAGGTAGTTTTGGAACAACATTGCCCTTTTGCTCTATGCGAGGTTTCTGTCCTCGCTGAGCTAGCCTTATATTAGGACACATGCGTTATTCTTTGACAGATGTACAACCCCAGTCAAACTCCGACAAGGCACGTTTTTTTATTAAAGAATAAGTTAATTTCCCTCTTCTTTGTGGTTATTGGGGAAGTATGAGCAGTTTGATACCAGATATTGCAATTATAACTATATTCATTTGTAAGAGTTTGGGTGTATGCAAGTCTTATAAAATGGTATATTTGTATTATTTATGAGTATAACCATGCATTGACTTTATCTAACTAACTATGGAATGTGTTCATCCCTACTGTTTGGAACCAAAATACACGATACATACAAAATACAAATACGTTTACCTCACCAGAGCAATCTGTCAGTCCGGAAACCAAACCCGATCAGTAGCAGGTTACTCCGGTGCGTTCGGCAACTATGTCAGAGTAACCTGGTTTTGTGACCCGATCACCAAAAAAGTGACCTGCCTCGGGAGCAGGGTAAGTTAGGTTTGGGCGGAAAATTCAAAATGTTATGATTTTGATGGTGGTGTTAAAAGTGGCTGTGGATGATGCATGTGGATATTTGGGCGCAAAACCGTGTTTTTGAGTAGGCTATTAATGAATTTCACGTAGAAAGTAAGTACACCAGGCATTACAAAAAAATTCAAAGCAATTTGAAGGTTAGGTTTAGCAATGCAAGCGCACGGCATCCATTTGCAAACAAACCTGTCTCCGAAACGCTTTCGTTTACTCGGGTTGAAAAGTCTGACCCGGTGAAGTGAAGTCACGTGACATTACTGATCGGACGGGTTACTCTGGCGAGGTAAACGAAAGCGGCTGAAGAAATTGACCATATAGACTGTGATATAGACGACGGAATAACGTGATCGAGAGTGCGAAGTGCAAAACATTCGGAGGCAGAGCTTGGAACACGTAACGGTGCACATGTTGTTAATGCGGTGACTGTTATGGACACGGATTTAGTATCAAGAATCTGAATCAATTAAAGTAGTAGGTTAAGCATTGACGATGATATTTGGTGCTTTACGTCCCATGTTTTTGCAGCGAGGCTAATCGAGACGATGAGTGGGTGATTATGAGGATGAAAAAACGCCACATGACATCCATGCCCAAACCAGGATTCGAACCTGGAACGCAGAGACCGCGGTTTACTAGACCAACGCCTAATCGACCTCGGCCAACTGCGCCGGCAAGTAAGCATTGACTTGGGAGTGTACAACAATTCATTCATTTTAACAAAATAAAAATTTAGACTTGGGACAATTTGAACACAGTTCGGCAGACAAGTTCGTGCTACTGTGCAGACGGTGAAATACCTCAAAGTTGTTTCGAACAAAATGTGGAGACACTTTGCGTGACAAATATTTGTGAATTGGATGAAGTCTTGAGAGTAATTTGGTAAAAACAAGAGGGTAGTTATTCCTCGTGTGTCGCAAGCGCCGTCAAGAAGGAGTACCCGGAAGCAAACGGCGTGTATACGGACGGACCAAGACCGCCCAAGGGGAAGAAGCATTTTACTTTGATTTTGAAAAGGTATTTGCGTAGTTGACGAATATATTTTATTTCTCTTTCATATCCCAACTGCACATACAGTTTTGGTAGGCTGGAAATATTTTCTTTTACAACCTCCTAACACCTTTACAACTCCCAACTCCTAACACCTTTAAATATATATATATTAGCGACGTATGCCTAAATACTTTTCAATGCTTGAAAATAAATAAAATACAACCCCGATCTTTGCACTTTGCCGTTGTACATTGAAAAACAACACACGAAACAAGTATTAAAATACTTTTTCGAACATTATTCTCAGTGAAGATGCGACGAGTGATGACACGAACAGACAGACGGCGCTGGCTGCGGGGTTGTCGGAATGTCAGCCTTACTGCCCAAACGGTTCCACCATTCTCAATAAAATGTGGGCTCGATTTTTTTTATTTTTGTCTGATTTATTGAAGGGCACTTTTACCCAACCAAAACTAGGTTTAATACATTACTTTGAAAAAACAAATTTTCTGATTTTTGATCAAATTGTTTACATACACGTAGGTATAACTTCAAGTTATAAGACATATCATTTTAAGTTGTTATTGGATAATTTACTGAAATTTGGATTTGTAATAAAATCCCAATGTGAAACCAAAATCCAATTTTGTATTTTTCTTGACTTGTTTTACTTTAGAAACTTCAAAATTGTAGACTTGGGATTATGAAATAGCCAAAATGTTTTAAAATTTCCTACTCTTGTTCTTTTTACACTTTCCAATTTCCAATTCCCAATAAAAAATATTTCGATTTATTCAACCAAAATTTGTATTCGTTTTCACGCTATATTTTAACTGTAGCTGTTTCTCCATAACTCGTCTCATTTGTCCACTTAATAGTGAGTGGTTGAATGACCTATCACAGTGGATGCTCCCCGACCGTGGGCTCCCCCGCACAGGTGCGTCCTCCACACAGGCTGCAAGGTGCGCGCGCACCCCTTTGAGGTTCGTCGAAATAGGTACCGACTCTGGCACTTTGGACCAAGTGACAGGTAGAGACAACTCATTAAATGTCCCACAGCTATTATACACAGCGCTATCGTTGTACTGACGGCACCATGTTTAATTACTTGTGTTAATTAATTATCAGCCACGTCGATAGAGAGAATGCAAACTAAACCGTTAGCTATAATTTGATGCAGTCTTACCTGGACATCATGACAACAGCGGCGACACATCCACCTCCAGCCGTACGCTGAGCGCGACTGACTGACTGAGTCATCTAGCGCGAGTGATGTAGTGTGGCTCTAGGGGGGGGGGGGGGGGGGGGGGGGTGATTGATAATAGCAGAGTACAACGGGTACGCAACTGTGGAGGAGGTAAACGTCATAAAAGAAACGTTATATGAACAAAAATAATCACAATTAAGCAATACTGATAGGTTATAGAAAGATAGGAAAAAAGAAAAGTTTAAGCAGAGAAAAAGAAAAGCTATTTAGAAGAAAGTAAATTTTACGTAATCATTTAAATGGAAGGGGAGAAAGTAAGCAGATGCAATCTTTGTTTTGAGTGGTAATAAAAATAAAAATATTACGTAAGATTTTATACTGTAGATTTAGATTTTAGAGGGGTCATCAGGATCACCAAGTGAGCCCCCTCCCTCCCCTCTTTAAGAAAAACGATCCTTTTTAGTGTGATTTATCCCTGTCAGTTGCGCGGAGAACGTTATATAAGTTCTGCAGATGTGCACATTCTCACAAACTAATACAAATAAGGGTAGTGGAATAGTTGACATAAACTCGAAGTCGATTTACGAACCAATCTCACTCTCAGATTCACTTTATGAATGTAGACAACCTCTCAAAACTACTATAGGCAGAATAAAGTGTGTGAGAATCGCAGTCGTTATCTCCAGCAATAGAGTAACGGGTGCTACCGCTGAGCTAACCCCTATCCTATCAATAGTAGGATAGGTGCCGTGCCTCCCAATATGCGTATTGCGTAGGAGCCACCACAGTACATGGTACAATAATATTCTAACACGCACGGACGCACTGTCCTAGTATACTCTTGTACATTTACACTTGAAGCAGAAAGAATGAATAAGTTTCATCTTTCAAATGGCGCGGGTTTGCGGTGTTCGCCGGAGTTAGTTCTCGTGTTCACCGCTGGCGACACTAGACGGTGCGCCTGCAGAAAGGAACATAAGAGCACAGTATAAGGAGGATCCTTATACTGTGATAAATAGAGTAGACAATGATACTCAACAGCTATAGTAGGCTAAAAAAAAAGATACGCAGCCACAGGCGTGTCAATTAGAAGCCATCTTGAATTGGGCAAATACCACAGGCGGGAAAAGGAGTCTCTAACTCGACTTTCTGCCGCTCGCAGTACTAAAAGGTCCAAATTAGTATGTAAACTGCCCAATTCAAAATGGCTTGAAATTGCTACGCTCGCTACTGAGTTAAAGGTTGGGGGACTGGTGATCTAGCCTACTATAGCTGTTGAATATCATTGAACATAGGCAATAATCACAGCATGGGCGATTCTGTATGGGCGACGATACGTTTATCATCGGTTTCAGTTGTTAGAAGAAGGCGATGAGCCAATCATTGCCTTGCATTCCCCTTCAGTAACGAATAAAACCGCTGATAAATTTATCGTCGCCCATACAGGATAGGAGTACATAAATATAATTATTTCTTTCATAATCTAGGCCTTCTTACCAACAGTAATTTTTATGTTTATGAAAATAATGTATCAACAATTTAGAAGCCACAAATATAATATGTCTATAAGAGGTTTTATATTTTATAGTTCATTGTAAAATTGCAAAAATAGAGTAGCGGCGATTTTTTGCTACAAATACTCGTATGTAGTAGCTTGCTACTCGCTACTTGATCGCATTTCAAATGTAGCACGCTACCAGTCAGTTTTTTATATGGTGTAATGGTTTGGGAGGGGGGAGCTGGATAGGTTGCATAGGAAATAAAATACCATTGTAGTGCTTGCAATATAAATGTTTGATTTAATCGAGATTTATTTAAAGTACACTTGATTATTTATTCAAAACTAATCAAATTGCCAGCAATGCCTATGTATAGCCAAGAAAATGAAGACTCTTGAATAACAAAGAGCTAACTTCTGAATGCAAACTTACAACTTGGCAAAATAATATCATTTTATATAACATGCAAAAGAACTGGATACTATGATGAAATGCACTTAAACTATTATGTAAGAGTAAACCAGATATTTGTTTTGCATCTCCGTACTTGTATAGTTTATACACATTAGAAAGCAGAGAGTCAAATTGTAAGAAGCTGCTTTATAGTATATCTATAAATCCAAAAGCAAATTCTGGAGATATATACCCTATAATCTGAACAGTACTAGAATGCCTTTCAATTTTAGTATTTCAATGATTGATTTCATTTATTCAACTACATAGTTCAATATTTAACATTTGATATATCAGACTCATATCAGACTCAGCCCCATACTGAGTTTCAAAAAGAGTAGGCCTACAAACAAAACAAATTTTGTTTGCTTATTTCAAAATAACTGGATTATTTATACACTTGCTTGACTCTCCAAAAGTAAGCAAAAATAAAATGCAAATCAGGTTAGGTACATTATTCAGACTAGGCTGAAGAATTTTAGGGTTATCCAATACAGTAGCACTAGCAAGATAAACAAACATTCAAGTACATTTTCTCTAGAACAATGACAGACTTTAATATAATATTAAGCCACATTTTACTCTAATTATTTATTGATTATCAGTCTCAAATAATACATTAACTATGGTTGCAAATAAAACATGGGATGTTCCTCTTTTGTAGAAAACAGCATTGGAAATGCAGCCTTCTTAAAAAAAACGAACAAAAAAACAGATTACCCACCCGTTGTGTCACGAACAAGACAAAAGTAGTAGATACCATGTTTATAATTAGTGCAAACATAATTGTGTGAAAGGCAAATAAATATAATACATGCCACAATTTAGCACACCGTACACATCATCCTCTAATTTATAAACAAATTGTGTAATATATCTCAAGATATAATAAGAAAGTGTTTAGATTATATGCATAAATGGAAAAGTACCATATGATAAATACCTCATCGTTTTTTAATATAATGTAAACTAGAAATAAATTAAAACATTTACAGTAAGAAATAAGATTTACAAGATCACAACTAACGAACCAGTACCGTCAAGTCCCGTTGATAAAATACGATAACTTAAGCTATCAATAATATGTAATTACTTACATCTATCTTTGGAATAACAAGGGAATAAAATATAGGTAAACAATAAGGGAGGTTGAAAATATTGATATTAACTGTATGTTGAGTTGAAAATACAAAATTCTATTACAGAAGATAGAAGTATGCCATTTTGTAAAATGAAATGCAAGAATAAATCTAGTACTTGAATAGCAAATACTTAATTGGACTTTTTGGTTAAAATTCCTGCTATTGGAAGTAAACTGCCGACAACAGAAAGTAAATGTATGAGAACAAAATCATAATTCTCAATTTCATCAATTAATTTCATTAATCAGCATCATTTGAACTAAAAACCTGAAACCACACTTAGTGGTTTATAAACGGTCACGTTTTAGCTGCACCGATTCTACGAGCGTTCATTGTCGCCACTAGCTACTATACCGTAGTAACGAGCATCGACGCGGTATTCTGCCCGGGTTCGGTAGCGGACTCGTCGGGACGGACCTTGACAAGTGTAGGAATGTGTGAAGGGGTAACTGGCACAGGAGGGTTGTAGTTGAAGGGGGAGACAATGGCAGAAGCTGGAGACGGTTTCTCTGCTCCTTCCATGCAGAAGAAAGAGCCGAGCCGGGACACCCTCTGTTGGGGCGTTTCCTCTCTCTCGGGTTCTCCGACCTTATGTGACCATTTGCAACGCATGACGACCTCGGGCTCGTCTTTCGGCTTTACCGTACCCGTCACTTCTGCGACCCGGACGTCGGGTTCCGGGTTGCCACGGAAATTATCCCCGTTTTGATTAATTTTGGCTCCTGTAGTAAATGTCAACTTGGAAGATCTGACGCCCGGTTTCTTCTTTGGCTGCAAAGCTGGCATCTTGGTGACCGACAACTTTTCTTGGAGGGTTTCAATCTTGCAGCTGGCTCCATCAAATGTGGAACTACGAACGAGATTTGTGGGCACATTTTCCGTCTCTTTTGTTTCTTCTTGTTTAGATTCTGAAGTAATCCACACTCTAGTATCTTTCTGGACATACTTCTGTTTATGCTTGCTTTCCTCCACCTTCTTCCAGAGGCTCGCTATCTTACTGGTAACTTCTTTCTTACGAACTCTAGCTGCAGCACTTGTGGACTCCACCGAGTTGAGACTGGAGTTGCTTATCGAGCGCCGACTCTGCAGACTTTGACTGCTGACCGACGATTTTAATTCACCTTTTTTGTTCACCCAACCACATTCACGCAACAAGACTGGTTTTCTTTTGTTTACAAATTTGCTTCCTTGAGCTACTTTAGATGCGTCTCCATCTAGACTTAGAGTTTTTGCTAAGCGATTGGGAGCCGTTTTGGGTCGTGGCGTTTGGGGCGGGTCCTGCCGTACCTTCACTCTGCTGCCCACCGACGTGGCCGTTTTCAAAGACGCACTCTTTTTATCGAGCGAAGCCGTTAGTTTTGGACGGCTGTCTGTTGGGGTGGATGCGGGCACTGGGATACGTGTCTTACCGGGGGAAGTGGGAAGGGGGATACACTGTACGGTGCTGCCATCTTCTTTTGTAAACGTACCTTGACGCTCCGGTGGCCTAAACCGCACTTCTTTATTTTCTTCCGTGGCGACGGTTTCCGGCACGGTTCGTTCGGTTTTTGAGGTAGTATTTAGTTTTGAAGTAACTGGAGTAGAATTTGCTGTGGCTGGTTTCAAAGGGGCCATCATAATGCTATTAACTGCCTTGGTTATTGCCTTGTTGGACTTGAGACTTGTTCTTGGAGTAGGTGAAACGGGGGTGACTCGAGTGAGTTTTACCTGGCGTAAGTTGGACGATCTAGTTCCCCTGACCGGGCCAGAGGAAGCGGTCTGTGCCGTCTGTGCCCTACCGGTTGTAGTGGTCACCGGAGAACTGTACAACGCTTTACGTCGACCACGAACACATTTGGGAGCCAACACCTCACCCTCGGTATTCACGACGTCCGGGCTTTTCTCCAGAGTAAGCGATAGGTTGGAAGGTTTCCAGATCCTAGGTCCAATAGACTCCTTTTCTCCGTCGTCTTTAAATGCATCACCCGGTTCCCCGATGTCCTCTCCGTCATCCATAGGAGTATGAGGATCTGCTACATAAGTCTTCTCTTCTCCATCATCCAACATATCCAAACTATTTTGTTGGGTGAGAGCTTGTTTCTTGGAATGATGCTCCGACTCGGACTCTATAGAGACTAGACTAAGGGTCTCGCAGTCCAACATCATGTCGTCAGATTCGCTTCGCCCTCGGTTCTCGTTCAGAGTAGAGATAACAAGGTTGGCATCTCTCTGGAGCAATGACTCCACTTCTTCGGGAGTGGGTTGTACTGGAACGTCCTCTTGTTGGCTCCGGGTGGAACCCTGGGACGTGACATTTACGTCCTCCGAAAGGGTGCGGGTGCGGAATCGTTCTTTTGCTGCCGCTCGTTTTTCTTTTAGTGTTTTTATGTTTTTCTTGGCACCAAATTTGGGGATTCCACTTAAATTGTTCTTCCCATCAGTTTGTCGATTTAGTTCGGTACTCTCTGCGATACCGTTTTCGGAAGATTCCGTCTTGCTCGTTTTATCGAGGACTCGAGTTTGAAACCTGGATCGATCTTCCAATCGCCGTTGCTTTGGTGTAATTTTGTCCATAGTTTTGATGCTGGTCAACTCAGTTTTTAGTTTATTTGTTTTGTCAAAGCTTTGAGGATTACCACTATCGGTTGCAGCAGTACACATGGCCGATTGATCTCTTGCCTTTCTAAGCTTTCGCTCCTTTTCCAGTTGCCTTTCTTCTTCGGCCGAGATCGTGTAAGTTCGATAACGATCTTTCACTAGCTGGCGCTTCTGTTTCGGAGTGAGTAGACGAGGTTTTTGCCTTTTCTTTGGCGTCGACTCTGCAGAGCTAAGTTCCGAAGTCGTCGGCGTACTTCTGCCACCGTCCGAAGGCAATTCGGGTGCATCGACGTCGTCAAAAGTGTGGGTGAAAGCCGGATCCTCACAGTCTATTGTGTGTGTATAAGCTGGGTCGTCACAAATCTCCGTGTCACTGCAAATAGTGTCTTCGACACGTTCGTCCGTACCCTCGGAGGAACGTCGTAGGGTACTGGTCGAGGAACGTACCACGTCCGGCGGTGCATCCGATTGAAAACTTTCCTTTGCCAAATCTGCAACTTCTGAAGTAATGCTTGCCACACTAATCATACTATTCTCCATATCCACCAGGTCTATTAATTCTTCCATGGCCGAGGGCGGCTTTACGTTATCTATTTGCGACGTGCCCGAGATGCTGACGTTGTCCAGCAGGCTATCGACGCTGTTATGGTTGTTACCTAAAGCTCTGCGCACCATCACGCCGGCCGGGAAGGCTTTCTTCTTCCAATGTCTTCCTCGCATCGAGCTGCGGTCGTCCACCTCACAACATTCGGAAAGACTGGCGGTAAGCGACACCAAACTATCGATCATGGACGGTGGTTTAATAGCATCGAGGTCCGTGCTACTGTGTTCCATGTCGGTGATCATCATCTCGGCCTCCAGTCGAATGATGGACGAGCACGTCGTTAGGCAGGGAGGAGGCTCCTCCGCTAGCTCGGACAGGCTGCGGAACGACACGGAAGGAAACGAGACGTCGTTGGGAGACGAATCGTCGTTCCACGTGTCTCGGTCCGTACTCCGTTTCATGAGCGAGCCCTCGACACACCTCCATCCCGGTGTGTCTCCTACATCAGTGGCGCTTCCTTCTGTCCCCACGTCTGCTGCCGCGGGCCTCCATCCCGACGTCACAGCAGACGGGTTTGGCCCGTTTTTTGAACTTCTTTCCGCGTCGAAACCTTTCGTGCCGTCGTTTAGACTCAGGCGTGCCATGCCCCGTTCGAGCGGGTTCCTCCGAGCCTCCCTGCTCTTGGGCATACCCGAGTTGATGCACTGCTCCAACAGAGCTTGTTCCGAAGCGGTGGGTTCCGTAGAGCCAAACGAGTCCACGCTGGACGAACTAGACGAGCCATCGCGAGACAGGACCGTCACCGCATCCTCGGAGATCGAGTTTGTCTTGTCGAGAGCTTTCGGGGAGCTCGGAGTGTCTTCCTCAACCAACCGTACGGAGGGGTCACAAGAAGCTACCTCGGACGAGGGCCGGCTTCCAGCTGGCCTGAAAAAGATAACGATGCCGTTCGGAGTTATCCTCTTGACCACACCAACTTTTCAGGTTTTCAGGCCTCATGCACAAAAATAATTACATTTTTTAATTTTTTTTTTTGGATTCATTCATGGAATGATGGTAACTACAGATGTGGCATAACTAAAAATGTTGAATGTGAGAAAATTGGGTTTAGAGCTAATTTGTCAAACTTTTGATAGGTTGTGTATTTGATCATTTTGTAATTTTTGCTAACGAGTGGTATTATTGGTAAAGTATTCCGTTTTTTCCTCATTTCCAATAAAAGTACTAATCAGTACTTAGTACCAAGTACAGTAAGTAGTGTAGTCTAATTTGTGCTGATTCTTCTTCATAATAATAATAATAATGATTGTTTAAACTAGTAACACGTGATTAGTGAAGTTAAATAAGGATGGAAATACTTGGAAATACCTCCACTACTACCTCTACTAATACCTCCACTACTACATGGAAATACTTGACATTACGTCCGTATAACATGTTAACGCCGGTTTTGACCGATACTGTATGATTGCGATACATTCAATAAAATAATAATAATAATAATAATACACATTTTAGTTTTACTGTACAGAAAATAAAAATAAAATTCAATTTTGCATCAATTTAGTGCAAGGGTGAAAATTTCCAGTTAGAACAAAAGTGAGGAGTCAACATTTTTATTAATATTAACGTTTCTACTAGAGGTGCAGAACGTAAAAAAATAACTAAATAATAGGGTTGTGCGAACCAGTTTTTTTAAACTTCGAACCGAACCTCGAACCTGCATTAAAAAGGTTCGCGAACCTCGAACCGAACCGAACCTTTTTCAAAAGGTGTTTTTAGGTTAGTGTTTAGTTTTTCTTCTAAAAACTCACTGTATTTTTTTGGTAATTGTTTAGTATCACTGATCGCGTTTCGTACTCGCTTTTTTTCTGTATTCCTTTGCGATATTGATCATATACGCAGTACATAATTGTTATTTCATGATTTATCTGTAAGCTCCAGTGATTTTCAATACAAATAGTCTCTTCTTTCATATTAAATTATCGTTTTGAAGTTGCATCGATTTGACAACACAATCACTTTAAATATGGCAATATGGCGGACCTGCGAGGGCGCAGCTGTTCGGAGCACACATAAAGTGTGGTCTACCAACGTAAGAACATGAAAAAACCCTACCTCTTGCGCCCGAAAGTGACTTTGCCTGAGGTTAGAGGGTGGTTTTGGATAGTTTGCCAGAGGTTAGGGAAGGGGTTTTGGATGTACGTGCAAACTAGGCCCCTACGATTAAATACCCCTTCTTCAAATTATGCAATTATGCAGATTTGCGCCCGAAAGTGACTTTGCCCGAGGTTAGGGGGTGGTTTTGGATAGTTTGCCATTGGCAGCACTGCACCGGACACAAGCAGGAAACAAGGAAGAAGACGTCAACTTTTCATATAAAAACTTCAAACAATCATTTATTACTCTTAAAAACTAACTACAATATTATAATAAGCATCAAAAGAAAGACAATTAAACATTGTTCAATAAAAATAACACTTTAAACAAGACTTTGGCGTTTTTCATGGGAAAAAGTGAGTAAGAAGCGCGATCAGTGATACTAAACAAATACCATTTTTTTTTTATGTTTCCGCATCAAATGCCGAATCAGGGTTGACCTAGTCGTGGTTTCTGACGGTGTCTGAAAATTCCGCTTACAATGGTTGCATTCGCTTTGCGTAGGCTAGTTGCAAGCTTGGTAAAATGCGTCTTAAAAAGTGGGGTTGTACCCAGGCCTAGGCCTAGGCCTAGGTCATTGGGTTTGAAATATAGCCCTATATTTCAAACCCAATGCCTAGGTCTTGCGAAGTACCTGGTACTGCTAGGCCTACGGCGCACGTTGCATCGGACCCAATCGGACCTAGGCCTAGTCACAGTACCGGTAGGCCTATCAGTCTGGCTTGGGTCGTCCACTATCTCGCCCGCGTGATCATCATCATCATCATCATCGAACACCAGCACACGGCGTTTCATTTTGAAGAGCAAAAACTAAACACCGGTGGAATGAAAGTGAAACAAACTGTCAAACTCGCTAAAACATCATAAAACGCCTAAAGAAGTCACACAAATTCGCTAGTCATGACGCCATTATGACACACTCGCACTCGATCGTCGCTCGCAACTATATTTTCGACTCTCGATTATCGAATATCGATCGGTCGCGACTGAAGGCGTGGCTTCGGAAGGCGGGGTTTCGAGCGCGCGGGAATTTCGAAAGGTTCGGTTCGAGGTTCGACGCATAAAATAGTTGTTCGAACCGAACCGAACCGGGCTCAAGGTTCGGTTCGGTTCGAATTTCGTCCCGGTTCGCACATCCCTACTAAATAAACATCACCCATTTAATCAAATGGTAGATTGTATTATCGTATAAATCGGTATTATCAAACGATAATGCAGCACGTTGTCAATTAGGCCTCAGAGGCCTATACATAGAAAATGTTTATTTTACCATTGTCCATCCCTAGTTTTTACCCATTTATTTATTAAAGTGACTTATGCTAATTTTCCAAAAGCTAATGCCAAATGAATTAGTTTTTAAAGCTAAAAAAGCACATCTTTAATGGTAGCCAGCATTAGTTCATTTCTAGCCTACCTTTTCATGTAATTTTGATTAGGTCTCCTACATCATCTGCCACACCTAGGTCTAGATTGCACTCCTACTTTCTCACTAAACATTATCACCGTAAATTGATTTCTTACTATTACGTAAAAAAGTTTTATTCTGAATATATTTTGAGCATTCAAATTACTACTTTCTTTGCCGTCTAATGAACAGAAAAAATACATTTGACGAGTGGCCACGTTTTAAGGAGTATCACTTTATCGACCTCAAATGTCACGCTTGCTTATTAAAGCCGGTATCTGTGAACCAACTGCAGGACCAAGAAAATCAACCTTTCAACCCATTTTGTGAATGTATAACCGGGGGAGACTTGGAAAGGTGCAAGTTACCTCCTTAAGCAGCCGGCCATCCCGGGAGCCCCTCCTTCGGTCGAGACGGTCAGGTCGCTCGGAGACGACCTCGTAGAGAAGGCGTAAGGACTTCCTTCGGTAGCGTACGTCTCGACTCGGTCCTTACCGACGGGAGGAGTCTCGAGTAATACCCTTCGAGGCGTACGTGCCTCGGGCATCCCCGACTGAATACACTCCGCCAAGATGTTGTCGTTATCTCCGGAGAAATTGGAACTGTCGTCGGAAAAGTCGGGTCTCTCGGTTTCCTCCGCTCGGGTCTCGTCCTTATCGCACGGAAACGACAGGACGGACAGGTCGGAACGAGAACCCGCGTGGGAAGCGGTCGCCGGCGTTCCTTCCGTACAATAAGTCGACAAGGCGTCTTCGCAGGCACCCGCCATCGTACGACCCCCACGCATCCCGACGGTGATGCAGGCGTCGTCCTCCTCCCCCTCGCTGACGGGAGCCAGTTCGCAACAGTCCGACAGATCTCGCTTCTCTTTTTCCACGTCTCGTTTCTCCGTACCTTCCTCTCTCTCGCGTTCCGCCCTACGTACGTGGTGAATTCCCGCACTTTTGGAGGGCTTGGAGACCTCCTCGTCCACCGTCAGAGAACTGAGACTGGTTGCTCTCGACAACTCTACGGGCGTGTCTTCTTCTTTGAATGCGGTCGTGTCGTCTCGGAATACGCTCGACACGGCGTGTACGCTCTGAGTGGGAGAGTCGGGAAGCTCGCTCGGAGAAACCATGCCGGAAGTCCTCCGACTGAAGTCGCTGACCACGGACGAGCGGATCGAATGCTGTTCGAAACTACTCAGCGAACCTAACGAGCTACAACGAGAGAACATTAACGGCGTCTCTTCGGCGTGACCGTCCGTCACCGCTTTGCCTTCCTTCGGTTCGTCTTTGTCGGGTCGCTTTGCGTCTTCGGAACAAGCGACGTCCGGGTTTACGGGAATACTGTTCAAAGAACTGAGTGAACTAACTCTAGAAAACAACCCTGGCGTTCCCTCCTCACAGTATTGGATCGGTTTTTCTGGTGACATTAATCCCGATCCGAGTCCCGACCGGATGCCGTGTAGTGGTGGCTTTGTTACCGAGGGTAAATATTTAGTCTGGAATTCTTTCTCCGTGGAGCCTTCGTGGAAATTTTCGGCGTTGACGGACTCGGGATATCTCTCCTTGTCCTCTTTCTTCTCTGTGAACATTGTTTGTTCACAGCGTAGATCAGACATGGAAGTAGCGGTAGAAAAGTTATAAGGAGTTTCGTACGGTGTTCCTTCGGTGTAGTACGTCTTGAGAGTATCTTCGAGTATTGGTGACGAGCCTTCGTAGAACTGCACTGGTTCTCCAACTTCTTCCCCTTCACTGGTCTTTGCAAACTCTAGTTCTTCGTCTTCTTCCGCGTACTTCAAACTATAATCCGTCGGTTGATCGAGATCGGTTTCCGCGTAGTCGCCGTAAACTACATTCATCTTGATATTCTTGCTAGTGGAAACGTTGGCTTGGTTTCTTAAGGCATACCCTCGACCTAAATCGTTCTGATTGGACCTCGAATCTTCCACCTTGATTTCTCCAGCCAGCTTTAGCTCTGTCACCTTGTCTGCTGACTCTAAACTTTTGTTACCTGCCTGAGATTGCTCTTTATATTTCAAACTATAATCAACAGGTTCTTCATGCAAGCCAGAATCAATTTCTAGGTCAGAGAATTTATTCCTAGGATAGGTGCTTGAATTGGGTCTATTTTGGTAGAGGGGATCACTGCTAAAATGGTAAGAACTATTCCTTTGAGTATCCCTTGAGCAGCCCTTATGGGTCTTACTTAACTTCTGGGCCCCTTTCAAATCAGACGAAGATTCTTTTACCTTTTCTAAATATCCTTCATCAGAGCAGTCTAGTCTTGAGCAGGGTGATACCAATGCTTCTGTGCTATGTACTAATGAAGACTCCAATACATTATCGTCGCTTCCTTCCCAAGATAACACTCTTCTATCCTCTCTTTGCTTCATAGCATTAGAATATCGTCTTAAAAATTTCTTGTCGGAAGCCACGTTATCGGGCAGATGCAAATTGGCGGTTTCCGTGTGGCCAAGTATTCCGTGAACGGAAGACGATCTTTCACCGTCCCTACGAATGACTCCGTCGATTGGAAGTGTGTGGCTCAAAACCGCATTGTTCCTCGAGATTCGTTCGTAGACCGTGTCGGAAAGCGTACTAGTTACGGAATCTCTACTGTCGGAACGAGAAACTTGAGTTTTGTGCCTAGCTTGATTCTGATAGTGACAACGGAACAGTCTATGTCTTCCGTCGGAATTAAACCTTTCTGTGGGGGAAAAGATAAACTTGTCGTCCCGCAACCCGGACGGGGATGTACTGGGTTCGATATTGTCACATGTTTCTGCTAAGGAGTGATCTAGTTCTTGTTCAAGAGCCTTTTGTTTCCTCACATAGAGGCTAGGTAATGCTGGAAGACCAAGGCTTTTGGCAGTCGAGTCCAATGGATAGTTGTTGTTTGGCTTGGCGCCCAGAAGGTTTTTCAATGCAGCGCTGGAACCCATCGATATCATCTTATGTTTCGAATGTACCAAGCTACGTAACATGTTTACTGCTCCCATGTCCCACAATGCCCTCTGATCTTCTGCACACCGGGCCGAAAGATTCCACAATGTTCCGCATGCATTACTGACAATTGTTAAACTAGGAGATTTTAATTGTTGCAGTAAAACTTGCAAGCAATTGTGGTAGCGAAGCATGGATCGATAATCTTCACGTATAGCAATATGACTAGATATGTTGCGCAAAATTCCACCTGCATTTTCGACAATTGCCAAGGTTTTTGATGGCGCATTGTAACTTAACATTTCTACGAGGAACCCCAAAGCACCCTCGACAGCACAAATATCAACCTGAAAATAAAGATACATAATATGTAACCGTGTTAGTGCTCCCCATTGCACTGCAAATCCCGAGTGATGCGAGCTAGCTTTGTCGCTCATTGATTGATTGCAAATCACAGGCTTAGGCTCTACACCTATAAATAAATCACAGGCAGAGTTAGCTCCGATTGGTCGGACACATTTTAAAGAACAAAGTTCCATCCCATATGACTAAAATGTAACTCTAAAAACTAACTGTAATGTAAATCTAAAATGTAAATGTGACTGTCTGTAACTGTGACTGTAACTAGTGATTACGCAAACCTGATCCAACCAATCCACTCACTTAACGAATACCTGATCTTAGATCACAAATCAAAATCACCCCAGCATTCAGTAACCATGGTGAGCTGGTACATGATTTTCAACAACTACAACAAAAACGGAAATAAATTAGACTGTTAGGAGAGGACAAGAAAGCAAACGTTGTATTTCAGTAGGCCTTACATGGATTCACGCATTCGGGAAGTTTGCTTATGGAAACAATAATCAAATCATTTTTCCTGTTTAGCCATAAACCTAGAATGTTTAGGCAGTCCTATTATAGCAGGTTGTTATGATGCTAGGCCCTAGATATACAGTAGCAGATCTTGTCAGTCCTATTATAGCAGGTTGTTATGATGCTAGGCCCTAGATATACGGTAGCAGATCTTGTCAGTCCTATTATAGCAGGTTGTTATGATGCTAGGCCCTAGATATACAGTAGCAGATCTTGTCAGTCCTATTATAGCAGGTTGTTATGATGCTAGGCCCTAGATATACAGTAGCAGATCTTGTCAGTCCTATTATAGCAGGTTGTTATGATGCTAGGCCCTAGATATACAGTAGCAGATCTTGTCAGTCCTATTATAGCAGGTTGTTATGATGCTAGGCCCTAGATATACAGTAGCAGATCTTGTCAGTCCTATTATAGCAGGTTGTTATGATGCTAGGCCCTAGATATACGGTAGCAGATCTTGTCAGTCCTATTATAGCAGGTTGTTATGATGCTAGGCCCTAGATATACAGTAGCAGATCTTGTCAGTCCTATTATAGCAGGTTGTTATGATGCTAGGCCCTAGATATACAGTAGCAGATCTTGTCAGTCCTATTATAGCAGGTTGTTATGATGCTAGGCCCTAGATATACGGTAGCAGATCTTGTCAGTCCTATTATAGCAGGTTGTTATGATGCTAGGCCCTAGATATACAGTAGCAGATCTTGTCAGTCCTATTATAGCAGGTTGTTATGATGCTAGGCCCTAGATATACAGTAGCAGATCTTGTCAGTCCTATTATAGCAGGTTGTTATGATGCTAGGCCCTAGATATACGGTAGCAGATCTTGTCAGTCCTATTATAGCAGGTTGTTATGATGCTAGGCCCTAGATATACGGTAGCAGATCTTGTCAGTCCTATTATAGCAGGTTGTTATGATGCTAGGCCCTAGATATACAGTAGCAGATCTTGTCAGTCCTATTATAGCAGGTTGTTATGATGCTAGGCCCTAGATATACAGTAGCAGATCTTGTCAGTCCTATTATAGCAGGTTGTTATGATGCTAGGCCCTAGATATACGGTAGCAGATCTTGTCAGTCCTATTATAGCAGGTTGTTATGATGCTAGGCCCTAGATATACAGTAGCAGATCTTGTCAGTCCTATTATAGCAGGTTGTTATGATGCTAGGCCCTAGATATACAGTAGCAGATCTTGTCAGTCCTATTATAGCAGGTTGTTATGATGCCAGGCCCTAGATATACGGTAGCAGATCTTGTCAGTCCTATTATAGCAGGTTGTTATGATGCTAGGCCCTAGATATACGGTAGCAGATCTTGTCAGTCCTATTATAGCAGGTTGTTATGATGCTAGGCCCTAGATATACAGTAGCAGATCTTGTCAGTCCTATTATAGCAGGTTGTTATGATGCTAGGCCCTAGATATACAGTAGCAGATCTTGTCAGTCCTATTATAGCAGGTTGTTATGATGCTAGGCCCTAGATATACAGTAGCAGATCTTGTCAGTCCTATTATAGCAAGTTGTTATGATGCTAGGCCCTAGATATACAGTAGCAGATCTGTCAGTCCTATTATAGCAGGTTGTTATGATGCTAGGCCCTAGATATACGCCTATAAAATTGTCAAGAGATAGCGTTACTGTCGCCGCGAGAAGTGAGTGATGGCAGCTACGATGAGGTCGGTGGAGGCAGCTTAACATAGCTACTATATGCGTAACAACAGATTTTAATAATTATATTAAAATCTAAGCAGCCAGTACTGTCGATATATACGTATATGAAAGCCTGTACCAATGTAGAAGACCCGTGAGCCATTCATATACGATAAACAACCATAAATAACGATTTGTTTTACAAATATAGCATTGGATATGTAGTCTCGGCGTGCGGTTCGGCCGTGAAAATTCGCACCTTGCATTTTAGTGCATGCTACGAATTTGCGTTCAGTGCACTTTCTATCTAGAAAGTTTATTTTGTTATTGTCTACAAAGGCTGCTACGCATGTTTTGAGAACTATCGAACACAGCCGATCATTAGTTTTTTGCCAATTGAGTCTGAGAAAACAAAACAATTTTCTAGAGCTGTCCATCTCCAATGCGTGAATTGTCATAACAAGTTAACTATTACCTATATTATTTTGAAACCATCTTTACAACAATAATTGATATGCCAACTAACAATTGCCATATAAGTTAAACCATAAAAATCAATACAATAACGGCTAGAACGTGGTAAATGAAGATGTGTAAAATTCCTAACGCGCCGCGAATCTTCACAACGACCTCACCTTAGCGCTTCTCGTTTTGTCCGCTTGGAGCGTGTTGTTTCTTTTTACAGGCGAATACAGTAGCAGATCTTGTCAGTCCTATTATAGCAGGTTGTTATGATGCTAGGCCTTAGATATACAGTAGCAGATCTTGTCAGTCCTATTATAGCAGGTTGTTATGATGCTAGGCCCTAGATATACAGTAGCAGATCTTGTCAGTCCTATTATAGCAGGTTGTTATGATGCCAGGCCCTAGATATACAGTAGCAGATCTTGTCAGTCCTATTATAGCAGGTTGTTATGATGCTAGGCCCTAGATATACAGTAGCAGATCTTGTCAGTCCTATTATAGCAGGTTGTTATGATGCTAGGCCCTAGATATACAGTAGCAGATCTTGTCAGTCCTATTATAGCAGGTTGTTATGATGCTAGGCCCTAGATATACGGTAGCAGATCTTGTCAGTCCTATTATAGCAGGTTTTTATGATGCTAGGCCCTAGATATACGGTAGCAGATCTTGTCAGTCCTATTATAGCAGGTTGTTATGATGCTAGGCCCTAGATATACAGTAGCAGATCTTGTCAGTCCTATTATGGCAGGTTGTTATGATGCTAGGCCCTAGATATACAGTAGCAGATCTTGTCAGTCCTATTATAGCAGGTTGTTATGATGCTAGGCCCTAGATACAGTAGCAGATCTTGTCAGTCCTATTATAGCAGGTTGTTATGATGCTAGGCCCTAGATATACAGTAGCAGATCTTGTCAGTCCTATTATAGCAGGTTGTTATGATGCTAGGCCCTAGATACAGTAGCAGATCTTGTCAGTCCTATTATAGCAGGTTGTTATGATGCCAGGCCCTAGATATACAGTAGCAGATCTTGTCAGTCCTATTATAGCAGGTTGTTATGATGCTAGGCCCTAGATATACAGTAGCAGATCTTGTCAGTCCTATTATAGCAGGTTGTTATGATGCCAGGCCCTAGATATACAGTAGCAGATCTTGTCAGTCCTATTATAGCAGGTTGTTATGATGCTAGGCCCTAGATATACAGTAGCAGATCTTGTCAGTCCTATTATAGCAGGTTGTTATGATGCTAGGCCCTAGATATACAGTAGCAGATCTTGTCAGTCCTATTATAGCAGGTTGTTATGATGCCAGGCCCTAGATATACGGTAGCAGATCTTGTCAGTCCTATTATAGCAGGTTGTTATGATGCTAGGCCCTAGATATACAGTAGCAGATCTTGTCAGTCCTATTATAGCAGGTTGTTATGATGCTAGGCCCTAGATATACGGTAGCAGATCTTGTCAGTCCTATTATAGCAGGTTGTTATGATGCTAGGCCCTAGATATACAGTAGCAGATCTTGTCAGTCCTATTATAGCAGGTTGTTATGATGCTAGGCCCTAGATATACAGTAGCAGATCTCGTCAGTCTGATATGTATAATCTGGTCACGTGAAACGATGCCAATCTGTAGTGACTTGTACAAAGTTTGTTTGCATAAACACCTCTTTTAGTGTGTTCATAAAAACATAATTAGTAGAGGTGTTTGAAAATGGTTTTATTTAAAAAAAAAAATCGTTTGATTCTAAACCAAAATGTGGTGTTATTTCGGTGTTATTTTTTTAATGGAA
Organism: Isoperla grammatica; assembly: GCA_945910005.1. Classification (NCBI taxonomy): domain Eukaryota; kingdom Metazoa; phylum Arthropoda; class Insecta; order Plecoptera; family Perlodidae; genus Isoperla; species Isoperla grammatica. The sequence goes on from OX246745.1 coordinate 536,085, forward strand.
ATGGAGAAATCAGGAAGTTTCAAAGCAACGGAAATTTTCACTCGCTTCACACCGCTTTATTTTGAGCAACGCTATCTACCAGCAATGCTATCTACCAGCAACGCTGCAAAACCACTTTTCCATCGGCCAAAATGTGGTTGGTAAACAGTTTGAGACTAAACTGTTTTACCGACTTAGGGTCAAAAGTAGTACAGTAGAACCGCCTTTGTACGTTTCGTTTTTCTACGTTTTTTACGTTTCTGCGTTTTTTTTACGAGGTCCCGGCGAAGCCTTATGGCTTTTATGCATAATTTATTTCTTTTATACGTTTCCCAATATTACGTTTTTTAGGTTAATGCCTTTCAAAAATCAGTCCGTCAAGGTAATTAGATCCTATAGTACGTTTTCTGTGTTCTCATAATCGGTTTTTCCGGCCAGCCAGTGAGTCGAATAACAAGTTGTTATTGTTCAAGCCGACCAGGTTAGTCATTCATTCATCCCAGTTCTGCGAAGCGTCCCCCCCCCACCCCCTTCCCTCGCTCAACACAATGCAACCCAGCAGCCAGTGAGTGCCTTGACCTTGACCAGCTGCATCTCGTTCCGCGTGGGAGGGGGGGGGGGGGGGAGGTCTATTAAAGGGTCGTTTTATCTACGATCTCGGCTGCCTGCACTGAGGTTCTTTACCTGCTTACCATAAATAACAAACCCTCGTCCAGTGGTCCTCTTTACAAAAGGCTTTTGTCAAACTACAGAGATGATTAACATTGCCCTCGCACTTCGACTACTCCTATTGTCCTAAGTATAGAAAACAATATTTTTACCCACTCGAGTTTTTTTATAATATGTCATCACAGCCTAGTCTAGCTGCATGACCTTGGTCGCCAGGCCTCGCTTATGACCCTTCTTAGATAAGAATGAAGAATGGTGTCGGGGGGGGGGGTGTATGAAAAGACAAATTTGAAGTATTTCAATAGTGCGTTTTTCCAGTTACCACGTTTTTTTGTCTCGGGTCCCTCGAAAACGTACAAAAGAGGTTTCACTGTAATTAGGTATTACGTAAAATATGCAATTTTTACTGTAAGTAGTTAAAAATGCTGAAAATGGTGTTATTTCGCTATTTCAACACTCAATTCGCGTTATTAAAATAATATGGTGTTATTTTGCGATTTGATTCCTTATCCTTCATGGCCAACATGCCGACATCTGTCAAAAACAAGTTCTTACAGCACAAATAATGAATTTCGTTTTATCGCGGATTCCGAAAAACAAACGTCTCTAATAATTAGAGATGGACTGATACTGAGAATCGGCCGATACCTGTGGTGTCTGTAGAATTGGTATCAGAACATTTTACCGATATATACACCAAAACGTCAGCTTTAGGGGTTTCACATCTACTGATAGAATAAAAACTGCAAAATAATTTATTTGCTAGCATAGTATCACTGCAATAAAACACCTCTATTTTAATTTGCAAAGTGTAGGCCTACCAGTACTCTTGTGTCCAAAACTCATAGTTATCAATATTGTAGTTTCAGAAGTTAAATTTGTAGAACATTCTAAATAAACAGGTATCGGTATCGGTACCTATCGGAATCACTTCATAAAAAAATAGAATCGGTATTGGCAAACATAGGGTATGTTAATGTTACCTTATTCATGGTACAATGAGCAGAGAGGTTCCAAAGTGCGGAGAGAATTGACTTCAACGTTGCTTCCTTCTTGCCTTCCATAGCAGCGTGCATGAGGCCTGGCACGGCACTCACTTCACGTAACATTTGCTTGCTGGCTCCGTCTGCACGCCAGGAGAGGTTGCGCAAGACACTAGCAGTAACCTGGTACCACAAATATACATATTCAGACTTATCAAGGGGAAATGTTAAAACTTAAAAGTAAGGCTGGGCATCAATGTAAATCGACAACATCGACAACAAATAATCGATGTCAAATCGCCATGTCGGAATATTTTCGACATCGACACGCAAATAATCGACATCGTTTTTTTTTTTTAAATTGATAATTAATCAATTATTAATAAAAAACTTTGTCACCTGTTAAATGGAGCAATATTTGTTTGCTGCAAATTAGAGGTGGACCGATACCGATACAGATATTGAGAATCGGCCGATACCTCTGGTATCGGTATGGGATGATTTTTCCGATACCTAATCCGATACCATCTCCTCAATTTATTACGTGTTCAAGTACGTAGTGTTGAATTCTACCGCTAGAATGCGCTACTTGCGCCGAGTCTACAGTGGAGACACCTCGGACAACGAACCAGTCGATCCACCGCGTCAAGCTTATATTTACCTGGTTTGTAAACCCCTCGTTAGGGGGGTAGTTGGGCCGACTCGTTCGCGCTACATTCCATTCACTGATTTCCTAGAATTTCATAATTGGCTACACAAACAACTGTAAAAGCTAAATTCCAAATATAAATTAATGTTTTATTTGAATACACGTGTTGGAAACTTATTCCTTAATATAGATCAGAACACCACGAGCTTGAAACTTTTTTATTTTTTCTTGTGGCGTTCTTATAAGATGAATGCGAATCAAACGATTTGCATACTGCATACATGAATTACATAATATGTTTCTTCATAATCCTACTACAAAGACGACAATATGCATAAATGTATTTAGAAAACGATTATGATAGTTGAAAATGACGTAAAACCAGAAGCAAAAATAATAAACTAGCACGGGGTATTTAACAGAATACAACAGTCCGCAATCTGATTTAACGATCTTCTAGCTTTGAATATTGACATGAATGCGATGCATTCCCAAGGGTTGTACAAAATATGGTCATCGCTCACAACCGGTTTTCGCCGGAAATTCTGGTTCGTTGTCCGAGGTGTCTCCACTTTAGGATAGAGTGCGTTGCTATATTTTATCGACTATCGACCTGCGCTTTCGACTTCGAGTTCGACCCATCCAAGATGGCGTTTCCGCGTCCCGCGATCGCATCACGTGATTGTTGAGTGCTTACTTTGGTGTGTGGATGAATAATCTTGACGAGAAACTAGAAAGTAAAGAGTAATGTCTGGAGAAGAGAATAGAATATTTTTACTGAAATCTGTTTAAAAGAAATTACTACGTATTTGTCATACGTGGACTGACAAAGTGTAGGCCTAAGCCTAAATAAAATAAAACGTGAAAATGATAACATTTTAAATTGTTGTTCACTTTTATTCTTGGTTGTGTTTGTTGTAGAATAGGCCCTACTATATAAATAAAGTGGTATCGGTATCGGTATCGGCAAACTATGGTATCGGTCCACCTCTACTGCAAATCATATGTTCTACGACCACTAATAGCTATCAATACTGCAACATGAGGCATATTGTTGCGGAGGGGTGGGATGAAGTGGCCGCGTATGTGCGGGCCCGCACGGACTCGCTTCCCGGCAATCGTTGCCTCTCCGTCGGCCAAGCGCCAACCCCTCCCCGCGCTGCCGACTGTATATTACGCGATGCCATCTCAAAGATTACGCGGCCGGAAGGAGGGGGGGGGGGGGTGCTCTCGCGTGACAACAATTATTAATTGAATTGTGAAATTAAAATTATCGCGTTGAAGTGAATTTACGTTTTTACGGAAACCACAAAAATTGACAATTGATTAGTTATTTAATTAGGCCTAACTGACAAAAAATCGATTAAAACAAAAAAATCGATGTCGAAAATTGTCACCGACATCGATTATTAATCGATTAATCGATGCCGACGCCCAGCCTTACTTCAAAGGTGTCTTGAAATGTTCAAAACTGAAATTAAAATATTTGTTTGGACCGCATGTAGGCCTACCCTTAATATTACATTTTACATTCAGTTAAATACATTGCGTTATCACACCTTTGTTTATGTGTTCAAGCGTGGAAAAAGTATCAACTTTGATAGTTTTCTGTGAGTTTTTGCTTGTACTGATACAAATGAGTGTTTTGTACTACATAGGGCATGAACAAACATAATGCACTAAAACCTGTTGGAAATATAATTTTCTTCCACACTCCACCACATTAACAAAGGTATGATAATACAATACAAAAATATGAACCTGCCGTTAGGGCAGAGTACGTATTGTGAATGGTTACAGTGTAATTTTGATCCACTATTCTCATTTTAAATACCTGTCTTAAATCTTCGCTGGGAGAAGAAAGCTGTGCAACCAAGGTTTTCATGAAGTTAAGGAATGAGCAAAGGAGTGCCTTGTTGGTACCATCTCCGAAGGTCAGATTCGTTAAAGCCATACCGGCATATCGACGCAAGGTGACACAATACTGGTCATTCGTTGTCGATCCATGAGCTTCGTGATCCAACTGTATAAGCTCGGCTATAGCGTGTAGTCCTCCCAGTTGGCACATGGCATGACGATGCTCTTCGTCGAATGACAGTTTCATGAGGGCTGCAATAGTTGGCCCAGGGTGTCTTTCCATGTCATCTAAACAAACAGATATTCTTATGTACTAAATCTTTGTATTTATTTATTTAGAACGGGGTTGCCGCCGAAAAATAATTCATCATATCCCATTGGAGTAAAATATCTGCAAAAATCTGTGAAGGTACACGAAAAGCATACATTTTTTCAATGTCAGTACAAAAGAATGTGCTTTTCTTATGTTAAGTTGACATAACCTTAAAAAACACATTCTCACAAACAATTATACTGGAAGCAGTAACCACACATCACTGCTTCCAGTGAGTAGCCTACGAAACAGATTGCCTGGGCATATTCACGTTTAAAATTAGTTTTGACATCTGTAATGAATTTTGAGGTCTAGGCTTTAGCCAATTTCACACGACGCAACATGCCTTTTACCCAGGCTCAGGGCCTATCTCGTGTTTACTAAGATACCAATGTTTAAGTTCTTCAGCAAGACATTTTAAAAATTTAAATTTGTGCAGCACTCTTGAAGTTAAATCACATCAGTGCAAACCACAACAAACATCTTCAATTCTTCACCTCGTATTATGTCATCTTGTTTATTTAATTGTTTATTTATGCGTTACCCAACAACAGAATACAAAAGTTCCAGAAAACGTTGGATGCAATACTAAAGTAATTAAATGTAAGCATATAGAAAGACAAATGTTCATGGTGACATGACTGACTACTTCTAGAGTTCTAATACTAATGCTAATACTAATGCTTATACTAAGTATTTTCAGCGGAATATACAAGCAGATACATATAACATAATTATTGTAACGGTGAACATAATTTGTATCAGATTTTTTAACCAATAAAGTAGAATAATACTGGCAATGAAAATTGCAAGACAAATAAATGGAATAGAAAAGAAGCGATATTAAGGTTGAGGTGAGAAACGGAAATTCATTAAATTTTACATTATATCATTTTATCAAATTTTATCAAAGCAAATTATTATAAATATTTATTATGAAGAAGATAAGGTTTAATAACAGTGCATTGAACTAACTTAAGTGATGTTGTGTATGGACTGACTGAACCGAATGCACTTTTTCTTGAGAAGTGGTGTGCTGTCACCAAACAAATCGATATTGAACTCGCTATGCTTTTCCATTCCATTGTAGTGTCTAACCGTTCTAGGAAGAAATGAATGTTTATAAACGTCTATTCTTGCAGCCGGTTAATTAAAAAGTCCAGTGTGTCTTGAGCGTCTTGAAGGCGTGTTAAATGATATTAGTTCCAATAGATCTGTGCAGTCTACCTCACTCTTCACTATTCTTTGAAGAAAGACAAGATCAGATGTTTCACGTCTATGCTCTAATGTTTGCAGCAGGTTGGACTGACACAGATTTATATAATTTACTCTACGATAAGCAGTATTATTTCTATAACAGTGCTGCAGGCGTTCGACGTTGTGTAGCCTATCTTGGTTAGGTGGTGAGGAGACCAGATTACACTAGCGTACCGGTAATCAACAATCGGCCTAACAAGACCCAAGTACAGTCTACAAATTGTGACGTCAGAGAAATCACGTCCGCACGTCCGCTTGATAAATCCTAGTATTTTGAAGGCCTTCGGAAGAATTTTTTCTATATGTATATATTAAATGAATGATAGGAACAAACTATACCACTCCTAAGTCACACACGCTGGATACCCTGTCCAAAATGACATCTCCCATAGTATAATCGTGAACAATAACATTTTTCTTATTTGTAAACGAGATGACTTGACACTTTTTTAAATTTAAGTCCATTTTCCACGTAGAACACCATCTAATAAGAGCAAGGAAGTCACGTTGTAGCTTGTGGCAGTCGGCAACACTCTTGATTGGACAGAAAATCTTGGCGTCGTCGGCGTACATCAAACACGACGAGGACTGTAGGCATGATGGAAGGTCACTGACGAATATGTTGAAAAGTAGGGCCCCTAAAACTGACCCCTGAGGGACTCCAGAGGTCACCATTACCTGACTCGACGCGACTCCATCGAGTACGACTGATTGTCTGCGATTTTCGAGGTACTAGTTGGTTATAAGACTTAGAAACGACCCTGTGACGCCAAAATTTCTTAATTTGTGAACTAAAAGATGGTCAAACGCTTTCGAGAAATCCGTGTAAATCGCGTCTACTTGCGTTTTTTCATCAAGGCGTTCAGAAATATGTAGATTGAATATTGCAAGGTTCCTTACAGTAGATCGTTTAGGGAAGAAACCGTGTTGAGACACAGGAATATAGTTTTTAACGTGGCAAAGTAGACTCTCGTGTAAGAACTCTTCGAAGATTTTTGAAAAAATTGGCAGAAAAGAAATAGGTCGGTAGTTTTTTACTTGTGATTTTTCACCGCTCTTATGAACAGGTGTGACGTGACACGTGAGCGAGCTTCCAGTTGTCAGGGAAAACACCCTCACTAATAGCGCGGTTGTAAATAACACACAGGGGTTCAGCTAGTTCATTGGCACACGCTTTAATAACATAGTTCGGAACATTGTCAGGTCCGGATGATTTTCCCGAGGTAAGACTGCGCAATTTGGTTATAATGGCGCTTTTAGAGATTGTCAAGCCTGCGAGACTATTGTCCGTGCAAGAGTTGAGTGGGGGTAGAGGTGTGGGTTCATCCTTAGGGCGAAATACAGATTTGAAAAACTCTGAGAACATTTCACAAGTAGTTCTTGTGGTCGTGGACATTGACCCGTTTAGTTTCATGTCTGCAGGGATGCGCCTTGAACGAGTTTTGACTTGAACGTATTTCCAAAATTGTTTTGGAGACGATGCCATTTTATTCTCGACGCCTATCATGTATTTCTTGTGTGTTTGTAATTTTAATTGTTTGAAAATTCGTCTTTTTATTGCAAACTCCTTTCGGTCAGCTTCGAGACCCGATCTTTTCCATCTGCGATGAGCCCACATTTTCGCTTGCAGTGACTTTATAAGTTGTTTGTCATACCATTCAGGGTATTTTGCTTGTTTAACGCTAACATGATGTACGACATCCTTGATTGCGTCTTCCAAGAGCTCGTAGAATATCCCACAGCGCTCGTTCACACTGCTTGCCGATCGCAGACGATACCAGGGGCATTGGCTGAGCCTATTTTTAAGATCCGCCAAGTGTGCATTTTTCCAATTACGTATCTTCCGGGGTGGAGGTTTGTGAAACCCTTTAAACGCAGGAATGTCAACAGAACAAGAGAGGGGGGTGTGGTCCGTCATGACAGGTGAATCTACCGTTTCTACTTGGATTCGAACATCTTTGTTGTTTGTTATTATTAGGTCTAGAACGTGGTCATTGCAGATAGCATTCCTATTATGCTGGACCAAATCAAACTCGGACATAATGTCCAGGAATTCACTGTTTACAGTAGATGAGTTGGTAACAAAGGCTTAAAGGCCGCGACAAGAGTCTTCATTCAGTCTCCAGCTAATACCTGGGAGATTAAAATCTCCACAAAAAATTAAATTATCTCCCGGCCTGAGTGACATTTGAACAACAACAACGCTAAGAGGAGTGTGGCGACCCCGCCCCCTCCTGAGGAATGTGTTGGGGTCGAGGGTTGTTGGATGACCTGCGTTCTCTTTAGCAGCGAATGCACGCACACAGTTACATTACTTACTAGGGATGTGCGAACCGGGACGAAATTCGAACCGAACCGAACCTTGAGCCCGGTTCGGTTCGGTTCGAACAACTATTTTATGCGTCAAACCTCGAACCGAACCTTTCGAAATTCCCGCGCGCTCGAAACCCCGCCTTCTGGAGCCACGCCTACAGTCGCGACCGATCGATATTCGATAATCGAGAGTCGAAAATATAGTTGCGAGCGACGATCGAGTGCGAGTGTGTCATTATGGCGTCATGACTAGCGAATTTGTGTGACTTCTTTAGGCGTTTTATGATGTTTTAGCGAGTTTGACCGTTTGTTTCACTTTCATTCCACCAGTGTTAAGTTTTTGCTCTTCAAAATGAAACGCCTTGTGCTGGTGTTCGATGATGATGATGATCACGCGGGCGAGGTAGTGGAGAACCCAAGCCAGACTGATAGGCCTACCGGTACTGTGACTAGGCCTAGGTCCGATGCAACGTGCGCCGTAGGCCTACCTAGCTGTACCAGGTACTTCGCAAGACCTAGGCCTAGGCATTGGGTTTGAAACTATATTTCAAACCCAATGGCCTAGGCCTGGGTACAACAACCCCACTTTTTAAGACGCATTTTACCAAGCTTGCAGCTACGCAAAGCGAATGCAACCATTGTAAGCGGAATTTTCAGACACCGTCGGGAATAACGACTAGGCCTACCCTGATTCGGCATTTGATGCGGAAACATAAAAAAAAAAATACAGTGAGTTTTTAGAAGAAAAACTAAACACTAACCTAATAACACCTTTTGAAAAAGGTTCGGTTCGGTTCGAGGTTCGCGAACCTTTTTAATGCAGGTTCGAGGTTCGGTTCGAAGTTTTAAAAAACTGGTTCGCAAAACCCTATTACTTACAATCATTGCATCCTCCAACGGAACACCAAACACAGTTCTCTCGCGCACAACATTGCCTTTCGGTACACACCTCTCTGGTACATCAAAAACGCGAAAAACTACAGAGAAAAATAATATTACCCGGAGCACAAAAACTAGGTTTACACTACTGGCCGCCATGACACTTGCGCGTTGTTGCTGTTGTTGTTGTTTTTGTTGCCAGCTGAACCTTAAAACTACAACAGCTGGGTAAACCCAGTTGCTTGTTGATTCCACAGATTATCATTGCAAAAAAGCCCACATAAATTCAAAAAAAAAAAGAAAACATGTATATAATAACCAAATATCTGTGAAATGCTAGAAAAAAAAACAACATATTCACATAAACAGTAACCCTGATTTACCATATGGCCCCTGTAGAGCATTACCAGTATACCATTAAGGGCCAGATGCAGCCTTCACAGCCGCACTCAGACTTGGAGCAACGCTTGAAATAAGACTTTGAGTGCGACTTAAATGCATCGCTTTTTAAACATGCCGCCAATACTTAATCTACTAGCGGAGAGTGAATGAGTTTATGAATATATGTATATCAAACACCCTTATCCAACATTTGTCGGGTCGGGGGGTGACAAGTCACCAGTTTCTCGGGCTATCTTCTAGTGCTTGCTAGCCAGGCTCAGCACCTCATCTTCTTCGTTTTCTTCTATAACTGCCGTTTCTAATAATTCTCTCCACTTCTTTCTGTCTTCCCAGCGTCTTTCTTCATTAATCCTATCCCATGATTCACCTCTTTCTTCGATGCTTTGCTTTATTTGGTCCCTCCATCTATCTCTTGGCCGGCCTACTCTTCGTACTCCCCCACATGTACGTTCAAATTCTCTTCTTGGGATTCTGTCTTCCTTCATTCTTTTCATATGTCCATACCACCTAAGTCTTTCTCTTCCTATTTTGTCTTGCAGAGTTTCCACTCCTAATTTGTGTCTTATTGTTTTGCTTCGTACCTTGTCCAGTTTCGTTACGCCCACTGCACTTCTTAGGAATTTCATCTCTGCTGCTTGTAATCTGCTCTCGTCCTTTCCTCCTATTGTCCATGTCACTGATGCATAAGACAAAATTGGGAGGAAGTACATTTTGTATAATAGCATTTTACATCTGCTTGATATTTCCTCTTTCCATAGTAGTTTTCGTACACTTTGGTAGAACTTGTCTGCAAGTACGATTCTCCTTGTTATTTCTGCTGTTATTTTGGCGTCCTTTGTCATCATACTTCCCAGGTATTTGAATTCTTCTGCAATCGACAGCTCTTCTCCACGTAGTGTTATCTTTTTCTGGTTTGGTTTACTTTTCTTGGTTACTATTACCATTTCACTCTTTTCACTACTTATTTTCATGTTAAATTCCTGTGTTTCCTCATTCCATTTATCTATACATTTCTGGACTTCTTGAATGGAATCTCCCCATCTCACTATATCGTCTGCAAATATCATTGTCTTTGACATTTTGTTTTCAGTTGGTTCTACTTTTCGAAGTATGGCATCCATCACAATGGCGAACAGTGTAGGAGACATCACACTACCTTGTCGTAATCCACTGTTTATTTCAAACCAAGTCGTTCTACCCAGTGGTGTTTGTACGCAGCTCTTGCTTATGGCATATGTACTTTGTATTCTTGACACTAGGCACTTATCCACTTCTGCAGCTTTTAGGCATTCCCAGACTTTTGCTCTTGGGACACTGTCGTATGCCTTTTCCAGGTCCAAGAAGACCATGTACATTTCTTCTTCCTGTTCCCACTTTTTTTCCATTATTTGTCTGAGTGCAAATATGAGGTCAATGGTTGAGCGGCCAGCCCTAAACCCGTATTGTTCCTCTCTCATATTTGGCTCAACTTGTTGTCGTAGTCTACGATCTAGTATTTTTTCGTATATTTTTGCACACTGGCTCATCAGGGTTATTCCACGATAGTTTCCACACTTCTTCTTATCCCCTTTCTTGAAGGTTGGTACTATTATTCCCTTCCCCCAGTCCTCTGGCACCTTCTTATTTCTCCACGCTGCACTAATAACTCTCCATATCCAATCTATGCCTGTCACCCCTGCTGCTTTAATCATTTCTACTACTATTTCGTCTTCTCCTGCTGCTTTTCCATTTTTCATGTATTTTACTGCTTCGGTTACTTCCTGTCTAGATATTGTATTACTTGTAGTTTCTCCGATTGTTTCCCCATTGTTGCTTGTGTTGCTTTCTTCTGTTGGATTGGTTTCTAGAGTTTGGTTAGGATTTTCATTGATAGGCATATTTAGTAGTTTTTGGAAGTAGTTTTTCCACATGTTTTTTATTTCATTTGGGTCAGTAACAAGTGTTCCAGTGTTATCGGTCAGATATCTTGTCGTATCTCCTTTATTTCTTTTGTTTCTTATAAGTCCATATATTAGTTTTTTATTTGCCTCGAAGTCCCTCTCTAACTTGTCTGCAAATAGTTCCATAGAAATTTTCTTTTCTTCCATTACTATTTTCTTAGTTTCCTTCTTGTATTTTCTATATTTGTTTTCATTTTCTTCCGACCTGTTTTGATCATTTTCCTTTCTGGCTACATTTTTACGTTTAACAGCTTCTCTCACTCTTTCATTCCACCACACGGTTTCCTTTTCCTTTCTTTTGCCCCCTGCCCTCCCACATATTTCTTCCGCACTACTAACAAATGTTGCTTTTAGTAGCTTCCACTCCTCCTCTACTGATTTCAGGTCTTGTTTTGGGTACTTATCCTCTATCAGTTTCTTAAAGGACAGTCTGGCAGTCTCTTCCTGTAACTTCCATATCTTGATTTTTGGTAGTTTCATCCTGGGGTAACTACCATGGGCTTGGTTTATGGTGTCAACTCTCATATGGCTTACCAGAAGTCGATGGTCTCCATCTAACGATACACTTGGTATTACTTTAACATCTGTGACTTCTCTGATTATGTCGGTGCTTATAATTATATAGTCAATTACAGACTCCGATGTGCCATCCCAGGAGTATCTTGTTATTTGTTGATTGTGTTTCTTCATGAACCAGCTATTTGCTACTCTCAGACCACTCCTTGCACACATATGTAGCAGGTTCTCTCCTTCTTTATTTCTTGGTCCGTATCCATGCGCCCCTAGTACTTCTTCAAAGCCTTTTCTATCCTTCCCCACCTTAGCATTGAGATCCCCCATGACTATTACTTTTTTCTCGGTAATACTTTCTTCTAGTTGTTTAATCCATGCCTCTTTTTCTGCCATTGCTATTCCTACTTGGGGTGCATAACATTGGATAATCTCTAAGGTTGCTTTGTTTACTTGTATTTTTATTTTCATCAGTCTGTCACTTATATTGTCTATGTATATGACATATTCTTTCCACTTAGGACTGATTATGTAGCCCACTCCGTTTTTGCCTTCATTTGCTCCCGACCACAGTAGCTTGTAACCTCCTCTCAGTTCCTTAGTCCCCACCCCCTTCCATTTTGTTTCACTCAGTCCTAATATATCCAGTTTTTTTGTTATCATGACATCTACTAGTTCTTCGATTTTCCCATTCAAAGTGATTATGTTTAGGGTTCCTATTTTCATCATTGTAGGTTTGCTGAGGTTTGGCCTACATCTTTTTCTTCTGGGTCTAATGTCACGTTTCTTCCCTTGTACCATCGTTTGATTTATTCTTATTTTCTTCTTGTTCTCCACACCCACCTTGTGTGAAAATCCTTCTTTCCTATGTGAGTATTGTCAGTTTGTGTGTTCTGAGATGGCATTTGTACTTGTGCGCCTACTGTATGATCATTTTCGTTCATCCGCATCATGTTACTTATGTACTTCCTAGTTAGTGTCCCCATTTGTGCTTCTCTCCTCCAGTTTTCGGTTTCTCCCTTCAATCCTGACATGTCTATGAATATTACATTTTCCTTCTCACAGATAGTTTTTATTTGCATGTTTGCACTGGTTCCTGTCCATGTGGTGAGGCCAGACATAGTTATTTGTGCACCTTTAAACTTCTGCTTTGTTGTTGATAGCAAGTCCTGTACTTGTGTCATTAGTTGTTCTATGTTGCCTGGACCAACTCTTTCTGCATTTCCCACTTGTATGGCCACTACTTCCACTTTCTCATCACCATACTCTTGGATTTTCTGTTGTAATTCCCTTATTTTGATACCTGGGTATGCTCTGGCTCTGTATTCATCAACTGTGCAGAATTGTCCTGCCGTTCTTCCCCCTATGTCACCTATAAGAAATGCCTTGGTAGGCCTATCCTTTTTGTTTCCTAGGTCCAAGCCTACCCCTTGGTCTTGGTTTAGAACCTGTACCTCTTGTCCGTTTCCTGGACCCAGCCCCTGTTCTTGGTCAATGCCTAGGTCAACCATTGTTGGCCTGTTGCCTAGGCCTAGGCCTGGTCCCTGTACCTGGTCTATGCCTACTATTGTTGGCCCATTCCATAGGCCTAGGCCTAGCCCTTGATCACAGTCTCGTAAGCCTACCACTTGCCCATTCCCTAGGTCTAGGCCTACCTCTGGTTCTTGTTCTAGGCTTACTGGTTCTGGACTGTCCCCTAGGCCTAGTTCTTCTTCAGTTTCCATTTTGTCTCGCCAACCAAGAATGTCCTCAGCCCTCTCAGTTAGTTTCATTGCTTCTACGCATTTTGTGCTGTAGCACTGGTTTAGGGACACAGCATCCAGTCTCATTTTTTGTTTATAAATCTTCCGCTGTGTCTCTTTATCTTGTTCCCATCTTCTTTCACTCTCCTTTTGTATAACTTCTCTCAGTTCTCGTCTTCCTTCAGTCTCCTTCTTTAACATTTCCCTCAGTTCTTTGTTTTGATTTTCCAATTGCTTTATGTTTCCCTCCATTTCCATCTCCCACATTATTCGGTCGGACAGGATCTCATTGAGCTCATCTTCACTCTTCTTTAGTTTTAGGATCTCTTCCCTCATGTATTTTATTTGGTTTATACATTCCACTTTCCACTTTATGTCACTGTCATTGTCTATCTCTAGGCTATCTTGTTGGCCTAGGCCTAGGCTAGACCTCGTGGTGTCTTCCCTAACCTCACTTTTCTCGCACCCACATTTCCAGTCACTTTTCTTTTTCTTACTATAGTCCTTCTTTTCCACCCCGGCACACGCAAAATGGGCCCAAATCTTGCACTTTCCACACTGTATCCCCACCTTTACTACTTTTTCACAGCCCCAGCATTTTGCCCCAGGTTTTTTAGTTTTTAGTCCTTTCCCCACTGTACCTTCCTTTTCTCTGTCCGCCATCTTGGACCCTCTCTCTGAATAAAATATAATTTAGGAGACTATAGGCTTAACTATAAATATTTGGCCATTTGTTTCCAAAATACATTTAAGGTACAAAGATCTCCCCATATATTGAACTGAACTTAGTTGCATGTACGGCACAGTGATGTGATGAAGCTTGGTTAATATTAAATACAAATAAGACAACTTATATGCATTTCATACATCAAGAATTACATTAGGAAAGAGCTCATTAATATTATTTTTATTTATAGTTTTTAAACATTTTTTAAATTTATTATTTTTTATTATTATTTGATATTTTCGACATGACACTACCATACCGATATCGTAATTAAAGGCAATTTTCCCGTGATATTGACATCGTTGAACATCCCTAGAAATTAGCTTATTGTGATATTAGTAGTGAATACTGCCAGTTACGTTGCTCAAAGCAGACTTCCACTTTATGATTGATACTTATTAGAATTTTATAACAATGAAAATGAGAAAAGATAAGTGCATATTAATAAATGAATGATAGTGTGATGTGGTGTTGGTCTACCTAGGATGGAAGGTCGCTCTTGACCGGGTGTCTGCAACGCATTGCGCAGAGAGTCGCAGTAGTCTCGTACTTGTTCCAGTAGGCGTAACACTCTGGCCTCACGTCGACCACGCTTGTCGTCTGCCTGGGAGTGAACCACGTTGTGCAGTGCTTGAGACGCTCTCAGTCTAGTCTCCGCAGGCTGATCTGGCACGTGCAGGAACTGTACCAGCAGCGGTAGGCAACCTAGAGGCACAAACTACTTATTACCTATTGCTATTATTAATTGTTTGCATAGCCTAGTTATTAGGGTTGGGAGTTGACGTCCATTATTTGATTCGATGCGATGTCGAAACCAAAATCGACATTCGATGTTGGTCAAACTGGCAACCTTGTACACAAAGCACAAGTTGATTCCGGTGAGTGCGTAGGCGCCTGTCCATCCAATTCCAGCCTGCAACGTTATGTTCCGTGTCGACTCGAGAAACAAATCTATCATATAGGCCTATGTAATATATTCGTCTCTCCGCGTTTTGAGATGTTCGGACGTTCGGTGCCCAGGCCACCGGCAAGACATACCCAATCAGGCAACACAACACCTGCCAAACCACCAATGTAGTCTACCAACTGAAGTGCAACCACTGCCCTGCCAAATATGTTGGCCTAACTAAGAACTCACTTAGGTCACGGATGAACGGGCACAGGCAAGACACAAAAAACCTGACCATGGACAAACCGGTGGCTCAACATGCGGCATCCCATAACCTGGCATTCAATGGATGTTACAACACCAGAGTGATAAAATCACTCCCAGACAGCTGCAACCCAGGCAAACTAAGACGGTGGGAGTTGGCCCACCAGTGGATCACTAAATCTAGGTTGGCTCCCAACCTAAACATCCATTAGTGACAGCCCTCTCCCCCTCTCACCTCCCTGCCACCACACCCCCCAACAGTGCCTTGTAAATATTGTATATATATTAGGGATGTCATAGGGTACCCGGGTTACCCGGATCCAGAAATTACCCGAATCCATTTTTAGGATCCGGATCCTTTTCGGGTAGCATTATTTGTATAAAAAAAAAAAAAAAAAAAAATACGCGACGATATTTCTGCGGCTACTTTCCTTGAAGCTACAGTGAATTCCTGCTTGTGGGCGTGGCCAGCTGCTCGCTGGTTAGTACGCGCTGTCATTACTGCGGGCGAGTTCTGTGAGGCCATATACACTAGGGTGGGTCGAAAAAGTCGTTTTTTCGCGTATCAAATTCAAAATAGGACTCGAAAGTTGTGTATTTGCATGCTTATCAACGGAAAAATATTGAAAAAAATCATAACTTGGATCTTCAGTTCGCGCAAAGGGCCTAAAGTTTGAAAAAAAAATAGAAAATATAGGAAATAAATTTTTGAATATCGAATTCTTATAGGGCTCAAAAGTTGTGTATTTTTATGCTTATCAATGGAAAAATATTGAAAAAAATCATAACTTAGATCTTCAGTTCGCGCAAAGCGTCTAAATTTTAGAAAAAATGCAAAAAAAACACCAAATCTTGGGTTTACGCTCAAAATATACAAGTAATGTGTTTTGGCTGCGCGATGAAGTACTTTGTACTTAGACGCTATCAAAAGCCAAAACACATAACTTGTATATTTTGAGCGTAAACCCAAGATTTGGTGTTTTTTTTGCACTTTTTCTAAACTTTAGGCCCTTTGCGCGAGCTGAAGATCCAAGTAATGATTTTTTTCAATATTTTTCCATTGATGAGCATGAAAATACGCAACTTTTGAGCCTTATTAGAATTGGACACTCGAAAATTTATTTCCTATATTTTCTATTTTTTTTCTTCGAACTTTAGGCCCTTTGCGCGAACTGAAGATCCAAGTTATGATTTTTGTCAATATTTTTCCGTTGATAAGCATGCAAATACACAACTTTCGAGTACTATTAGAATTCGATACGCGAAAAAACGACTTTTTCGACCCACCCTAATATACACTCCCCTCCCCCGCCCCCCTCACCCTTCCCGCACGCAGCGGCCGCACAGAGCCCAACCCACACAGCGGCCGGCAGCTGACACAGACAGAGAACGACCTTCAACCGCGTGGTTTCGGGGGGGGGGGGGTGTAACCAAGATAAGATGACATAATTTAGGCTTTCAGGATTCGGGTAACCCGGTTCTTGGAAGGTCTGGAACCGGATCCGAATTTTCCTACGAATATATATTAGGGATGTCAAAGGGTAGGAAAATTCGGCCGGCAGCTGACACGGACAGAGAACGACCTTCAACCGTCGGGGTAGGGGGGGGGGGGGGGGGGGGGGGGGTGTAACCAAGATAAGATGACATAATTTAGGCCTTCAGGATTCGGGTAACCCGGTTCTTGGAAGGTCTGGAACCGGATCCGAATTTTCCTACCCTATGACATCCCTAATATATTATTTTCCTACCCTATGACATCCCTAATATATTATATATATTAGGGATGTCATAGGGTAGGAAAATTCGGATCCGGTTCCAGACCTTCCAAGAACCGGGTTACCTGAATCCTAAAGCTGCGTTTCCACTAGCAGGACATGTCCGGTGAACTTTGTCCGATGAACATTTGTCCCGAGACATTTGTCCTGAGACATTTGTCCCAGGACATTGTCCACCGGACATTTAGGTTTCCACCTGTAGGCGGACATTTTACAGCAACAGTGGCATGTTTGCCTTCTAGGATGGAGGATGATACTGTTGGGTTGGTTTTATTGGGTATAACTGCATCTTTTATTTCAATTAGTGAGTCTCTTCAAAAAAAGAAACGAAAACGTCCAAAACAGTACTGCCACGTCAAGCGCGTCTTTTCTTTTCTTTTTATTTTTATAATGAGGATTGTTTACATTCTACAACACTTGTCTTTTCTCTAGTTCTTCGATGAAATTCAGAATAATGTCCTTATCCCATTCCATTTTTATTTACATTCAAACTAGTCTTACCCCTTTACGCGAGATTCTAAAATGAACTGTCTTGACCCTGGTCATGGTATGTGGTTTAGGGGTAGAGCTACAAGGGTTTGCGCGTGCGCAGTACGAAATGTCCTGCAGACACCTAAATGTCTTCCACTTGCCACGGATAACGCAGGACAAGCTGAATTTTGTCCGAGGACACGGTTCTAGGACAAAAATGTGTCTCGGGACACATTTTTGTCCGTCGGACTTTGTCCCAGGACATTGTCCGGGGACAAAGTCCGCCTGGTGGAAACGCAGCTTGAAAGCCTAAATTATGTCATCTTATCTTGGTTACACCCCCTCCCCCCCCCGAAACCACGCGGTTGAAGGTCGTTCTCTGCCCGTGTCAGCTGCCGGCCGCTGTGTGGGTTGGGCTCTGTGCGGCCGCTGCGCGCGGGAAGGGGGAGGGGGGCGGGGGAAGTGTATATGGCCTCACAGAACTCGCCCGCAGTAATGACAGCGCGTACTAATCAGCGACCAGCTGGCCACGCCCACAAGCAGGAATTCACTGTAGCTTCAAGGAAAGTAGCCGCAGAAATATCGTCGCGTATTTTTTTTTTTTACAAATAATACTACCCGACAAGGATCCGGATCCTAAAAATGGATTCGGATAATTTCTGGATCCGGGTAACCCGGGTACCCTATGACATCCCTATAATATATATATATATATATATATATATTTTAGTCTAGGGCCTAGTTTATTTTAGTTGTTTAGTTGACTAGAGTAGTTGCAGTAGCCATTCTTCTTCTTCTCTCGAGTGAACAAGACCTCGGTCGAAACGTCTCGTTATATTTATATTTATATTATGTTTTTTATGTGTACTTCAAACTCGCAAATCCGTCTTCTTACACGAAGGTAAGCTGTTGGATCCTCTCCTCACATTATATACCTGATTTTCAGTTACGTATTTCATTTTGTCGGGTTGTCACGGAGTTGAGGGGGTCGGGTAGCTGTGGGGGGGATATGGAGGGGGTCGTCATTCTTACAGTTCTCAACTATATATCTTGCAACAGATCTCTTGGATACACTAATAAAAACTAAACTAAACTAACTAAACTAACATGAAATATATGCAGACAAACGGTAAACTGAAGTAGGCTAAAACCCATAATGAAAGAACATATTGAATTATAGAAAACCTAATGAGGTACGTTTGAGAAGCACTATGTACCAAGAATATATTGATATAAGATTTGGCTGTCAGTTACACTTGATTTCAAACTGGACCCATTATAAGTTGTTCCAGCTCGAAAAGAAGACTAACTACAAGGCAAGATGGGCTCAAATTGAGTATATATAGCCCAAATGAAAAAATTAAAATGTTTTAAAAATTAATTGTCCAACTGATGACAAAAAAATGTATTAGACAGAAATAATTATAAAATAAAATAATATGTGTGTATGTATACAGTGGTTTTGTTTAACAAATAAAGTAATCTCTTATTTTGAAAATTTTTACTATTACCCTATGTGAGTTAAGACTGATGAGACCAATTTCACAAGGGTGTGGAAACTGCTTCAAATTTCGAACCAAACTCGAACCTTCAAAAGGAGGTCTGAGTTAAAAGTTACAGTTTGAAAATCTATTCCTGAACCTTCTGCCAAATAGATTCAAGTAGTGACAAAAATTATTCAAGATGGTGCCTATTAAGTACATTTGATATACATATATCAGTACAGTAGTCTATTCACTTCAGAGTGATCAAGGTCGTGTACCGAAACGTCGGAAAACTCGTGTCGTCTTTTATATGTATCTATTTAATCTCTATACCACAACGGTCTACACTTGAGGTAAGATCCTAATAGACAGACAGTGGTTACCTGACTGTCGCATGGCTTGGCAGCTATCAGGCGAACTGGACATGGCCAGCAGAGTGCGGCTCATATCCTCCCGATCGTGAGTACCGAGCATCGACAGTAGGCTGTAAACCATCTCGACCTTGGCTCCCAGTTGCTGTTGGTTGTAGCTTCTCTGGGAGGATCCCCCACCACAGGAGCCAACACTACACGAGAAGCTCATTACACTGCACGCGTCCTGAAATACACATGGTGTATATTAGGGTAGGCCTACATTGGATGTTTCCACATGACATTTTTTTCAGTTTAGCCTATATAATTCTGAAACAAATATTTTGAATTCCCCTGACAAACTGTTTTTAGATAGATGCACACCCTCAGACAGATAGATCAATGCTACTAAATATATCTTAATGAACATTTCTACAGGTTAGTTTGTGAGTTCCAATAGACTAGGGTTGTTATTTGTTTGATCGATAAGATTATTTTCCAAACGATCGATAATCGAATAGCTCGTCGACCCGAGATTTTGAATTAACCGCTCGTTACACCCGGGGCCAGACGGCCGCTACGTCACATCCTTCAGTTTATCACACATAACAAGCAAACACAAACAAGGAAATTAAGCATACTCTCGTAAAATGTTTGCCTCGTAGGCCTACGTGGAAAACGATCGACATTTTTGAAACGATAATCGATTTTACTGGGCCGATTACCAATACTGAAATTCATATTAAATGATACCGGTAACCCTACTACAGACCTACTATAGATTACCATACAACGGGTTATCACAATTTCTAAAGCCCATGAAAGCTACCAAAGGAAGTTGGTGGCCTATGGCCCACGACTTGTGACTTGTGTATTTCAAACTATAAAGAGCAAGTACTTTCAAGTTCTAGACTTGAAATAAGCCTGTGATAAAGTTAGAGCACATTTAGTGAATGCTACAATATATGAAAGCTTATTTTAATATCTTCTACACCTAGGAACAAGTATTTAAAAGTTTCAATACACAATGCTATAACCAAACAAACAGCAGACATATTGAGTCTTGTAACTGCTATGTTCACACAGGAACTAACCCAAACGGGTGTAGACAAAGGAAGATGGTACACGTCAACGAGTGTACGAATCAATAGGCAGCTCATATGTTGTTGATAAGAAATAACCATCGGTAACAATATCGGCACAAGACAGAAAATACGGGTTCTGTCCTATTCCCATTCATCCTTTATTTAGTTATGTTGCATTCTGTACGTATGGTGGGCAGTGCAATTCACTACCGTAACATGATTACTGCTTTAAATCTGCAGGCATAATATTTATGAACTCTGTGACTAATCCTATATCTTGTATGTATGTACTAGAAGAAAGATTGATTGGAGGCTAATAAAACAAACAAACAAAAATAATATTTTAAATTTCCCCAAAAAATTATTTCTGCCATGGCTTTGCATTGGCTTGGGGCACCATGACTTTATATAGGCTAGCATCTGATGTAATGTGGCTGATTTGGTTGAACATGATTGTGAACAAAGCCTTCAATTGCTTTAGCCATATTTTGTATATTTTGAAAGTTGTATGTATGTATGGGAAATAATCAAGTTTCTATTAGATAATTCACATAACACAAAAAATGTACAACGTAGAGTAGATATTATCGTGTACAAATTTACCTGGTTAAGACTTGTAGTACCACCCATGTGTGTGGGCCCACTGTGCCATAGTCCCCTCTCGACAGGCCAAGTGCCATGATACAATGATGCTATGTTCTGCCCCTCATCATTGGCTGCCCCTTCGCTGCCCTGTTAACAACACATGCAATTATCTACCACCAGTGTTGTCAACAGATCATTCATTTTCTATCTAGCTAGATAAAGAGAAAGTTTAAAAATTAATCTAGATAAAAGATACAAATAATTGTCAAGATAATTTTTTTAGATAAAAAGATTTAAAACAAATGCAGAGTCTTATCTACAAGTTTCATGCCTTAGATAACTGTGGAAAACCATCACTCAACCCGAAACAGGTGGAACTGAGTTTAAGATTATTATTATTATTATCATTATTATTATTATTATTATTATTATTATTATTATTATTATTATTATTATTATTATTAGCCTATTATTATTATTATTATATAAAAAAATACAGGCGGCGGAGATGAGATTCCGGAGGAGCACGGTGGGAAAGACAAGAAGAGACAGGATTAGAAATACAAACATTAGAGAAATGCTTGTTGTGGAGAAGCTAGGGGACAGAATGGGAAGGACAAGGCTGAGATGGTTCGGACACATGAAACGGATGACAAAAGAGAGGATGCCCAGGAGAATATATGAACAAAGGATCAAAGGAAGAAGAAGACGGGGAAGACCTACAGAAGAGAGGAGAGAACTGGGAGCAAGTAGAGGAAGTACGATTGTGGGAAGATATGAAGAGGTGGAAAAATTTGGTTGTGAAACCCAAGCTGACCCTGCCAGAAGCAGAAAACGGCGATGAATAATGATGATGATGATTATTATCAAAAGAAAATAATAGTCTAGAAATGTATATAAATACGTTGTAATGCAAAGTTTGTGGGATTAAGAACGACGAGTACGTTTAGGACAAAAACCGCACAAAATTGTCATATTTTAATTATATCTCAAGAATGCATCTCGAAATCGAAAATCTGAGTAATCAGCGTGCTGTGGTTTGGCAAGCCCTACAGACTGAATGATAAATGTATTTAACATTTTAATCACTATGACTGTGATTTTTATTTAATTCATTACGTAATTAATTTAAATACATTAATTTCCGACCCGCGCAGGTCTCTAATTATAAATTCCCTTTCACGACAAGGAAATGGAAACGAGCCGAGACGACTGTGTCATTAAGTGCTAGGAGCAAGTATCATACCTGGGTTCCATCGTTCCTATGCTCGTCTTGCTCTTTGGGTTCTGGGGGCCCTTGCTCTTTGTCTTTCTGTTGTCCCTCTCCACCTGCACTCGGCTTCCTCACATTGGCCGCAGACCCCACCTGAACAAACAAATCCTCCCTCTATAGAAAAACACAATTGTTCTAGACCAACACGACATCAATACACAAACGTATATTTCTGGGCAGACATACTGCCACATTTTTTTCAAATCGACTCCACCGCAGCAAAGAGGTGTTTTTTAAAATTAATTAAGGGTTATATTAAATCATAGCCAAATACATGACCATACATGTCAGACCATACTGTCAGAGCAATCTGTGTCAAGCACAATGGTTGCACTTGTGTTATTGCCCTCATCGTGTAGCCTACACCGACCGAGCGAGCTGTCAGAGCAATCTGTGTCAAGCACAATGGTTGCACTTGTGTTATTGCCCTCATCGTGTAGCCTACACCGACCGAGCGAGCTGTCAGAGCAATCTGTGTCAAGCACAATGGTTGCACTTGTGTTATTGCCCTCATCGTGTAGCCTACACCGACCGAGCGAGCTGTCAGAGCAATCTGTGTCAAGCACAATGGTTGCACTTGTGTTATTGCCCTCATCGTGTAGCCTACACCGACCGAGCGAGCTGTCAGAGCAATCTGTGTCAAGTACAATGGTTCCTGCCAAGAACAGTTATTTTCGTAGAATGTTTCACGCATTCGTATATTTGTTGTTCTGAAATGTTCCGGCACGAACGCGCGTTTCCCGTACACAAGCTGTCCAGTGACAAAGCGCACGCGGACCCTGCGTGATTAGCTCAATTAACCACAGTCACATTTCGTGTATCAGCTAGACGCAAAAAAAGTTTCACCAAAAAATGTATTTTGGGAGACGACCGAACATGTGTGAAGACACCGTTCTTACAGGAAACGCTTGATGCTCGGAAGTCTTGCTGTATCGAGACTTCTCAAGCAGATGTTGTATTTCTAAACACTGTATGATACGGCGACCTTGAGCACAGCTGACAGTCACACCACATAACACTCGGATCTCCCCCCCCCCTGCCACACACACACAGAAAAGAATACGCCACGGTGTTATGATTGATTAAAAACATTTTTGGTGACCAATGCACTAGGACACTATATACTTTACGCGGAACGTTTCCTTAAACGTCAGTTCGACAACCCCATTTCTTGCATTACCTTGTAGTTGTTTTTTATGTGATTTCGCTTCTGCAGACCACGCAATATTCTCTGATTCTTCCGACTGTTGGTGCGAGCACCCGTCTCTTTAATGACAGCAGCTTCCGCCTCATCCCTTTCCAACTCCAATACCAATCTCAACTCATTTCGTCTAGTCTTGACAGATTTCCTTTTCCCTCCTTCTTGAATAACCCCGTTGACAATTAAATGCTGCCCATCCCCCAGAGTCGTGGGTCTAGGAATAACAGTCCGCTTTTCTTTCTTATCAACATTAGTTTTCCCGATTGACGCCATGCGTGTAGCGTCTTTCACCTAGAGACTCGACACGTACGAACGCATGATGAACAACCTCTCTGTCTCTGCACCGAACGACACATCACCAATTCACTTCACAGCAATTTCAGCACACTGCACACCACACGACATTTAAAGGTAACTTATAAACGGATCAAGATGACCGATGATGCCCTTTAGGGAAGCACGAGAAACTAGATATTGTGATTTGTATTGATTTTTTGTTGGGGCTTGAGCCGAGTACGTAAAGACCAGGCGAAAAACATCAGCATGCACTCAATTCCATGCAATTAGTTTAAAACACGGTAGACTATTGACAAGTAGCCCTACTATTATTCCACGCCACAAGAGTCCCAGTTGCAACGTGGTAGCACATTTCCCAAATTAAATTGGTAGGTATAGAGTGAAATGAAACATAACATTGTCTGCGACAGCAATAGGATAGTAAAATACAACTATCCTACTCAACAACAGTCACTTCAAAATCAAGTAATAATTAGACGTGTTATTATTAAATGCGAAGCAGTTGTATCTCTTCTATATTGTATTTAACTTGATTCTGCTATCTAAAACTCGTTAAACACATGTCACAACAACAAAATTGAACGTATATCTGCGATACTGAATAACGTTTGAAAGAAATACTTCCGTATTCGTTAGTAGTATTTATACATAGTGTATATATGTTAAATATTTCAAACGAAACGGCGACGTCTGGGGTTGACTGTGTGGAAACGATAATGATTTGGAAGCTGCTCTGTGTAGCCCAGGGATCCGCAGTGGCAGAGTTGTGGTAGGGGTAGAGGTGGTAGTGGGGGTGGGGGTGGCCTCCCCCTTCATGGCGCATTACAATAACCTTAGAAGGCAGTGCCAGAGGGAATACACGCTCGACTTTTTACTGGGTACAATGGATGACACTAATCCCCACAAAATCTAGAAAGGCCCGTTCAAGGATTTTGGAAGAAGCTATATTACTGGACAGAGCCAACGGATTACGGACTCGGTAATATTTACTAAATTGAGATGCGAGTGCTATGTACATTCACGTTTTGTGTATAGGCCCCTATGCTACAAAGTGCTACAGTGGGTCCGTGGCTTAGTTGAGAACAAGAAAATCAGTCGATCTTTCCATTTCACTAATGATGTACACCCCCACTACCTGGCTACCACAAACATGAGACGAAATCCCCGAATTCATTACCGGAAGCCATAACAGAAGTTCAACCATGCGCACATTTCTTGGAAACCCAACATCTAGTCAAATAATAGGAACAAAGGATTATAATAATAGTTGATAACTTTTTGACAGTTCGGACCCAACAAATTCACGGAATCTACGGTCGCCATCGGGGGGGGGGGGGGGGGAGTCGCCATCGGGGTGTACATACACCTAATTATAAATGCAGTGAAACAAATGCCTGGCGGCGTACTCAGCTTTGCCTCTGACAAAGTTTATTTTTCAACTGAAACTAAGGTTTTTCTTTTCTTATTATGTCGTATTTAACATTGTATTTATACTTTGTATTTATACTTTGTTTATGATAAATGAATTTTAGTTGATTTGAATTTTAATAGTATGACAAAATTTAAAAATAAAAATATGAGAAAACCTTAGGCCTATCCAAGTTTTTTTAATGTTGGCAAAAAATAGCTGATACAAAATGACGATTGAAAATGCTATTTATACTATATCTCTATAGCACAGAGTCTATAGGTTATTCATGTGTGACAGAAATAATGCTAAAAGTTTGCCCCGGCCGGGACAAGAGCCCAGATCATGTACCGGTGCTCTAGCACTTCAAATACCAGAGCCATAGGACAAAGTGACGGTGCGATAATAAATCACACTCTTAGTTTAATTCCTGAAAAACCAGTTCTTTTTTCAAAAGTTGCCTTTTGGCCTCTCTAATTCTGTATCAATTCTAGAATCATTTACAGTATAGGGTGTATTCACATATTGTGCATGGTGGCCATACTGGAGGCCACAATGTCATGTGATTGGTAGTTCATTGTTACTATGTTTCAGCTGGCATTAGGTTGAAGTTCAACTGTTCTCCAACTTTTGTTTGCTGTTATTACTGAAAACTAACAAAAATAAACTCTCTTATTTTGGCCACTCTTTTTGTTGTTACAATGGCACACATAATCATTTCTGTAAACTTTATCGGGGGATATACGTGTTTAAACTCTCATATTTCCCCGTAAACAATATAATTTGTTTTCTATTGACAGCTAAATGAAACTTGAAATAGTTGTACGTATAGGTGGCCTCCAATATGGCCGATGTGACGTCACGTGAATACTCCCTATTTGTAAAATTGCTAATAGTATTTTTTGTTTCAAAATGTCAGTACTTAATTCAGATGGCGAGAACGTATCGGTGGTCGTCCGGCCCATGGAGGAGTGGGGGGAACCCCTCACACAAACACGTAGGCTCCAAATAATTGCAAAATACCAATCTTAGACAGATAGTATAATCAAATTTCTAATGTGTACCATGTCTTTAATACCAACTACAAAACACAATCCTCATTGAAAATATACTCAGGAGTTACTTTAGGAGAAAATGCAATAACTAAATAAATAAAAACAAAAAAAATAGGTAATAAAAATGTACTACTGCTTTGATTATTTATGATATGAATGTTGGGGTGTCGCTGGTGCCACTTTCTTATGTCGGGGAGGTAGTCCCAATTATTGTATTTTCACTCATATAGGCCTATAGACCACGGGCAAATAAAAGAAGCTCCCCCCACCCCTTCACACGGTGCAGAAGGTTTGAAAGTGATTTTGTGTTTGGCCAACACAACTTTGGTGAACAGCCAACCAGCGGTGTCCAAACATTTTTAACAAAGCTCAAAATACTACAAATATTAATTGTGAGTCTACTATCAGAAGGTTTCAAGGTTATTACTCTGTAAACAACCATTGTATATCATAAAATTAGTACTAGTGAAATCCCACCCTTTTGTAGAATAGTTCTTTCATACAACTTCAATCGAATCTAAGTTTCTTTCCAGTAAGTAAATAAAGACTGTTCAACATTAATTCACAGCATTATGTTAAACAAGACCGCTCACGCGGCCTTGAGCCGCTGCTGGCTGTCCTTGTTGGGACAGTCACTTCATGGAAAACTCGACATTTTGGGATGTCACTTTTTTTTTTTTTTTTTTTTTTTTTTGGTGTCACTTTTTGAAAAACTTGTCAGTTGGAAAAAAGAAAAAAAAAAATTTAAGTACAAAAAAATTGAAGTAAAAAAATTAAAGTACAGACAAATTGAAGCACAAAAAAAATAAGGTTTAAAATAAAGTACAAAAAAATGAGCCCCTAAAAGTTTAAGTCCAAAAAAAGTTAAGAGTCCAAAAAAATTAAAGTGCGAAAAAAATTAAATTACCAAAAAAATAAATTAGCAAAAAATTTAAGTACAAACATCAATACGACCCCCTAACCTACATAACTTTTGAGGGATGTCAGGCAAGTGGGACTTCATAATTTAAAAGTACACAAAGTACATACATTAATATAATATAATATGAAATACTTTAATATAAAACTTTTTTCGTTGAAAAAAGCCAAAGTTTTGTTGGAAGTGTTATTTATATGGTTTAATGTTGAATTGTCTTTCTTTTGAAGTATATTCTAGTATTGTAGTTACTCTTGAAGAGTATTAAATGATTGTTGAAGTTTTTATATTAAAAGTTTACGCCTTCTTCCATGTCCTCCGCTTCGTGTCGGGTGCAGTGCTGCCAATCTAGAAGGTAAAGATAAAAAAAAGGGCGCCGTGATGAACCACCATATTAACTAGACCCAATTATCTTCCCAACTTTCGTGGGATGTCAGGCAGCTAGGCCAAGATCGACCAGATACAATAACCCCCCTAACCTCGGGCAAAGTAACTTTCGGGTGCAAATCTAGGGTTTTTTCATGTTCTTGCGTTAGTAGATAACACTTACTGTGTGCTCCGAACAGCTGCGCCCTCGCACGTACGCCATATTGCCATATTTACCGTGATTGTGTTGTCAAATCGATGTAACTTCAAAATGATGATTAAACATGAATGAAGATACTATTTGTATTGAAAATCACTGAAGCTGTCACGGTGTGCCTGCTTACACTATTTTAGTTATTAGTAGTTTAGATTAGTATTGTAGTTATAGGAATGGAAATAGTAAGAAGGCGGTGTAATTGGAATTGTATAAAGCATCAAGAAGACCGTGGAGTATTCAGTTTAAGTTATAGCAAAGATTACTGAGTGGAGAAGATGTTTCATCCATATGGGAATTCGTCTGCGCGTGTCTGAGCGAAATTTTCTAAGTCCGACGTGTAGTTCGAATTCTCACCGCAAAAGTCGCTCTTCCAAAAGTTTAAAACTCAAGGTCCACTAAATCCCCTGGCACGTACTAGCGATCTAGTAGACCTTGTTTAACGGTAACGAAGTCAAACGCAAGGTCTACTAGATCGCTAGTAGCCGCCAGGGGATTTAGTGGACCTTGGTAAAACGTGCAGGGCTAGCGCTCTTTGCGGTCAGAATTCGAACTAGTGGTGAGACTTAGAAAATTTCAAAAAAACTCGCGCAGATATTTTAACACGGCGATGAAACATCTTCTCCACTCAGTAATCTTTGGTTATAGGAATGGAAATGGTAAGAAGGCGGTGAAAATACAGAATGGGTATTGTTGTAAAAGGAAAATGAAGGTTAGTGTTTTGTGTCTCTAAAAAGATGAAATAAAAGTAAATGAAAAGTAATATTACGCAGTGTTTATGGTATCAGTTATTTGTATACTAGACGACGCTACAAAGCTTACAGATAAATCATGAAATAACAATTATGTACTACGCACATGATCAATATCGCAAGGAATACAGAAAAAAGTAAGTACGAAACGTGATCAGCTCCTAGCCACAATTACCGAGAAAAGTTTTTAAAAAATGTTGATGTAACAAAAATTTTAAAGTAGAAAACAAAATTTGTAAAGTACAATTAGTACATGTATCATTTCAAACTGTCGTAGATACTTGAGTAAAGACAGAAACCTGCAAATAGTGGGATTCGAATCGTGGACCCTTATAACACTGGACACTTGCCTGGGGGGGGGGGGGGGGGGAGGGTTTGTTATCATTCAGAAACCTTAGCAGGCGTGCATACAATAACTCATTAAAATTTTATGGCAGTTGGATGAATGGTTTAGGAATGGTTTAGGAAAGCATTATTGCATGTTGGTATCTCAGTGGGGGTGGGGGGTGAGGGGGGCTGGGAGGGGGTTGTAATCATTCAGAAACCTTAGCGGGCGTGCATTCACTAACTCACCAAAGTTTTATTGCAATCGGCTGAATGGTTTAGAAAACCATTGTTGCATGTTGGTGGCTCAGTGGGGGTGGGGGTTTAGGAGGAGGGGGGGGGGGGGGGTTCATTCAGAAACCTTAGCAGGCGTGCATACACTAACTCACCAAAATTGTATCGCAGTTGGTTGAATAGTTTAGGAAAGCATTATAACATATTGGTGTCTCAGTGGGGGTGGGGGGTGAGGGGGCTGGGAGGGGGTTGTAATCATTCAGAAACCTTAGCGGGCGTGCATTCACTAACTCACCAAAGTTCTATTGCAATCGGCTGAATGGTTTAGAAAAGCATTTTTGCATGTTGGTGTCTCAGTGGGGGTGGGGATTGGGGAGGGGGGGGTTGGTTTTCATTCAGAAACCTTAGCAGGCGTGCATACACTAACTCACCAAAATTGTATCGCAGTCGGATGAATAGTTTAAGAAAGCATTATTTCATATTGGTGTCTCAGTGGGGGAGGGGGGTGAGGCGGGCTGGGAGGGGGTTGTTATCATTCAGAAACCTTAGCGGGCGTGCATTCACTAACTCACCAAAGTTTTATTGCAATCGGCTAAATGGTTTAGGAAAGCATTATTTCATATTGGTGTCTCAGTGGGGGGGGGGGGGGGGGGGGTGAGGGGGGCTGGGAGGGTGTGGTAATCATTCAAAACCTTAAAGGCGTGCATTCACTAACTCATCAAAGTTGTATTGCAATCGGCTGAATGGTTTAGGAAAGCAAAATTGCATGTTGGTGTCTCAATGGGGGTGGATGTTGGGGGGGGGGGGGGGGAGGGTTGGTTATCATTCCGAAACCTTAGCAGGCGTGCATACACTAACTCACCAAAATTGTATCACAGTCGGTTGAATGGTTTAGGAAAGCATTATTGCATATTGGTGTCTCAGTGGGGGTGGGGGGTGAGGGGGGCTGGGAGGGTGTTGTAATCATTCAGAAACCTTAGTGGGCGTGCATTCACTAATTCACCAAAGTTCTATTGCAATCGGCTGAATGGTTTAGAAAAGCATTATTGCATGTTGGTGTCTCAGTGGGGGTGGGGGGTTAGGGGGGCTGAAGGGGGTTGTAATCATTCAGAAACCGTAGCGGGTGTGCTTACACTAACTCACTAAAACTTTATTGCAGTCGGATGAACGGTTTAGGAATGGTTTAGAAAAGCATTATTGCATGTTGGTGTCTCAGTGGGGGTGGATGTTGGGGGGGAGGGGGGTGGTTAAGTTAACACAAAGTCCTTAAGTCTTACCGGTCGCCCACAGTAAGCCATCAAAGACAAATTTGAGTGTCGAAATTGATTGTCTTCAGATTACATCAATGTACACTGCACCCCCCCGTCGTCGTGTTTTGAGCTTTTTCGATAAATTAAAAACTAAACATATTTAATAAAGAATAGGGAAAAGTGATTCCGACGAAAAATTCCGAAAAATTTCAAAATAAATTCCTATATTGGGCGGTCAAAAACCAAAAAGTTGAATTCTGGTACGTTCAAAAGCTTCCCGGTACGTCCCGGTAAGTGTGTTGTCAATAAAATGCACATGTACAGAAAGGTATTGAAACGCACTTTTCGATGATACCAAAATGGGCTGTACGATTTCATAACGGGACATACCAGGGACGTTCAAAGCTGAAATTTAAGAAATCGAAATTATACATCTAGTCAATGTCATACAAAAACGTCAGAGATGGTACGTGCCTGGTACGTCCGGGTACGTTCAAACAATAGTCAATAGCCTCGGATATTGCACAATTGAGTTAAAAAAAATGTAAAAAAATTCCAACTGGCTTTTTTAAGACATTGAAAAACCCCCATAGACAAATACGGGCAAAAAGTGCTACGCATGAAATCCGTTAAAGCATCATAACTCGGACATCCGTAGAGTCTAATTTTTTAAAGTAACGTTTTCAAATAGACAAATGTCCAATTATTAATACAAAATACAACAATGTATTAGATGGCATTTTAAACACACTTTTAATATACAAAAACAAACATTTTGTGTGCGTGTTTTTAGATCGCCGTGAAAAGTGTTTTGCGCGAACGTCTGTCATTCGGTAAGAGGGTGACTTTTTGAAAATGTTTTTTCATGCCCCTGTACGGGCAAGCTTTGAGCATCGGTTTAAAGAAAAAAAAACCCATTTTGAAAGTACGAACTTGACGCAAAAAAATCACGACTGAAGCCGTGTCGAAAAAATGGAAAAGTGCCCATAACTAAGTATCCGGGACGAAATTCAAAAATTTGATCGATGCGACACTGTATTTTTATTTGTTCTTTTAGATGAAAAAGTCGAGAAAGTTTTTAACGAAAAACTGTGGAAAAAATCTGGTACCGTCACTTTTTAAAAACACACTTTACCAAATGTACACAATTTGATTGACGAAAGTTCCGGGACGAATCCAAACAATTTCCAAAATCCAGTTACCCAGATGGTAAGCGCCGGTAACGATACAAAAACGAACGTTATATCTCGTTTGGTTCGACGGGCAGAGCCGTTTGAATGTGACACGTTAAAAACGTACCAAATCCGTCAAATCGAGATTTCGAACATTGTTCGTGTTTGGGTGCCCGTAACTTTTGAACGGGACAATATATATTCTTGTGGGGCACACCAAAAGATGCGTCATTCAATTGACTTTCGATCAAAAGCGTCGACAAAATTCTCAAAAAACATTTGAAGTTTTTACAATTTTTCCCGCAAAGCGGGAGCGCCGAAATCGCACACTTTTCGAGATAAAACACGTCGGGGTTGACGGACAGACTCGAAAAAAATACCCACGTGTAGCCAAAGGCCAGGCGCCGAAAACTGTAGCGACACATTGTGGAAAAAGTCACGTGCGGGGGTGCGGGGAAGGCTCGAAAAGCGTCGCAACTCGAGGAGCGTGGCTTTCCAAAAGATTGTATATAGAAAATAGACAGATATAGAAAAGAATACTTTGCATTATTTTAGTAAATAAACATTGTATCAAAATTAGTTTTCCGAAGACAACTTTGTAATAAATGCTTTGTTGTACAGTCACTGAGCTAGATGTTCTTGTAAAGTGCCCAACTTGCGGGAAAATATAATTGTTTTATTATTAGTATACCATCAAGGAGGCAGTTGCTGACAAAAGTTATGACTTCAAGAGCTGTTTTACAATTGAGGAGTGCGCGAAAATTGCAAACTTTAAATGCTAAAAATTGGAAATATACACTTCTTAGAAATTAAAATGGTATGCCCTGTATTTTTAGATAATGCTCATTCATTTTTATGTACTTTGAGGAATATTTCTTTTTGAAGAGCCTTCCCTCCAATAATAGTGCATGGCCAGCATACGACACCTGGCAAGTGCGACCCGACTGCACGGGCAGTACTTTCTATGATGGGGATACCAGCTAGTGTAAAGGTGGGTTTACGTACTTCGGTTTCGGTTGCCGGCAAGTAATAATCATTAAAGTTCTATATCCATCGTTCATGTGTCGGTAGACTGTTACCCGAAGTCGGCAAGAGATGGTCAATATCCATTCCTTACATGACTCGGTAAGGATTCTAGCCAATCACAATTTGGGAGAAGCCAATTACGACTGTTTTCATGTGAGGTGCGTGTTTATTATTTGACATTTTTAGGTTAGAGTTAAGTACAAATGGACCAATCCCATTGGTCGGAAAGAATCTCTTTGGTATGCCGTACACACCAGTAAACACACTTGCCCATACTGAAAAGGCTTGCTGATACCACCTTAAGACAAGAATCTCTTTGGTATGCCGTAAACACCAGTAAACACACTTGCCCATACTGAAAAGGCTTGCTGATACCACCTTAAGACAAGAATCTCTTTGGTATGCCGTAAACACCAGTAAACACACTTGCCCATACTGAAAAGGCTTGCCGATACCACCTTAAGACAAGAATCTCTTTGGTATGCCGTAAACACCAGTAAACACACTTGCCCATACTGAAAAGGCTTGCTGATACCACCTTAAGACAAGAATCTCTTTGGTATGCCGTAAACACCAGTAAACACACTTGCCCATACTGAAAAGGCTTGCCGATACCACCTTAAGACAAGAATCTCTTTGGTATGCCGTAAACACCAGTAAACACACTTGCCCATACTGAAAAGGCTTGCCGATACCACCTTAAGACAAGAATCTCTTTGGTATGCCGTAAACACCAGTAAACACACTTGCCCATACTGAAAAGGCTTGCTGATACCACCTTAAGACAAGAATCTCTTTGGTATGCCGTAAACACCAGTAAACACACTTGCCCATACTGAAAAGGCTTGCTGATACCACCTTTAGACAAGAATCTCTTTGGTATGCCGTAAACACCAGTAAACACACTTGCCCATACTGAAAAGGCTTGCCGATACCACCTTTAGACAAGAATCTCTTTGGTATGCCGTAAACACCAGTAAACACACTTGCCCATACTGAAAAGGCTTGCTGATACCACCTTAAGACAAGAATCTCTTTGGTATGCCGTAAACACCAGTAAACACACTTGCCCATACTGAAAAGGCTTGCTGATACCACCTTAAGACAAGAATCTCTTTGGTATGCCGTAAGCACCAGTAAACACACTTGCCCATACTGAAAAGGCTTGCTGATACCACCTTAAGACAAGAATCTCTTTGGTATGCCGTAAACACCAGTAAACACACTTGCCCATACTGAAAAGGCTTGCCGATACCACCTTAAGACAAGAATCTCTTTGGTATGCCGTAAACACCAGTAAACACACTTGCCCATACTGAAAAGGCTTGCCGATACCACCTTTAGACAAGAATCTCTTTGGTATGCCGTACACACCAGTAAACACACTTGCCCATACTGAAAAGGCTTGCTGATACCACCTTAAGACAAGAATCTCTTTGGTATGCCGTAAACACCAGTAAACACACTTGCCCATACTGAAAAGGCTTGCCGATACCACCTTAAGACAAGAATCTCTTTGGTATGCCGTAAACACCAGTAAACACACTTGCCCATACTGAAAAGGCTTGCCGATACCACCTTAAGACAAGAATCTCTTTGGTATGCCGTACACACCAGTAAACACACTTGCCCATACTGAAAAGGCTTGCTGATACCACCTTAAGACAAGAATCTCTTTGGTATGCCGTAAACACCAGTAAACACACTTGCCCATACTGAAAAGGCTTGCCGATACCACCTTGAGACAGACCTTGACAAACTCTCCAATAACAACAATCTCGAATGACCTGGAATTTTTCATTTTAACAGTACTCCAAGTGCAGTGTAGGGCTATACTTAAATGCAATCAGAATGGGTTTATAGGCACTAAAATGCAGAGGAATATAATAACAACACTGTCATATATTAAGAGTAAAAGAAATTCATAGTATCAGTAACATGGGTGAGGATGAACATTTCTAAAAAAAGTGTAAGGAAACCATGTAATTCCATTAAAAATTGGTTGAACAATATTGACATATATTAACTAACATTGTTCGACTATTACTGGCCGATATTGACGATTAGCTTTGACGAAATTGTCCATCCCTAATTTTAGTGTTTTGTAGGGGTGCACACAGTGGCGTAGCTAGAAAACCATGGCCCCCCGGACAATAGAACCTGAATCGAGCTGGCGGGCCCCTAGACTCGTAAACGTAATTTTCTCTCATTTGTCCGGGATTACGTGTTCATGATCATTATTTAATGGCATATCTCAAATCTCTGTTTTTTTAAAGCTAGTCGACGGGCCTTTTCAAATAAACAGTTGTTATAAATAATCACCACTCGTCAATTTGACGAGTGGTGATTTACCCGCCCCCTAATGTCACGAAGGAACGTGGCGCCCATAGTTGGGACAAATCCGCTTACTGTTATACTTTCACGCGCTTAATGTACGACACTTATCTCGTTCTAGCTGTTATAATATTCACTTTTCAGTATAACCTATAGGAAAGCGTAATTAGTTCACATACCTGTGGTCAATATAAAGGTTATTTCAAAATTATAGACCCAGTAGTTAACTTGTTATAACAATTCGCGCATCAAGAGGATAAAATGAGCAACGCGTGTTTTGTTTTTTTCAACTTCAATTGGCGAAAAACTAATGATCGGATTTTGACGAAAGTTTCTTTAGCATGTGTTCCAATAATGTGAGACAATAAGCAAATAAACTTTCTAGATAGAAATTGCTCAGAACGAAAATTCATAGCATACAATAATATGCAGGGTGTAGCGGTTGGGCCTCAAAAGTAGCGGTTTTGACCGTGAAACTAAGCACCTTGCATATTAGTGCATGCTATGAATTTTCGTTCTGGGCATTTTCTATCTAGAAAGTTTATTTGCTTATTCTCTCACATTATTGGTACGTATTCTTAAGAAACTTTCGTCCAAATCCGATCATTAGTTTTTCGCCAGTTGAAGTTGAAAAAACAAAACACACCTTGCTCATTTTATCCTCTTCAGTACGTGAATTGTTATAACAAGTTAACTACTTTGTCTATAATTTTGAAATAACCTTTATATTGACCACTGGTATGTGAACTAAATAAGTTTTCCAGGTTATATCTTAAAAATGAATATTATACCAGCTAGAACGAGATAAGTGTGGATGTGTTTTGCGTGGATCCGTCCGGACAGTAGGGACTTTTCCCAACTGCTAGTCACGTGACACAGTACTCGGCGCAAGCTCCGCCTATCACCACTCGTCAATTGTTGCGGTAGTCTGCTAGCTAGTCGCCTAGCGCCAGAATTGGGATTCATACTTGGCTTTTGACTTGTATTTTACCTGAAAAGCAACAATAATGAAAACTGGGATCTTGGACGAAATTATCAATTTGTACAGACATTCATAATTGGAACTTCCAATTTCGAGCTTACCCGATAGCAAACATATTGATTAGGTGATCGTAATATACTTCTTCTGAGCAATTTTCGATCGAAAGTGTTCTCATCCCATGCATTATTCAGATTGTCAATTTTGAAAATGAGCATTGCAACAGTACTATAACTATACTGTTAGTGATAAATTTAAAAATTATCATCAATGCCATTTACAGAAAAAACACCAGGAAAGTGAAATACGCAGTTTTTTTTTAAAATATGTTTTATAGACGCAAGATTTACAATCTCGTTTCTTCAACACGACCGAATTGAGACGATCTGCACTGGCAATTATTAATTTAATACTTTTTCATATGAATTTTGTATGAGTTTATTGAAGCTTGTAAACAATGATAAGAAATCGGGCCCCTCTAGACCACGGGCCCCCGGGCTTTGCCCGGGCTATTCCTACGCCACTGGGTGCACAGTGATTAAATAAAAATTAACGATAATCAAATGGTAGATGGTAGACTGCATTATCGATCGGATTCATCAAACAATAAGAATACGAAATATGTACGCGTATGGTAGAAAAATCGTATTTGAAGGGAAGGAATGTAACTGAAGAGTAAAATGTAGTCAATTACAAGCTGCACAATCAAACGATAACGTTGGCTCAAGTAAGCACTTATATTCAGGTAGGATAATTTTCTGTAATTATGGTTAGTCACTAATTTTGTGATTTGGAGCTCAATGACTAGGGTTTGAATTTTGAATAACAATTCGATAATTCTATACTATTACTTTTGTTGTCGATTATCAAATTTTGTTCATTATTGATTATTGCTCGATATCATCGATTACCCTATGCACTGCCATGTATTCAAGAAGATAGGCCTAATAGTAGGCACTATTAATAATATATGTGTAATTAGTAGGGGTGTGCGAACCTTCATTTTTTTTTTTAACCGAACCTCGAACCTAAAACCGAACCGAACCTAGGAGTATTATTTATTTTCAAGTTCAAGCCCTAGGCCTAATGGGTGTCTGTGTAAGTTCATGTATAGCCCCACTGCTAGACTCACCAGATTCACTTATTTTGCCCCTATAGGCGTAGGCCACAAGTGTTTGAAAAACGGCTGTAGGCCTAGGTCTAGACGGGCCAGGCCTAGGCCTAGGCTCACTTTCTTCAACGTCGTCCTCCAGTTCTTCTGCAGCAAGATTTACCAAATAAAGCTCATGTACACCTTTACTTCGCTTCAATTTGTTAACGAGTTCGAGTTCAAACAACAAAAATCGAGTCGGCATAGGCCAAGCCAAAGTGTTCACAATCATCATTTTTCATGTGAGAAACGACGTTCCTAGCTAATGCTTAACGTTTTACAACTATCGATATGGCGATACAGTCGAACAATCGAATTCACGAAAATATTGCACGGAAACGAACCAATCACAGACTAGCGCTAAAGAGCGCATGCGTGATACCTGGTGCGCTTTATCGGTCATCGTTGGAACTCGTTCTATAGGGCGCGGGATGGCCAAATGTGCTGAAATAGCATTGGAAATTTACCAAGTCCGGGAAGGTTCGAAAATAGTTCGAATTTGAAACCGATTTTTGTCGAACTCGAACCTTCACGAAAGTTCGAGTTCAGTTCGACTTCGGTTCGAAATTCGAACCGGTTCGCACAGCCCTAGTAATTAGTATGTTTTAATTATTGTTGTAATAATTGGCAAAAATTGGCTTGGGCAAAAACGACATTATTTAGCAATAGTTGAATGTTTTAGAATAAATTAGCCAAAAATGTCATATGATCATACACATAAAGCCTACCAATCAAAAGTTCAGTAGTTTATTTTTTAACATTTAACATTTTGGCCAACAATTACTGAACCATTGCTTTGCTCTTAGTTGTTCTAGACTTAATAAAAGTAAGGCAGTTGTGTTGCTTACCATATCGGATGTCTGAGATCGCTCCCGGCAACCGGTGGTAAACTTCCGGTGACTCACGGACCATGACCTGTCCTCATCCCCACGGGACAACAACGGCCTTGAAGATGGAAGACAATACATCATGTTGGGCCGTTAGTACTCAACACTTTAGCACTACTTGCAAATTATGTAGGATGGAAGAACAGGATAGAAATAAGGGATGACATCTAGGAATTGATTCCTTTACCAATCAATTCCAAATTTGAACAAATGATTTTTCCACATTTGTGTTCTGCAAAGTGAATACTTGCATAATACTTGACCTTGATGTACAACCCCAATTGAAACCATCTTAATTATTGTAAATTAATTAAGCTTATGTAAAAAATTAGTGGCAGAATAAATACTTCAGTGAAATTGTTGTCTAAGCATGTAAATATATAAACGGCGCTAGAAACCAAACACTTTTTGTACTTAATTTTGACTCCTACCTTTGACCTGTGAATTGATTGATTTACAATTTTTAGGATCAATGTTATAGCATAGAAAGCACCTCTTTTGTTGTAACAAACTGAGAATATAACATGACACATGGCTTAGCAGAAGGAAGCCTATCTCTACTAGTGGACTATTGTGATGGCATCATGGCCAAATGTGGGCATATGATAAGAAGGAGAAGACAATTTAATGGAAACAATATCTTTTCAAAGTAAGCAGTTTTGCTTATATTTGTTTTGTTCAAATCAAACACACATCCAGACACATTGTCAAGGATTAAGGTGGCATGACTGAGTGATAAATGTTGGAGATTAAATGTAGAAATCTCCGACGAACTCACAGAAAATGCAAGTCTTGGGTGAGTTACTTTTGAAAGATAGTGAAATTACTCACAACCATTCAATAAAAATAATGCAAAGTAACTTTACTAATAACTTCTTTCTTAAAGTAATGACATACTGGTACTTTACTTTTCCCCTCGAAAAGTAATGAAGGCGAAAAGAAATGACGCTACTATTGCGATATCAATATTCTGGATAGGATAAGGAATTTGGTATTGTCATCAAACCATTTGTAAATGGCTGAAACCTGTTTACATGTTTTATTAAATTTAGACTTCTAGGCTTACTAGTACTAGCCATGATTGATAAGCCTTTTAAGCCTAGCAGGCAAGGATGACAGAATATTAATGATTAAATAAATACTGGACCATGTTTTAACGAGGTTTGTTCAGAATACAGAAAGGTTGACGTGAGCTAAACAAACGTAGGCAAATGCCTATTTTCGTTTTCGTTCTGGCCGTATTGCGATGGTCTATTTTCATCTTTAGGCACCATTTGTATTCTTAATTTTGTTTAGTTTATATATAAATTGTATTTTGTAATAAGTGTTGTGTATAAGTGTAATTTGTTTCTATTTTCGTTTTGATATAAATTGTTTGTTATTCTGTGTCTTACGGCAACAGCTATGGCTGCAGAAACCAATAAAGGTTGTTATTATTATTATATGCACTAAGATTGTCAGACTGGGGCTGCTTCTGTGTGGCCAAGTATTTGGTGGCAACACCCCCTTACCTGACAATGTTGGAACAAGGTGTACAGATATATTTAAATGGATTGAGAGGTTAGGCTAGTCAACACAACCTACCTGCTGGAAAAATAAAGAATTGCTTCAGTCGGTCATACCGATTTGTCATTTTATATGTTGAAGTTGAGAACACATTTTTTAATTTTGTTGTGACTTGTGGCGAAAACGAGAAAGTGTACACAGCAGCAAGCCAGCACAGTGGCAGTGCAGTAACTTAGCGTTAAAACGAGAAAGTGTACACAGCAGCAAGCCAGCACAGTGGCAGTGCAGTAACTTAGCGTTAAAACGAGAAAGTGTACACAGCAGCAAGCCAGTACAGAGACAGTGCAGTAACTTAGCGTTAAAACGAGAAAGTGTACACAGCAGCAAGCCAGCACAGTGGCAGTGCAGTAACTTAGCGTTAAAACGAGAAAGTGTACACAGCAGCAAGCCAGCACAGTGGCAGTGCAGTAACTTAGCGTTAAAACGAGAAAGTGTACACAGCAGCAAGCCAGTACAGAGACAGTGCAGTAACTTAGCGTTAAAACGAGAAAGTGTACACAGCAGCAAGCCAGTACAGAGACAGTGCAGTAACTTAGCGTTAAAACGAGAAAGTGTACACAGCAGCAAGCCAGCACAGTGGCAGTGCAGTAACTTAGCGTTAAAACGAGAAAGTGTACACAGCAGCAAGCCAGCACAGTGGCAGTGCAGTAACTTAGCGTTAAAACGAGAAAGTGTACACAGCAGCAAGCCAGCACAGTGGCAGTGCAGTAACTTAGCGTTAAAACGAGAAAGTGTACACAGCAGCAAGCCAGTACAGAGACAGTGCAGTAACTTAGCGTTAAAACGAGAAAGTGTACACAGCAGCAAGCCAGCACAGTGGCAGTGCAGTAACTTAGCGTTAAAACGAGAAAGTGTACACAGCAGCAAGCCAGCACAGTGGCAGTGCAGTAACTTAGCGTTAAAACGAGAAAGTGTACACAGCAGCAAGCCAGCACAGTGGCAGTGCAGTAACTTAGCGTTAAAACGAGAAAGTGTACACAGCAGCAAGCCAGCACAGTGGCAGTGCAGTAACTTAGCGTTAAAACGAATAGTAACACGTTAGTAACGTAAAAATGTAATGAAATGACTGTACCAGTAAGCGACGATAAATAATTGTAATGGCGTTACCATTTCTGTTACTGAAAAAGTAGGTAATTTCGTTACAGTAACGCGTTACTTCCGTTACGTTACTACCCAAGACTGGAA
Organism: Isoperla grammatica; assembly: GCA_945910005.1. Classification (NCBI taxonomy): domain Eukaryota; kingdom Metazoa; phylum Arthropoda; class Insecta; order Plecoptera; family Perlodidae; genus Isoperla; species Isoperla grammatica. The sequence continues at coordinate 576,797 of OX246745.1, forward strand.
AATCCAGAACACTTATTACAGGGTATGAAACAGAAAATCTCGGTAGTAAACAACAACTTTATTTTAAAGGATTTGAAATAAAAAAATTGAAGTACTATCTAATTATGCATCACCAAACATCACGCTTAGTGCAGAAGTTTCACGTTCTAGGGATGTTCGGATTGGGTTTTACTTTTATGACCGTTTGAGTGTTTCTGTTGTGTTGTGAGTAGGGCACCCTCAGCTGTCGGTCAGTAGAGAAGGGGAGAACAGAAGTGAGCGCTGTTTATGAGTAACAATGAAAGCGTAATGGAAAGCCATCAGTTTGAATTTAATTAAATATATGTACATCGAAATAAAAGGAACAAAAAACTAATTTAACAAGTAAATAGCACATTGAAAGCATTAAACGCACTCCCAGGTGGCAATTCGCTACTGATCCCTGAGTAATTGGTTGATTTGGAAAAAGCAGTCTTCTCAAGTTCACTTTCACAAATGCAACGTGCATACCTTGAAGTCAATAATTTAATATAACGGAGCCATACTTTACCACGTACCCGGGAAAATCATAGTGTCCTGCTCCCACCAGGCATACACGTTTTTGCCTCGCATTCTGTCTTGGATTTCACCAAGCTTTGATTGTCAAATGCAATGCAATACGGGATCAAAATATTTTTTAGTTAATTTTTATCGAAATGTATATGTACGGGACAACATTTCAATGATAAAGTCTGGAAAGAAAGCACTGTAGGCCTAACCATCATGTCGGAGAGAATTATTGTGAATGTTACAAAAACATTTCAACGGCTGTTTATTTTTCAGTAGTCCCTTTATACCATGATTTCCCTTCACATTTGTTAGAACCACACTGAATGAATGAATGAATGAATAAAATATATTTTATTGATTAATACATGAACACAATATACAAAACAGCACTGACCCCCTGTGTGTTTTCTTTTGTTGCTAACAAAGATTGAACAACTCAGTAAGTGAACTAGATAAAATACCACCAATTGAGATAGCTCAGTGCTAGCATATCTTAGCAGCTCTTATTTGAGAGATCACCGGTTTGATACCAACTACCGGCAATCCTGACTGAAGGTTTTTACTGAGGTTTTACTCAGTCACAAGGCGAATGCTAGGATTAATTCATACTAACAGCCCTTGGGCATTACATTCCAACAATTCCAAATGCCACACTACACATTACATGCAGTCACCTGAATGTGGGGCATGACCGCATGAATATTCCTTTCCAGGTTTCCTACAAAAACATTGTATAAAACACTAAGCAGATTGTGAAGATTAGGCTGTATTTTCGTCACACGCATAACAGTCGTCACACTAGGCACTTAATGCGTGATCAGAATCTACACAAAAAGACTCATCCAACATAAAAGTACCATAGAAATCTGTATTACTGGCGTAATTTTTGCCATCATTTTTAGCACGAAATGTTTGACATCAGCAGAATAAATTAAATCTATTATCGGTAACAATGGAACTTGCTGTTCCATTGTTAATAGATTTAATTTATTCCATCACTGAGTAGTGAGCTTTCGTTACAAAGGTAATTTTAACTCTCTTCAGGTGTTGAAGACTGCGCAAATGGAAGGGTAACTGAGAAAATTAGAATATCCGTCAACATTGCAGTCAAGGCATTTTTAATTAATATGAGAAGACGATCTTGGCGTTTACGTGATAAGTTTGTAGGCTCTTTGCTGAGAGCCCTACTAATGCTAGAAATACTAGCAATTTACCTGAAAAGTGAAAACTCACTTTATTTAGTGGAAATCGACATCTTTTTACCACTTCTACAAAGAAATGAGCTATTTCACGTCATTTTAGAGGCTCATTCTGCTGGGATATGCTGACTCTGAACACATTGCGATGATTGTTGATTCACGCACGTAAGTGGAAAATTAAAACAACTATATTGATAGTCGAAAAGATATCTCGAAGTCGATATCACAGTCGAAGTCGATGAAAGCTGATCGAGTAGTCATTACCTTTACCGACTTTACTTAGACATGTGGCCAACTGTAGTAACACAATTTAGATAGTTTTTTCGTATTTCATGTAAATAGTCATTTTAAGTACAAATTCTTGATTTTTGTGATATTTGCAAGAAAATGCCATTTTTTAAATAATAAAAGCAATACAATCAAATTACTACTGCTGTGCTAGTTTCCCACATTGTTTTGTTTTGTTCTTTTAGTCCGAGTTAATGACTAAATTGGCAAAATTGCAAAAAAACAAAATGAAATTTCACTTTTAATTACCGATACCTAGCTACTTATAAGGGGAACTTTTTTTGTGATTACTGTATAATGTTTACAAAGTTACTGAACAATGTTCAAGGTCAGGACTTAATGGATATAGCTCTACAGTAAAAATTAAATAAAACTTGTATGTAATAATTTCAAAGACATCAAAAATATTAACTTACTTATAAGTTATATTAGTACTGTATAGATTTGATATTACAAAAAAAAAAAAAAAAAAATCGCTGAAGTACACTATGTAATAAACTATGTTCTGGCCATTAGGATTGTGTTTGCATGTTTGCAAACCTTCCCCTTAACCCGAAATGTGAATGCTTACCTTTGGAAAGTGTTGGGTCGGTGCAGCTCATGGGTAGGTGGTGGTTCATAAGTGGTGTTCTCCTTGATGTCATTGGCAGCCAGTACTGATAAAGACTCATCTGTACCACCAACAGTAACAGAGACCAAAGGTGTTACCAAACGTTCTAGAAGGAAGTAAGAAAGAACACAGAGCTACACTTCATAGCGACATAATGTGTAAATATTTGTGTTAATCTTCACCTCAAGCAGCCACCCACAACCTTTCAGGTAAGCTGTTGGTCTCCTTTCTTCTTTCCCCAATATACATCAGAGCTACACTACAGTTATACAAAAGGTCACCATTGGAAATCAGCGGTTGTACTAATAATATAACTAATATAATATAAGTAATATTGCCTTGCCATGGGACAGCTAAAAGGGTAGGTTTTAGCAGCAAAGATTATGCTGCAATGTGGTGAGAGTAATACAGCTAGAGATAGGTTTGGCCATTCATGTATTTCTATGGATTTGATTTCCAGGGCCTTAGGCCTACAGTTCTCTGGCGTATACTCACCATTCTCGTTATGATCTAGTTGTAGGCTGGATGACGGAGCTGAGTTAGAGATTGGGGTTGTCAGCTCGCGCTGTAGCTGAATTGTCTCGTGAGTTAGGCTCCGGACTCGAGCCAACAGCTCTTCATAGCTGGACACTGGAAGCGACATCTTGCCACATGCAACACATCTGAAACAAAAACAATAACCCTGGCTTCTGTGTTACCTGTAGGGTGTACCCCAATATATATATATCGCTACTCTTTATTTCAACACCATTTAGTTGAGTAAAGGGGTGTTTCCACCATTGATCTTGGGCATCCCAGGAATCAGTATCGACATGCCAAGCTCGACACATCATCATCTTCGTGAATGAATTTCTCTTGCCGTTCCACCAACTTTCTCGACCTTTTTCTGTCCTCCCCCCATCTTTCTCCATCTTCTACCACTGGCCACTCCTCTCCTCTCTCTCCCACATCTACTTGTACCTGGTCCTGCCATCTATCTCTAGGTCTTCCCACTCTTCTTCGCTTATTCACTAACTCAAAGACTTGTCTTGGGATTCATGTTGGCGACGGTTGGCATATGAAGACTGGAAAATTTGGAGAACTCCGGAAAAGGAAAGTATTTACAGAGATTTGAATAAGAGATATAAAGTAATTATCACTCGAGCAAAATCCTACTACTGTAATAGGGAGGTCAATACTGCGGCCAACAAGAGTGCAGCGGTCTGGAGGATTGTTAATAAGGAGCTTCATGGCTGTAAACCCGTGCCACCGTTGGTTCATCTTGACCTAAATAATAAAGTTATTTCTGAACCAATTGAGGTGGCCAATGAGTTTAATGATTTCTTTATCACGGCGGCAGAAAAAATAGGCACAAGTAGGACCCCTCCCCCGATGTCTTTAGCAACGCAAAATCTTGACCTGCGTCGACCCCATCAGAACATCGAAGGACTTAACCCAGCGCCCTTTTCTTGGGAACCCATTACAGGGCCGGAAGTCATCAAAGCGGCAAGGAGTTTGCGGGATACTCTCTCGGCAGGAGTTGATGAAATACCCAACCGTGTTATCCGCAAATGCTCTAGGCTTGTTGCCGAGGTTCTGGCTACTATCTTCAACTCATCCATACACCTTGGAGTTTTCCCTGCGGCAATGAAAGATAGCCTGGTAACACCTATTCATAAGAAGGGCTGCAAGTTGGAGATTGGCAATTACCGTCCAATTTCCCTTGTAACGTCCCTCTCTAAAGTTCTTGAAAAGCTTGTTAAAGCCAGGATTATGTATCACCTTGAAATAAATCAGCTATTCACCACCAGTCAGCATGGCTTCCGTCAGGGCCGGTCTACTACCTCAGCGCTGTATGATTTTATTGGTAAACTTAGTGAAGTTATCGATGCTGGCGACTCGGCTCTGGCAGTTTTTTGTGACATGTCGAAGGCGTTTGACTGCGTCAACCACAGAAAGCTTGTCAGTAAGCTGGAGGCCTTGGGTTTCTCTAATAATATACTTAACTGGGTGACATCCTATTTGGAAAACAGAGGGCAGTCAGTCCAAGTGAGGGATATTGTTGACGGTAGAGCCACGCTGGTTAGATCCACTACAAGGACGATTTCCTCGGGGGTACCGCAGGGGACGGTACTGGGGCCAACGTTTTTTCTAGTTTATGTTAACGACCTTCAACCCAGCACTCCAAGGTGTGAAGTTTATATGTATGCCGACGACTTCACCTACTTGTGTTGGGGGAAATACATCCGTGACGTCATCGGAGCTGCACAAGAGGAGCTTGACAAGGAATCGGCATGGCTCTATGAAAACCAGCTTTATATGAATGCAGAGAAGACGACCGCAATCCTGTTCAGTCTCTGTCCCAGAAAGGAAGATAAGCTAAACCTTTGTTTTGATGATCACACCCTGCCTGAAGCGGACTGTACACTCTCCCTAGGACTCACCATTGAATCCACCCTTAAATGGGATTCACATGCCGAACGTCTGGCACAGAAGCTTAGTAAGGCCTGCTTTGCGATCAGGATTATAAAGCAACGAGTCGGTCTCAGCTCTGCCAAGATGGTCTACTCGGCGTACTTCGAGTCTCTCCTGCGGTATGGTATTGTCCTCTGGGGTTCGGCGTGCAGGAAAGTCCTCGACAAAATCTTCCTTGTGCAGAAGAGAGCAATTCGTACCTTAGCCAGTGTGGGCAAACGGCACTCCTGTCGACAACTCTTTCCCGAGTTGGGTATTCTCACCCTCGCTGGGCTCTATATCTTCGAAGCGGTGATGCATGTGAGGAAGGGACAAGGGAAACTGAAAAAGAATTTGGACTTCCACGGGTATGCTACCAGACATCGGGATGATTTCCACCGAACATCAGCCAGAACAACTAGCGCTGGACTAAGGAGCCCGGAGAACCGTGGCCTGCGTCTATATAATCATCTACCTCAGGAACTCAAATCTATTGGAAGTGATAGCTGTTTTAAGAATAGACTGAAGGCCTTCCTTGTCAAAAGCTGTTTTTACTCCATTCAAGAATTCTGTTCTTTAGCTTAATGCTGGTATCCCCTTTTGTATTGTATAGTACCGTCGTTTTTATCTATTTATTGTATTCTTCATTGGTAATCTTTTATTGTATTTTAATGTTATAATAACTGACTGTTAGTTAATTCTAAGTTTTGACTATGTAAAATATCCCACATGACTGATTTTGCTCAGGGATCTATTTACAATAAACAACCATTAAACCATTAAACCATTATGTTTCCCCATTCTTCTCATGTGTCCATACCATCGTAGTCGGTCCCTGCCCATCTTGAACTTGAGGCTCTCAACTCCCAACTTCTTCCTTATCACACTACTTCGTATCTTGTCCAACTTACTGACACCTGCCACACTGCGGATGAATTTCATCTCAGCTGCCTGCAGTGCACTTTCTTTTTTCCACGACCACCCCATCGGGCCATCGGCCATGTCACAGCACCAATATGTTAATATTGGTAGGTAATATTGCTTATACAGCAGCATTTTACATCTTTTAGGGAAATACTCATTCCAAACCAGTTTCCTGACCTTTTGATAGAACTTTTCTGCCAGTCTCACTCTTTGCTATACCTCATTCCCTATCCTTGCTTCATTTGTCACCATACTTCCTAGATTCTTACTTTTCCTGCAGTTCCACTCCCCTCAATATGATTCTCTTTTGAAGTCTTGTGGACTTTTTCCTTCTTTGCATCACTAATGGCTCACTTTTCACACTGCTAACCTTCATACCAAATTCTTCTGTCACCTCATTCCATTTATCCACCTTGCGTTGCACTTCTTCCGCACCGTCTCCCAATTCCACGATGTCATCTGCATATATCATTGTCCTGGTCTCTAGTCCCTCTTCCTCTTCCCTTCTAGGGTTAACCCTTCGCAGCATCTCGTCCATTACTACATCGAATAGTATTGGTGACAGTACGCTCTCTTGTCGCAGTCCTATGCCAAATGTGAACCATTCACTTAGATCATGGCCTGTTTGGACGCAACTTTCGCAACTCTGGTACAAACTCTTTATTCTCTCTACTAGAGTTTACCTGACCCCTTTCCGTTGAAGGCATGTCCACACTTTCTGCCTTGGCAGGTGGTCATATGCTTTTTCCAAGTCGAGGAAAACCATATACAATTTCTTCCCAAATAAATAAATAAAATAATTAAGTTTTTAAAGTTTTTACAAATAAATATATAGGCCTATACATATGTCTTTATATGTATAAATAATTGATTTCTTAGATTCTGTTGGTTGCAAAATGTACTTATAGTACGAAAACATTTTTAACGGTAAACCAACCCTACATTTATTTTCAAGAAAAAAATGTCAACATTTCGACGACGTGTAGACTCTTCTTTTTCAAGAATTACAAAAAGAAAGAAGAAAAAACAAATAAAAAACCACAACAACCAAACACACTTATACATACCAAATCAAAATCACGCAGGCCACAGCAAAACATCACTGTGTAGCTCTAGCAAGCTGTTTGGATTTACTACTAGATATGGGCCCCCCTTGATATTTATTTTTTGAAATTAATGTTGGATGGGTTTCCGTTGGAAATGTTTTCGTACTATACCATATATACATCAAATTAATTTTTATGGTAAAATAGCACTTGTTATATCAAAAAATATTTATTTAAAATACCCAAATATAAATAAATACTAACAAATATTGATGCTTCACCACTGCAGATACACACATTGTAAGTTTTTATTAACTGATTGATTAAAATCAAGAAAAAAAACAGGTTTTTATTTCAAACCATTGACATAGGCCAGGGTTGCCACTTTCAAGGATTTTATCCTTTTCTCAGGATTTTTAGAGTGTCTGCAAGATAACAGGATTTTGGGCAAAATCTTAGGATTTTCTACTGTCTTTAAAAAATACATTAAATTAATACATTTTTAAAAATTCAGCTAAAAAGCAATGTAGACAGTAAAAGAACATCAGGTACTAGTAAAAATAAACATAAGTGACTGCATAACATTTCCCGCAAGTGGTAGTTATGGTGAGTAAAAGTAAAACGTTAAAATATATTCGAAGAAAATTCCGATTCTTATGCGTTTCTGCACGTAATGTTGACTAGATTCTCGAAAATCAGGCTGGCATAACATATTTTGGCATGAAACCTGAAAATTTGTAACATTCCTTCGCAGTAATAATATGCTAATGCTGAATATAACTGTTTTCAAGTATTTCTCAGGATTTTTTTAGTTTCTTTCAAGGATAAAAAAATTGACTTGGTGGCAACCCTGACATAGGCTACTAGGTACGTATTTGTGCACACCTTTGCTTTATCTCCTCTTGTATTCCCTTCAGGGGTCTAGCTAGTTAGTTACCTACATTTGGGTATTGAGATACTTTGGGAAGTAGGCCTAAACCTAGGGGTGTAATGACTCAATGTCAGCATTCGCTTTTACGGCTGAGGAAATCCTCAGAAAAAACTATAATGCAGAATTAGGCCTACTCGGTAGCCAGAACCGAACCGGTGAATGTTAGGCCTACCGCTGAGCCACCTCGATGGATGCTTTTGTAAAAGTCGTCACAAGTTTCTTTTTAGTTTCCTTTAATCTCATAGCAACAATAGTTCCTGTTGCAGATTTATTATTTCTTATGGACTGCAGGAGTTTTTTGGTTTTGTTGCAAGTTTCACAATTATGATGAATGTGCTCTCCCAATTTATATTTTATGGTATAAATGAGCGCTGCTTTAGTGTTGTAGAGCTGGCTTATACTTTGAACATCAAATTCTTGGAATAAAATATGAGAAAGGTAGTCCATTGGTTTGCACAGGCAAATTTTTATTACTTTCTTTTGTATTATTTGAAGCCTATTGAGATGAATGGAGTAGCAGGCTCCCCAGTCTATAATTGCATGATTTAATAAATGCATAGTAAATTTCATGCTGGAAGTGTTGGTTGACTACTGAGCAAAGAAGAATTAATTTATACCTACCGTACATGATTTTTCGTACCGGTACTTTTTTTTAACTAAACCATTTATATGATGATCCCATTTTAACCGTTCATCTAGGCCTACAATAAATAATACCTAAATTATTTTATCTGTGAAGTAGATTTTATTACATTTCAGACATTCTCGGGGTCGGAGCTCATCCAGTGTTGCATCTTTATTTAACATGTAAAAGGTAATATATTTTGTTTTTTCCAAGTTTAGGGTCAACATGTTAGCATCTAGCCACTGCTGAGTCAATTTGAAACCTAATTTGCCATTATGAAAACATCTTTCCATGTTTGAGCAATAAACATTAGAATGGTAGGCCTATCATCTGCAAAGGACATGATTTTGGCTCTCCCATATGTTTTTGAGCACAAGTCATTAATATATAGGCCTAATATAAGAAACAGAATGGGCTCTAGGATGGTTCCTTGAGTACACTGCATTTTATTGTTCTAGGATTACTTAATGTGTTTTCAATTCTGGTGTATTGTTGCCTATTAGAGAGATATGATTTTAGGAGGTTTAGTATAATACCTCAAATTACGTTTCGTTTAAGTTTTGCAAATAATATTTTATAATCGACAGTGTCGAATGCTTTGGCCAAATCTAAGAAAATTGCCAATACGTTTTGCTTATTATCCAGTGATTCAGAAATCTCTAGGCCTACTTAATACAAATATTGCATATTCCGTGCCTATTCCTTTACTGAACCCCAATTGGTTTGCTGAAAGAATGTGATTTGTTTTTGTTATGATTAGGGATGACTTTGGATATCCGGAAACCGGTTCGGAACCGGTTCCCAATTGCAATCCGGTTCCATTTTTTGGAACCGGTTCTATTTTTTTCGAATGCTGTCGGTACGACACTGGTAAAAGCGCGCAGTGAGCCACCACAATCGTCGCCGCCGGTGTCGTCTGCTAATGTAGGCTGACCGGTTGACCCACCCCTACTGCACGCCAATAGCTCTTTGTCTTTCGTGCCGCAAACCACGTGAGTGATTAGTTGACACTTGACAATGAGTGCTTCAAGTAGGGCCTATGTTAAACGAAGGGAATTCCACTAGGCCTATGCTTAGTGTCTCATAAATATTATGTGATATAAACAAAATTAAAATGTTCAAGAACCGGTTCTGAACCGGATCCGGCGCGGGAGGATCTGGTTCCGAATTATTAGATCCGAAGTCATCCCTAGTTATGATATGGTTTTGTTATTTCACATTGTTTGTATTTGACTACATTTTGGAATAACATTGTTTTTGGTATTTTAAAACATACACGTTAGAAAGGCAATAATTTGATGTGTAAAAACAAAAGGTGGTCAGCTCTGGTATTAAAAAAAGTAGTGGTAGGTAGCTATAGGCTGCAAACAAATAATACATAGTATAGACTCTTCTCAAATTAAAATCAATGGAGACTCCATTAAAATGGTTGATATAGTCTGCAATTTGGGTATCTGGTTTCAATCTGATATGAGTTGGAAATACCATATCTCGAAATGTTGTACCTTGAAGCATATGGTATCCTACGTTACCTGTACCGCTTTAGAAAACTGCTACCGATCGCCATTAAAAAACTTCTAACTGAATCGCTAATTCTGTCTATATTTGACTATTGTGACTATGTCTACACAGGCATAAACAAGTCACTAGAATATGACATCCAAAAGGTCCAAAATTCATGTGTACGATTTATTCTGAACACTCCCTATAGAGAACAAATTTCTCCACATCTTATTACTCTTGGATGTTTAAACATGCAAAACCGCAGGGAACCAACATATGGCAACATTAATGCATAAAATAATAAATACACAAGCCCCTAAATATCTCTATAATAAACTTGCTCTTACCAAAAATTTACACACCCACAACACCCGTCAAACTAACAACCTTGTTTTCAATCATCATAACAGTAAATCTTCCCCATCTTTTTCAATTAATGGACCTAGACTGTGGAACCAATTGCCAACAGCCTTAAAGACAATTAAGTCTTTGGGCGTATTTGAAATCAGTTTCAAAAATCACCTGTTAAAGTCACAGAAGGAAAATATAGTAATCCGAAGGCAAGCAAAACGTAAACCACTGTCATGGTCAAATTTCTATTTTATGGCATATGCATAGGGCTATATACTTGTTGCTCTTATGATAATATACATCTGCCATTTGTGAGAAGAGCACAGTAAATTTACTGGCTGGCTTTATCCAGGTTATGGAAAACTGCTAGGGTATGGCATAAGCATTGTGTTTGCACCTGTGAATGACCTTTGTTATGAATTGTTACAGCAGGGTCAGGATTTGTGAAAAAAAACAAAAAAAAAACAAAAAAAACAATATGTGTGTGAAACAGTCACACACCTATTTTAGTCACATATGTAGTACAGTAATTACTTATGAGTGTGGTTTGACTGGGATATCTTTGTTAAAATAACAAAGATATAACAAAGATATCCTAGTCAAATAACACTCATTGTTGTGTTAGTATTGTTACATTGTAGCATATTATATTCTTTTGTAATCAAATGGTTGTGTGGAAGAGCGATACATGTATCGAACGACGCCATTTTGTCCATCCATGTATGTGTACAAATAAAGACTATCTATCTATCTATCTATGGTACGGCGCTCCGTATCACTTTTATCTCTGCCTAGGCCTGTTAGCCTTTGTTATAGTTGCCTTAACGAAAGTATTCTTATGCTTACGACACAGCCGAGTCCAAGGTGACAACTTAATTTTCTACTTCCCTAATTCCTACCATGTAATCTAAACATATCAATTGGGAATAATTTAAGACCTTCCGTTGGTTACCTGTACCGGTGGGTGTGGCCAAACCGCCTGTGCACTCGACTAAGCCGAACCGTGCATTTATACGAATGCGTAAAAGAACGCCAGGTAGGCCTATCTGTTGATTTTCTTTCAATTTGCGCGGTTGAAAGAGGCAGCAGACAATGACTTGAGATCGGTATGCGAATACTTTCGTTGGGACTGGTAGGCCTACATGGTCGGACCACCCTAAACTCGAAAGGCTAGGGCCTAGGCCTAGGCCCTACATAGAGAATCCTTCCTGCTGGTGTTAGTTGATGCCTAATCCTAGCCTGCCACCTGAAGCCTAGATCGTTTCTGGATCCTAGCCTGTAGCCATAACCTGAACATAAGCCTAGGCCTAGCATCGAGCCTGGCGGGTCTCGGCTCCTAGGCCTAGGCCTTTGGGCTTATAGTGTGCTGGGCATAGGCCTAGGCCCTACCTACCAATATCTAAGCAAAACCTGCAGGGAAAAGCCCCATGGTCTAAACTATTTTCAAACTTCGATACAAAACGGAACTAGATATATTACACTCTTAGGCAAAGCCTGATCACGTTTAACTAAGCGTAGCTAGGCCTAGAGCCTACCTACCTAGGAGTAAAGACAACGTAGGGCCTAGGCCTAGGCCAAGGGGTCCCCTGAGCGTAGTTAGCCCAGGAAACGAACGAAATGTAAAGCTTATTTTATTAAAGATGTAAATAACATCAACTAAAGCTATACTATTACCTTCAGATAACAGCAAAATGCCTTAATAGCTGTAAAACAAGTTCAAAAAAACTGCTAGGCCTAGGCCACATACCGATTCCGATAGGCCTACATGCACACTACCTTCACCACAGCGGCACAGCCTTTTGGATCGTTCAATCAGTTCAATCACACTGCACTCGCCCAGTGCAGCTGGTGCGGTTAACAGTGCGTGCCTACTAGTACACACAATGTAAGAAAAGAAAGAAAGAAAAAAGGAAAGAACCTGGCGGCGGCGGCGATGTACTTTTCTTGTTGTATTTGTTGTATTCTGAAATTCGAATGTATTCGTGTTGTTGTTGTGTTGTATTCAAATTCCAAATGCCCCGCCCACCGTGGCCCCGCCCCTTTGTATTTTAACAATAGATCGAGGCAACCCTACCTATCCACATATCTATTAACCTTGAATGTCAGCTGCACTAGCATAGCGCTGAGCGCAGTAAGCGCACTCGTCTGACAGTACATATTTAAGTACATATTCAATGTTCAGATTACGTTTGGTAGAAATATGATTAAATTCGATGTAGGCGTAATTTTGCCTGCTGCTGGGTCTGGCGTGAGAGTAGGAGGCCCAGATAGTAAAACTCCTAAACAATATTTGCCGGTAGCGGTAAGTTTGTTAGCAATTATACTTAAAAAGAGGGGTGGTAGAAAAAATACTAGGCCCTAGCATTATAACTCCAGAGGGTGTCTGGGCGAGTAATGGTTCCAGATCAGGAACTAAATACTATGACTACAAAATATTTGTAATATTGTAATCATCAGGGTTGGTAGGCCTAGGCCCTAGGCCTGTTTCAAATTTGCTGTGTAATACAGTGAATTATAATTACAACTTTAGATCTACTGATCTACTATAAAAGAGTAAAAGACAAGTTTATGAAACGGTATAAGTAGGGCTGGGAGAAAATGTTTAATTTAGTAAACGTTATTTTCCCGAAATTTCCGCGTTTAAACGTAAAGGTCGGTGCACAATTGCCCGGTAACGGTAATGGTCGGTGCACAATAGCCCGGGAAGGAGCTTCCCGTCAGCGTTAACGTTACCGGGCAATGTTAAATTATAGCGAACTTTCCCGTTACCGTTACCGGAGCTCCTTCCCGGGCTATTGTGCACCGACCATAACTGTAACGATAACGATAACGATAAAACGTACACCTATTATTTATTATGATAGTTCCAATTATTAGAATGTGGGTGCTGGAAAGGGTCTTGCACAAGTTTTTACCCATAAATAATTTATACTGTTACCAGTACCGTATTACAAAGTCAAGAATGATGGTACCGTAAATTCATGAATATAATAATTGTAACCATTCTTCTTTCTTTGACAGGGGAAACCATTATTTCAATATGCTGTTGAAGCGTTTTGTCAGTTACCTTGGGTAAAGAAGATTGCTTTAGTTGTTGACAGACCAGCCATTGTGGAAGCCTTAATAAAAGAGTGGCATCCAATGCAGGGAAAGATAATAATTGTTGGTGGGGACTCTACCCGCCATCGATCCATACGTGCTGGTCTACTTGCATTACAAAAAAATCGTAAGTGTGAGAATGTGGTTTACTTTAGATCAAAGTCAGAAAGTATGTTACTTGTTACTGTGTGTCCAACTTTTGAAGGAACTAAACTGGTTATGGTGGAGAGGTTACTGGCCAACGGGCGCAATTTGAAACTTGGCTGTTCAAAGTGTTGTCAAGTCTATATGAGATACAGTAACGGTAAAGTAACGGGTACAATGAGTATTGGCCACGAGTTCTGACAGTTGTCTTAGAAAATGTCTCAACAGAGCATTCCAAGGAGCAAACTGTTGCAGCCTGAGCTTCACCCCATGTGGATCATATTTTAAACAAAGCACATTGACAAACCCCACCCACCATAATCCATGTTAGTTCCTCCAAAAAGTTGTTTAATGCTTCTAATGAGATTAACATACATAATACATGATTACACTAGATTTCCACTAAGCCCGAGGACTTATCAGTGGAATATAACTATAAATAAAGAATATATAGAAAAAGAACACAAATATGAAAATAATTTGTCATACCCAAGGGCCGGAAGACACAGGAAAAAAAACGACATTGGTGCATAACACACAACATAATAATAACATAACGTAACATAATAAATGCTAATAACTACAAATATATGCGTAACTAAGAAACAAAGCAAGGCATCAGAACAAACTAAAGAAGGATTGTTTAGGAAGTAAGTTTTTAATTTAGCATTTTGATATTTTGTCAAAATAATTGTACGTCTCTCAACAATGCATTTAACATAATAATAGAAATAGGTACTGATTGTTTATTCTGTAGCCTATCCTATGTGTTCAGCCAATACTATGTACTAGGCCTACACTACATTATGTACTTGAACCACTTTTTAGCATTAATTAGTGAATGTATAAATAATCAGGTAGGCTAGGCCTACACACAAATCCATGAAAAGTTTGTCAAATTTACTTTGGCATATACCCAATTTTCACTTATCAATTTTAGAGTTTTTAATAATAAAAGACACATCTCTAGCTATAGCTAGAGGCGTTTGTGATTCGTGGACCGCAAAATTGCGAAAAGTGCTGATAATGAAGGGGGTTGTTAGCAAAGTGTATAGGCCTAGGCCTACCTGTTCATTAGCAACTCAAAAGCACTGAAATTCCACCACAAAAATTTGCGAAATGCACCATTTTCCAGTCATAAATTTGCCCCAACAAAAGTATTCTTATGCTTACGACTAGGGATGACGAAACCCGACTCTCTTACGACCCGGGTACCCGTTCAGAATACCCGCAGGTTACCCGGGTACTAAGTAGGCCTACCCTACAAAGTATTAAAATTAAATTAAATTACATTTTTTTTTGTCATATGCAGAGATGGCTTCCTCAGCCATTCCTCTTCCTAAAAATATTACTTGGGATGTCTAATTATCCGCCAAACATCTAATTAGCCGAACAACAAAAATACATAGCTCATTTTCCGTGGATCAGAAAGAAAGATGTAGCTTGCTAGCTGGTAGCTAGGTATAAATGTGAAGGAACCTATCCATCTATTGCGTGTGAGCAACTTGGTATTTGGGGTTCCTTTATATTGGTAAATTATGGATAAAAAAATTGAATTAAATAGCCGTAATTAAATTTAAAAAAGAGAAAACAATTTTTAGGGGGTTTTCGGGTAATCGGGTAATGGAACATGTACCCTTATCCGGTTGGGTCGGGCGGGTAACCTTCGTCATCCCTACTTACGACATAGCCGAGTCCAATGGGGCTAAATGAATTCTTTACTTCTCTAGTTATTATTATTATTATGCCTTTATTTACACAGAATTAGAGAATATTATATTCTGTTCTACCATCTAATTGAAACGGGTCCATTAGGGATAATTTACACCTTCTGTTGGTTACCTGTAATGGTGGCCGTGGCCAAACAGGCGTGTGCACTCTACTCAGTGGAAAACTGTCAGGAATGTTTGGAATGTTTTGATTTTCCTGGAATTAGCGTGGTTGAAAGTAGATAAGGATCTGAGGTCAATTTACAAATACTGATCAGTCACAAAATAGTAATTTTTCCCTTTTGGCCTTTTCCTGTGGTAATTAATTCTTTTTGAATAACAAAAATAATATTTTTGTCAATTTTATAACAGACAGAATATTATATTCTGTTCTGCATAATGTGATGTGAGCATACTTACACCTACGTGATTCTATACATGTTGTGTAACGGTTCCTTTTCAATTTTAACATGTTTCTGGTTTATAACTTCAAAATTGTTTAACCCATAAATGATATTTAAGAAATTATAACAGCATTTATAATCATCTTTAGCTATAGCATATGTGTGTGTTTCTAGAGACCAAGAATTGCTTTCATGTGGTGATTGTACACGATGCAGTTCGCCCCTTCCTCCCAGACTTGTCCTGGATGGAGTCACTAGTGTTAGAAGCAGAAAGACATGGGGCAGCTGGATCCTATGTCCCACTGGTTTCTACTGTCCTTGAGCAAGACCCTGGAGGGTTTCTCTGCAAAGCTCTAGACAGAAGCAAATATGTAGCCAGTGAAACTCCCCAAGCATTCCAGTTTGATGTTTTGACAATTGCTTACAACAAGGTACTGAACCATGTCTTTATATTATATGTATCAGTATCACCAAGTACAAAAAGACAAGTGTTTGGGGAAAAAAAGATAAAAGGATGGGATTATACGGATTACGGATAATACGGAATAAAACCAGTTTTTATTTGCTATGTTATGTTTTCTAATTCACAGTGCACAGAGAAAGACCTAGATGATGGCACAGAATGTCTTCAATTAGTGCTCGAGTACACTGGGACCAAGCCAAAACTCATTGAGGGTTCTTCTGACTTGTGGAAAGTCACTTATAAAAAAGATGTGTATGCAGCTATTGCGTGTGTCAAAGGTAATTTATTTTGTTGACAAAATTGTATTGTACAGTAATTTGTAAATAAAAAGTATGCTAACTCTTGGAGACCTACGAAATGAAGCTTACTACATACAGAGCTTCATTGTGTTGACAGAAGAGTGTCAAAAGGCTTGGGCAATGTGAGTTGCATGAGAAAAATAGGATGCCAGCAGCTTACCTGAGTAGAGTGATGGTGATGGCTGCTGGCTGGTTATGACAAAATAATGTTTTCGGCCAACCCGACCTTCCTCAGTAAGTAGAGTTACCTGTTGGTGGGGGGATGACGGAATGCTGTTGTCGTGAAAAGTAGTGATGAATTACTTACAGTTTTGTTGTTATACACACACTCAGCCCTTTACCTAGAAGACTTTTTTTTAATACAGAAATAGACTGTATTGTGAATGGTGATTGCTCTTGAGGGTGGTATTTTGTGACAGATAGCTCAAATAGTTAAAAATTTCTAGGATTTTGAAACTTGTCTATGTGCTTTCAATGCCAAATGTTTTGTCAAAGGACATTTTATTTACTTGACGCTTGAGTAACGATTAAGTCTGCGAGTGAACAAAGCAGGATTTTATTTTCTAGTTTACTATAGGCCCTATTTACTACAGTATTAGGCTTTTGTGAAAAATACTGACTATCCTTTCGTCAACAAAATAGTCACACCAAATGACTTGATAGCTTTTATTACCAAGGCCTCCAATAAAAAAAAAACAGCATTCAGTCTGGAATTAATTGTGTATTATTACCTGGACCTTAAAGAACTTCACTTCTTAGTTTTTACTTATGTCAAAGAAATTCAATGGCTGTATCCAAAATTGTTTAGAATTGAAATTTCACGACTCTCCTGTAGCAACGTGGCAAGTCAAGCGAGCGTCAGGAGGAAATCTCTGCTTGAAATAAAAAAATACCATACGTTCGTTTCAACGTAAAGCAAAAAAAACATCATGAGAATACCAGAGATTTGGCTTGGGCAATACTAATGTTTTCTATGAAAACATATAATATATCTTACATATATTGTTTCCCATTCTTGTTGTTTACTCAGTTGAATAAGTAACATTTTTTTCTAAAAGTATAAATTAAATTATTAAATCTATCTACTCCTCATCCCCTTCAGTTCCTATGAATCCAAGATGCAAACATCATTCAATGAGCAGAGTTGGAAATCTATTCTTGTAAATACTATGTATATGCAATAGTTTATGTACTGCACAAATAAATACTGCTCTTTGTATCTTACCATCTGATTGATTTTATTCTTACTCCTATATTTGTTTCTGTTTCAGAGAAGACTTCCCAAGTCTGTATTATTTCTCGTGTTTTGAACGACTCTGTGCAACTTTTAACTGAAACTTTAAAGACAAAAGTATCAAGAGTAGAATATCTTCTCACAAATCTTGCAGAAAAAAATGACTTTGGCAACTACAAAAAGTTCAACTCTCTTGTCGCCTTCTGTGAGTTGGGGACTGATCTAGACAACCTGCAGATAAATAAGACTGGTTTGCTAGATAGAAAACTTGGTTTGATAATAGTCGTGCAAGAAATCCCAATCGGTTCGACAGAAATTTTTGCTCCGTATGTTCACCAAGATCAAGATATTAAATGGAAAAATTCCCAAAAAGTTGTTGTAATAATTAATCACAAAGCATCCTCGGATGGCAAGCGACTGGTTGACTTAATTTCATGCTTGCTTCTCTCCGATGTCAATACTTTTTCGGGTCAGACATTTTTTGTTTGAACTTAACAAATGTTCAGTCAAGTGGTATAATAATTGCATCCTCGAGTCTACACAAAGGCATAATTATCGAATGTAGGCCCACGGGCCATTTTAAAATATGCGATAATGAAGCTCCCGGATATTTGAGCGAGTGATTCAATCGTGGCAAATAAACTTAAGTTTTGAAAAAGTTTACAGGAAACTCCGTGTAACTTACGGTGTCCAGATTAAAATTACAAATATCCCAAACTTGGGAGTTTACTGCAGGGGAGAGACCTGGAAACAGAGATGACATTTTGAGAGGCTTTAAACTTGAAATAACATTTAAAAAAAGAAAAAGGGAAATAAAACCATGTTGACATTGCATTAATAATTTGGTTTAACTGTTACTGGGCCTAGGTATTTGCTTCAATACCTGCCACATTGCATCTGGCTTGAAAGATGGAGAACTGCCATTTATTATAACTCCCCACCCAAGCCAGATTAGTCTTCAACATGGCAATATTACTGACAAATTAATAACTTGCCTGAAGAGTTAAGGAAAATTGGACATACAACTTCTAGAAAGGAGTTTAAGGTTAGAATTAAGTCATTTTTGGAAGAACACAGTTTCTATACAGTAATTAAATATTTTGAGAAATATACATCTCACTTTTAATCTCGTAACTGATAAATATATGAGGGTCTATATAACAGTATCCATTGCTACTATCTTCACTGTAAAATGTTTTAATTGTTCCATTTTAATGGAAGAAACTATTTTAATATTATATAAATAATATGTAAAATTTCTACATGTACATTCTAGCCAAGCAAATTTTTTATTTAAAATAAAAAAAAATATATTCTAGCTAAGCAAAGTTTTACTAGCTTAGGGAGAGCTGGTGGGTGGGCAATAATTTTGACCCCTGCATTCTCCCTCAATTCTCCCTCTCCAATTACAACTACAGTATTTTCTATATCAACTAAAGTTGCCCCAAGGAAAGTATTCTGGTGCTTACGACACAGCCGAGTCCAAGTATTATATATATATATGCAGGGCTTTTTTTCGGCCGGTACGAGCCGGTACGCGTACCGGCTAACACAAGAGGCGTACCGGTAAAAGGCAATGAAGTCACACTATAGCCGGTACGCTACGATTAGCCTTGAAGCGCGTGAATAGCTTTGAAGAGTGCAGTGTGAAAAACTTGTGACTGCAAAATATGAAACTATGACTATATGACTATATATGACTGAAAAAATAATTTTATTTTCCGTCTTATTGCAATGAAACCATCACTATTGACACGTTAGAAAAAAAATATTTTATGTTTTCTGCGGACGCCAGTTCACGCCCACGCGCTGCTCGATCGTGTGGCCACAGGATCTAATCCCAGTCATGAGTTGTGCAACATAAGCTTCATATTTCGTCGATATCTACGATACAAATCCGCCTTAAAAATGCGTTTTTGGCCATCAAACTTAATGCAGTACCCCAAATTTTTTTCGCCTACGGCGAATTTGCCTCCGGCGGCTGGGGCTTCGCCCCAGACCCCAACTATACCACGCCAGTCACATGAAACATTATACCGAACGTACCGGTAAACTTTATTTTAGAAAAAAAGCACTGTATATATGAAATAATAGGTTCTCGGGTTGCTGTCCACGTTGCTTGCTCTCTTGAGACTGGTTGCTGGCCCAGAAATGGGCCATTGTCATTGTCTCGACGTTTCGGCAAAATCGCATTTGCCATCTTCAGGATGATTCGTTGGCTGAGAACCGAATGGTTTCCCCTCTGGTGTGTCCATTCTTTTATACCTAGCCTGGTGTGCTGTTATTGGCTCGCTAGGAGACCGATTCGCAGCTAGCCAATGGCGTGACGGCGTGTGTGTTGAGCGGTGGCGACGACAGCGCTTAGAGTGCGGCCTCGTCCAACTACAACGCACCGGCGTTCGTTCGCATCCGGCCGCGCGGGCCGATGTGCCCCTCTCTCGCAGTCCCGTCGCTCGGCCCGTCGGTCTTTAGATCTTGTCTGGACGCGCTCGGCTTCTGGTGGTCGGACCTGTGTATGCCGCTACGTTGGGCGCGATCCTGTCGGTGTGTTTCTTTCTTCGTTTGTCACCTGGCTTCGGCGGTGGTACTGCATCTGGGGGTGGGTTTATAGGTGTTACTTGCCGCGCCACCAAGATGCTCTTCCATACTGCGGGGAGCGTGAGTGAGTCGTCTCGTTTGTTCATAGAGTGTTCTCGTTTGACAATCTCAATGGCTTCTCGGATGGTCCTTGTGCGATAGTGTTCCACTTTGGCCAGTGTCTTTGTATTATCAAAGTCAATCCAATGGGCTGTAGCGTCCACGTGTTGAGCCAGAGACGACGACCTCTCCCTGGGTTCTACCGCCAGTCTATGTTCTCTGAGGCGGGCAGAGACGCGCCGATTGGTTTGGCCTACGTAGGTTTTCTCGCAGCAGCCGCATGGTACCTCGTAGACGCCCTGGGCTTCTAAAGGGATAGAAACTTTTACGTTCCTTAGTAGGGATGAGATCTGCCTATCTGTGTTAAAGATGGTCGCGATGTTTTCTTTCTTGAGAATCTTCCTTATTCTGTCCGTGATTCCTTTTATGTATGGCATGTGGGCAATACCTAGCATGAATATGTATAATATATATAATATGTATTATATTATATATGTTATATTCTTAAATGTTTAAGCATACTTTGATGGTATTGTTATAATGTTGTATTTATTGAATTTTATTATATCCATGTATCTCTTGAAAGTATACCTCGGTATACATCTGTAATGGACAAATAAATAATAATAATAATAATAATTAAAACTAATAATTGTGTTGAATGTTGGTACAGTGGGGATAGTAAGGTATTTTTTGTGCTGTCGTTGGAGGTCAATGTGCCTTGGAGCTGCCTGTATTACAAGGGATGGTGAGTACTTTGTGGAAGAAAGGCATGGTTGACATTTATCTAATAAACACCAACTTCTTTTGAGGTTCGATTTTACAACCGTGAGGTGGAAATTGTTGACATTACTCCTAATATGTAAAGTACTTGGATTGTCTACTTTACCAGTCATATGTAAGCGTACCACACAAGAATAATAGCTGCATGGACATGGCGTACCACTATGCAGTGAGATTTAGAACCGGAAGTGACACCAGGGCCTCGATTCTGTAAAATGTGACTAAGTAAATGTGTAAACTAGGTTGAAGCTATAGATTTTGTGTAAATCAAAGATATTGTTATTAAGGTCGTTGGTGCAAGGCATTCAAATTTATAGCTCTTATTAATGCATGTCCTAGCCAGTAGAAAGATTTATACCATATATTATTAATACAAACCATAAAGATAAATAAATGGAACGGGCCTTGATCTGGTGACGGAAAGCGTGTTTCTGCACTCGCTAGACTAGACCAGTGGTTCCCAACCTTTTGTGTATGCATGTATGTTTGTTGACCACTCGCACAGCATGTGTTTGAGGTATATTGCATATCATTAACTTGCGACTAGGAACTTAAAATAGACTTTACTAGAATGTTAATTGATAAGAAGCAGACTGTATGTTTATTGTTTAGGTTTACTAGGAAAATGCTCCGCTTTGCCAAATGAGCGATTTTTTCTCAATAAATCAAAAAAATCATTTGCGTATCATATTTCTGTTACAAAAAAAATATACCTTTATAATAAACATATAATTTTTTTCAAGATGGCGGTTTAAGTTACAACCTTAAAACTTGCCTGCCGGTACATTATTTCTTTCTTTCTTTCTTTTTATTAGCATTTTGCAGTACACTCATAAGCATGTCAATATAACAGCGAGTATTAAAATTTGTCAGTTAGTTCTAGATACTAATATCATTAAAGAGGCAAATGAAAACTTAAGTAAATTAATCCTAGTTTGTACAATATTACTGTCCTAACTCTGTAAATATTACAAGGTGTACAGTTAGATAAGAGTACAATACATTTATCAAAGTCATTATAAATATACCATGCCAGCCAGGTATAATACATTCCTCACTAATTTATGGATACAGTAACATAGAACATAAGGCACCATAACTACTCTAATGTAAAATCTAATCTAATAAAAAATCTAATGTACATCCAATTTGTATACATACTATACATTAATAATAATAGCTTAATGCATAATGTATAATATTATGGTTCACAACAACATCATCGGTGGTTAGTCTATGCGTCTAAGAATTCCTTAACTGAGTAGAAACTATGTTCTAGTAGAATCCTCTTAATTTTAGTTTTAAATTGAAGCCTGGAGTCATAATTTTTAACTTCTTCTGGGATTTATTGAATAATTTGACACCAATGATTACTGGGTCATTATCTAACATTTTTAGTCTATGGTTTACGTGGTGCAACCTTTTTTTGCCTCTAGTGTTAATAGAATGAATACTGCCATTTAATTGGAAGAGGTTGGGGAAATTTTTAACAAACATAATAACTTCAAGTATGTACAAGCTTGGCACAGTTAATATTTTTATATCTTTAAACACTTGTTTACAAGAGTCTCTAGGTGCCATGTGCACCATGTATCTTAAAGCTCTCTTTTGGAGTGTAAATATTGTCATGTAGCGAGAACCTACCGTCTCCTCAGTCCAACGACGATAGCTCGGACTCGAACCCACGGACTGCCGATGACGTACCCGTAGATGTACTGGGGCGTAACTCCCGGGTCGGTTCTCACCTACACTACTGGGATCTTTTATAGGACGTACCAAAGTTCGGGCAGTAGTAATTTGAGATGATAAGATACTGGTTTCAAACACAAGAGGAAACGTATTTATTGATTTAGAACATTTATCCTAACGTGGCTGAGACGTGGCGAACCTGCCTATGGACTATCTACCTTACGATTCTATCGACTGTTCTATACCTCTTTCCTCACGGTGTGCCGGTACGGTGCGGTAAACTGGTCCCACGTCCTGGCTCCTCAGTAGTCGGCTCGGTGATTCGGTCTCCGGTACAGCCCACGGACAGCCTGGCGTAGTGCACTTCGTGGGTCTCTACTGGATTCCTCCTCGTCTCCTCACCGAACTACCTTGGTACAGGTCTCTCACTCGTTCACGATAGTCGTTGATAGCCCCGATTTACACCCGTGTCACCCCTTAAGTAGACTTCCCTACGTCATACTCCTGTCACCCCTCTCTTAGCCCTACAGTGGGAGAGACATGGACGAGATGGAGTCAGAAATGAATAAGGCATTAGAAGCACTAGAAAGCTGGACTAAAGAAAATGGAATGGAAATAAATGAGGTAAAAACGGTATATGATTATCATACAACAGGACGAATAATACCAGAGTTTAAGTTAAAATATAAGGATGCGTTGCTAAAGAAGAATGACGAACCCGTATATCTAGGGGTGACAATGGACCAAAAAATGTCTATGTCTACTCACATAGAAAAGATATCCAGTAATGGAAATAAAAGACTAAATCTAATGAAGAGAGTAGCTGGAGTAGCATGGGGAGCAAACGAGGACACCTTGGCAACCACCTATAAAATGTATGTAAGACCGGTTCTGGAGTATGGAAATGGTTTGATGATAAATGCACCTAAGTCATCCCTGGATAAGGTAACGAGAGTACAGAACAAAGCACTAAGGCTTATAACTGGTGGAGTTAAAACAACGCCAGTAGTAGCAATGCAAGTACTAAGCAAAGTGCCACCTCTGGAAGCTAGACGGGAAGTGGTTGCTGGTTGCCTGTATGAAAAGCTAGTAAGATTGGATGAACCATACTGGAATAGGGAGCCACACGAGAATCTAAACACTCAAAGAACATTTATTACAGAATCAAAAAATATACTAAGAAGATTGGTAGATGAAAATGTTCTAGAACACAGGGCAGACATTATAAAGCCCAATATACATCTATCAGCTCTCGACATCTTGCACAGGTTGAGCATAGAGGGTATAAAGGGTAAAAAGGACAAGCACCACGGACAAGAACTAAAAATGGCAACGTACTCATATCTGCTTACAGAGTATCCAGAGAATGTGTGGTTGCACGTTTACACAGATGGATCGGCCACACCACGACAGGGCAATGCAGGGGCTGGAATATACAGCAGGGAGTTCGAAGACTCAGTCCCTGCTGGAAGGAATGGAAGTAATTTTGATGGGGAAGTGAAGGCAATAGATAGAGCTCTGGAAAAAATGGAAATGTACCAGCACAGGAAAGTGATTATTCTAATAGACTCTAAGGCAGCTATAGAGGCTATAGTAAACAAAGTGGAAGCAGACTATGAAGTTAAAATGTGTAAACTTAAGATTCTTAAGTTGATGCAGACTGGAAACACAATAGTCTTGCAATGGGTGCCTGCCCACTGTGGCATCAATGGCAATGAAAAGGCCGACTTCCTGGCAAAGATGGGCAGTAAGAAGAACCAAACAGTAAGACCCATATCGTACAGAGCAATAAAATCGCACCTCAAATTAGCCCACAATAGGGAAGTGAAAGACAGATGGAAAGAGGAGTCAAAGGATAAAAGCTGGGAGGCTTACGCTACCAAAAAAAGAAATATAAAATACACAAGAAAGACGACAACAGCAATGTTTCGCCTAGAGACGGGGCATGACTTGCTGGCAAAACATCTCCACAGGTTTGGAATTATGGAGTCAGACATGTGCAGATTGTGTGGGGATGGAGTGCAGGATAGACGACACCTACACATATGCACTAAACTTAAAGAAGTGATTGACGAGATGCCGAAGGGCATGGATAGATTTGAAAAGGAGGCGTTTCTCTACTGGGCTGCTAGACGCATGATGACTCCGTGAAGTGAGATGCGGGCATAAGAAAACAACAACAACAACAGCCCTACTCAGATCACAAACGTCATAAATGACCAATCAAACCACTCGATACACCCCCTCCCATCAGAGAGACCAGAGAGTGGTAACTGAGCAGTCAGCAAAGTTACAGCAATAGTTGCCCTCAATAACTATACTCCAATTATTATTAAATGTTTACACAAGTCATCATAACAAGACTAATTACAACCGAGCTGGGCTGTTGAAATAGCCGAGCACAGCACATACCTCAATTATGAAAGAAACAATAAATGACAAACTTAGTGACCCAATCCAAATATCCATAAATCACCAAGAAGGAGATTAACACCAGTAAAAGTCATAAAGTATCCACTTTTACATGCATGACAATATTTTTGCTACATTTACACTGTTACCCCAGAATATACCATATGAAATTAGGGATTGCACATTTGCAAAGTAAACTGTTCTTAAAGCATTAGTATTGCATTGTGATGCTAATGTCTTCATCATGAAGCAAGTCGAATTTAAGCGTTTTGATAAATCTGTAATATGGGATAGCCATTTTAATTTAAAATCTAATGTGAGACCAAGAAATTTAGCTTGGTCAATTAAAGTAATAGAGACATCATTATGATTTATTGTAATATGTACTTGTATCAGATTTCCTTCCCCCTGCTTGAAAATTCCGTATTTGTGTTTTTTGGCAGTTTAATTTCATTTTATTTACGGTAAACCAAGTCTCTAACTCTTTTAAAATAGATTTAAATTTAAGTACAGTGGTCCCTCGTTAATTCAAACTCGGTTAATTCAAAATTATGTATAATTCAAACTATTGATGGAGTCCCAGCAGAAGATTTAGGTATGGTGCATAGTGTTAATGTTCTTTTTAATTCAAAATTTTGTAATTCAAATTGAAGTTTTTAGGGTCCCTTGAAATTTGAATTAAAGGGGGATTACTGTATAAGTTCATCAAATTTGTTTGCAGTTATGACAACACTCCCCAGTAAACCAAAGGAGTTCCTTAAGACATCTTTATGAGCTCCCAAAAAGGATACAGGTCCCAAAGCCCTCCTTTTAAAGTGCTTTTCTCTCCTTAATCCATCCTTTTCACTACTTTATTTCCAACCCTAAGGAGCTCCTTGGTACATGACCTAAGTACCTCTTTTTGATGTGCTCAAGGAAGCATTTAGGATACATTAAGGCAATCTAAAGGAGGGACCTATCATGTACTGAAATGTTCCTTGAAAGGATTTGAAAATTAGTCTCATTAATGTACATACATACCATCATTGGATTGGGAATATGTTAGAAACAAGAGGTAAATGGGCATAAATGGATAGGCCTAGGACAACACCAACCTACAATAATAAGGGCAGTGGTAAAATGTAATAAAATGCAAAAACATGGTTTATTAATAAAACAGTCTCCATTTTGTATGGGTATAGGCCCAAAATGTTTGGCATATGTAGGCCTACTGCAATATGGCAGTTCTATAAAGAAAAGGTGCCAATATTTTGTCTACATACGATTAAATGAATTAATATAAACAGAAAATACTATCGTGAATTAACACATAATTATGGAACCACAAAATAAAGGGACGAACGAGGTTTCCCAAACTGACGTGTCGCCCATGGTTTTCCTTTTTTTTGTGTGTATCATTCTTCAGATATGATTAAAAAATACTAGTTTCATTTCATGTGGTGTTTACACTTCGAGTATCCCTCAAAGAATCTAATTCACCAACTTCGGCTCCGACGTAGTAACCACAGTTTGGTAATATGGTTTCAACAAATTATTGCATTCAAAATGCATGGCAGTCGCTACGTTTGTTCGCAGAGAATTATTCATTACCGGCTAATTATAGTTTAAGGTTGGTGAAACCAGCCCTTAATAAAAATAATACTTGGAATTAAAGTAAAAAAACAGTAGGCCTACCTTACAACTATGCAGGCGAAGGTTATAGCATTTTCCACATTCGTATGACAAATTGAGATTCTGAGTGCAGACTGTCATAAACATGTCAACAATTGAACTTCAGTTATTAATGAAAAGCTATTAATAACCTTTTCCATGGGATACAGGTAATTGGAATTACTGGACAGGATTAACACTCACTTGCATAAGAAATGAAGTTATAAAATCTTTATATAACATAGTCATACATAGGCTATGGAACTATTTGTATAGTTTTCCACTAAAATTATGTTAAGAAATGTACTTCAATTATGGTATAATCATTGGATTATAATAGTAGGCCTAACAATCATTAAGTCCATGGTTTAGCACCATTGGATGTTCCCATACTATAATCCCTTCAATCAGTGGAATAATTAGGAAATTTATAGTTGCATGTATAAACATTGTTTTTGGCCTATGAACATTTGTTACAAGTACGTATGTACAATAAACACAAACAGGACTGTGAAGCGATCGAGCAATTGTCGAAAAAGTTAGCCCCGACTATTACCCAAGTTCGTGTCCCGGGAGGTTCACTATTCGCGACAATAATAATCACTGTTTCACTGGCTAAATAGGAGGTGTCTTCTGCTTGTTTACGCCCTGTACTTGCTTTATCAAATGAGTCAAATGTGCGCAATATCCTACATGGGTATTGTTTCCAGAAAGATTCAGGAGGTTTGTTACTCTTCACCCAGGATTGTGGGACATTTTTCTTATTTGGCCAGAAGCACTTGGTAGAATCTATTAACCAAGCATCCGGAGCAATCTCCACTTCCTCCGATTCTTCAAAATGAACTACATGGAAGTATACCATCATGGCAGGTTTTCAACAGTAGTCACCCTGAAATTAAATAACATTGTGATAAAAGTTAAAATGTTTCCACCTTTCATTACATGTAGCCTATAAAGTAAAGGAGTTGTGAAGCGATCAACAGGCAATGAGTTGCAATCTGGTAGTATTATCTTGCCATTCCTCGTGTTCAATTGAATCTGAACTTTGGCATGGACCTTCACTATTTTCATGCAATGTATCTGAATTGGTGCTATTGCTAACCGACTCATCAGAATCACTAAATAAATCAGTAACAGCGGTTTTTACTCGAGTTAGCTGTTGCCTTTTACACAATTTAAGTATGTGTTTTGGCATTTTTGCCTGGAAAAATGAATACATGTAATTATAGGCGATGTAGTTTAAAAAGTCACAATTTATGAACGTGGCACTTTTCACTTTTAGACCTAAAAGTCATATGCATAGGCCTATCTAAACCGGTAGTTAGGTTAAATAACAAATAAACATAGGAATTTCTATATTACGCTAGGCCCTATAGCATGACTCGGTTGAGGTTAAACAAATAGTAGGCCGGCTATACAAAATAGAGTCTATTATAAGATATGTGTTGTGATAATAACATCAGCAAATATGAATTGCTTACGTTTTGTATCCACGTAGGCCTGCATGACAATAGCTTATTTATTATTGTATATCGTCAGCCAATTTATCAACATAGGTAATTAAAAAACATTTTCAGACCTTCCACTCTGGGAAGGATGGGGGATAGAGAGCAGCAAACTCTGTAGGCTACATTTAATAATGATAAAAATAAAAATACCTCATCATGTGCATGTACACACAAAAAATAAAGTTGTATTGTGTAATCTAGTGATAATTAAAAAATGATTTCTTATTTCAACTGTCATGCAAAAATAGCAAACCAGTTGAGTTATTTACAGTGCCATATTTGGACACCCCTGGTTGGTGGGCACACCAAAACCGTTTTGGCTATATTGAAAATCAAATCAATAGACCTATATTAAAGTAGTATTCCAAACCAAATTATCCCCTGAGGCATGGGGCCTTTACAGAAGTCCCAAGCTCTAAAAGTTAATAATTAACTTGTAGGCAACATACGAGTATAGTATAAAACACAGGAGCAGACGTGAAAAAGCTCAGATAAAAAGAGAAAACTTCTTTCTGAAAAATGTAAACAAAATCAAACAATTCTCTTCAGAAGATTATGTATTTACAAGGAAGGTGCCTTACCAGTGAACAAACCAGTCTACTCTCGGACTGTGACTGTGAATGAGTTGAAGAAAGGCGTGGAGATTAGACGAGCCAGGGCGTAGGTTGGTAGTGAGTACATAGGGCACCAGGGCCTTGATTCTCTATGGTCAACGATAAGGTGATCACCGGTTTTGGTCGTTATGAGAAGGCTGTGACCCAATCACAGCCATCCATTCGCCTTCCGTAACGTCAGAAACCGGTGAGAAATTTACAACAGATTTAGAGAATCGGGCTCCAGGTCTGCAAGTTATTGTCTTGAGAATATAGGCCTACCTGAAAACATTAATGGTAATAATAATTTTTCGTAGGTTGACCCAGTGACAATCCATGTCCCTCATTAGGTGACTAACTAGGTGTTGCGGATTAGGAATAGTTATGAAGAATGTCCGAGGCATGTTGCTGTTACCTATCACGTAATCACCTATCGCTCGATCAAGCGTGCAGAGCCTGAACTTGGGGGTGCGATCTGAAAGTGCGTGATAAACACGTACCGTAGCGAGACCATACATAGATTGAGTTCGATCTGAGTAGTCCGAGCTCGGCTCACTTGATAAACATAGTCTATGTAGGCCTATGCTTTCCAAGCCGAGTTGGCCCAAAGCATTTTCATTAAAGCATTTTAAAACGTGTTTTTGTTATTTTCTAATTATAAGCCTATATGTAGGCCTAGTCTGTGTCCAGAGTTGCAAATAAGGCCTAGCCTTAATGGTACATAAGCCCTACATGCACAGCGATGGAAAAAAGCTTCCATCGTTAATTAAGCTCTGTCCTATAATGTAGGCCTACTTTAAATATGGCATAGGCCTAGTCCTTGAAATTATAGGGCCTAGATTATGCCTGCCTATAACATATACGTTTCACATGTACGCGCCTGCGAGTCACGTGATGAGACAACCAATAAACTACCGTACGAATAAAGGTCGATGCACAATAGCCCGGGAAGGATCTTCGGTAACGGGAAAGTTCGCTATAATTTACCATTGCCCGGTAACATTAACGCTAACGGGAAGCTCCTTCCCGGGCTATTGTGCACAGACCATAATGTCTAGTAATTCTTACGATAGAACCTAGGCCTATGCTGTAAGAATATACTCTGCCTTCTTTATATTGCTTAGACAGAGGTCTTAACTTGGGCCTAGGTTACAATATAAGCCCATGCTCAGATCACCTTTGAGGTTATGTTTGTGTTTATGGCATGCAAGGTACATATATATCAGCTTGATCATCCCACTTCAATAGTTAGATAAATATAATCCCCTACCCTAGGCCCAGGCCTTCACGTCCCTAGAAACATGTCCTCACGGCCTTTGTATCCTAGGGCCTAGGCCTAGGCCACAATGCCTATCCGCTATCCAGTACACATGCCACTTGATCTGGGCCCTAGCTCCACACAACAACTGGCAACTAACCTTACTTTAATGAGACCGATTAATGATTATTTAAAAGTGTTATAATATACATACAGTACTTACCAGCATCTGCATAACTCGTGTATCTGGAAACTGGTAGACGCGACGCGTCGATGCGAACGGCGAAACACAAAGGGTGCGGTCCGAAATGTACTCCGAGTGCACAGATTACACTCTGCGCGTCCCAAAATCATCTCGAGATACTCCAAGCACTCCGTGCTCTGCGTCCCGTTACTGTCGAGAGCGCGCTCCGGAGTACGCTCAAGATACTCCGTGAAAATCGCGGAGTGTTGGGAGTGCGAAGAAATATGGCGGGGAAAATACGAAATGGTAGAATTTGTATTGCCGTCTGGGGCCAAGTGTGCCGTCACACTAACGGCCTCCGATGCGCAGCGAGCTCTAAGTGGTTTGTATTAATTGATTATTCATATTTTTGGTCAAAACATTGGTTTTATATTTTCTCATAGGGTCTAAGCACAGATAACTAATCTGTGGTCTAAGCCTAGTCTTAGGTTAGAGTGCCCATACATGCATTGGGTTATGAACGTGTTCTGTTTACCTGACCACATTGTAGAGGCGTCTGGAGAATTTATCGCAGCTAAATGAATATTTCGAACTAATATTTCGGAGCTCGAATTGATGAGTTCATTGATGAGGTACGCGATAGCTGCACGTTCACGATCCATTTTTGAAGTGGTGCGCAAGGTGGTGCGTATCGCGTCCCGTAATAGAGTATAAAAAGCGAGTGTAAAAATGATCCACCATGCTCTAAACGGAGTATTCAGAGTACATTTCGGACCGCACCCAAACACTCTCAACACGCTATGCATGGAAGCCGGAAGTCGGCTACCCGCCATTATTAATCTATTTAGCGTTTATATTATTATGAACCGCACGTGTATTGATTATTAAGGCCTAACTTATTTGATAATATAAAAATATAAATTAATTAAATTAACATATGTGAGTATTTTTTAACTAATTTCACAATTAAATTAGTAATACACATATTAAACAGGGAGTTGACTTGAGCGTTGCTGAACTTCCCAGAGGTAAATTTAAAGCAAATGTATGTACCCACAAGTCTTTTGTGTCGCCTACTTGTCTGTTGTGGTCATTTTGAAAGTAATACATCCTGTAAATGGTAAAATGAGGAAGAAAACATGTTTTCAATGATCCGGGTAAATCTCTTGTTTATGATTAATTAAGGAAGTACTTTACACATCCTACAAAGGTGCTCTTTTAAAGTATCTGAAAAGGATAAAATCAAAATAGGGCATCCTTTATAGGATATGCTTAAAACATCCTTTGTACATCTTTTGATGGAGCTCCTTAGAAGGATCTCCAAAGGATATCGTCATATAAGATCATCCTTTTTGGGATTCCCTTAGGACATCTTTTGTGCATCTTGTGAAGGAGCTCCTTACAAGGCATTAGAAAGGATAATACTGGGAGCTCCCAAAGAGCCCCTGTGTTTACTGGATCGTATCGTCTGCAAAGAGTACTGCTTTACAATCTTCAGTAAGATTTACTGTTAAGTCGTTAACATACAGACTGAAAAAAACAGGGCCTAAATTTGATCCTTGAGGTACACCACTGCTTATGTTTTCTCATCCCGATGAAATGGTGCTGTTGTCAGCACATCTTATATCAACACGCTGTTTCCGATTGTTGGTGAGGTACGATTTTACCCATGCTCCGGCTGTACCCCTTATCCCATAGTATTTTAATTTCTCTAAAAAGAATGTCATGATTAAGAGTGTCAAAAGGCCTTGGATAGATCACATAATACTGCCCCAACTACTAGTTTATTGTCTTATGCATTATTGACTTCATGGGTTAGCTGAAATGTAGCTGTCATAGTGGAATGTTTCTCCCTAAATCCATGCTGCTCATCGCATAAAATACTATTGGTTTTCAAAAAAGGGTGAAGTCTGTTGAGGAACAACTTCTCAAATACTTTGGATAGTGTTGGTAACAATGCTAAAGGCCTATAATTTGCGACATCAGTTTCATTCCCTTTTTTAAACAATGGTTTAACCACAGCATATTTTAATCGGTCAGGGAAAATTCCCATTTCAAATGAGCAATTACAGATATGAGACAGGGGCTCTGCAATGAATGGACCACTGCATTTAAGGAGTACATTTGAGATTTCATCCCCTCCCGCTGATGTTTTACTTTTAAGACTTGTGATAATATCTATAATTTCACCAGGGGTTGTCAATCCTAAAGTAAGTTCAGGAATGGCACTACGATTGAGTTTATGAAGGTTTTCTTTACACTGCTCTACAGTGTTGACTTTACTGTCCACAAGTTTATCAGCTATTGTAGTATAGTATTGGTTGAAGGCGTCAGCTATTTCCTGTTCTACACTGATTTCTTTATCGTCAATTTTGAGTTTGCCTATAAGATTTTTACCTACAGTTTGCTTTCCAGTTAGATGGTTGACTAAGTTCCACGTAGTTTTAATTTTATTGTCCGAATTTATTATTAGCTCCGAATGAAAAGTTCGCTTAGCTTTTTTGGGTCGGGGCCTCTACACAGAAGTGCCTTTACACAGAAGCGCCTTTACACAGAATACTGAATGGGTCTTTCAACAGAATTTTTCTTGCCAGAGGTATCCACAGCACATAATTGCCATTCGACAGAAATATTCTGTGCAGAGGCACTACCTGAACGGGCCACTGCACAGAACTTTTCAAAATTATGTGCAACGACCCATACAGGACGGGTCATTACACCGAATTTGGGTGCCTTTGGACAGAAGTGCCATTGCACAGAATATACTTTCAACAGAATAACTTTTAAAATATTTCAGGATGGGTCTTTAGACAGAATTTTAACTTTTTTACAAACCATCGGGTAAGTAGCCACAACACAGAATACCCTTTACACAGAAGATACTTTCAACAGAATATTCTGTCTAGCGGCCCGTCCTGTAGTGCCCCTACACAGAATATATTCTGTGTAAAGGCCCATCCTGTAGTGCCACTTAACAGAAAGTTTCTGTCTAACGGCCCGTCCTGTAGTGCCGTTACACATAATGTTTCTGTCTAACGGCCCATCCTGTAGTGCCATTACACAGAATATATTCTGTGTAAAGGCCCATCCTGTAGTGCCACTACACAGAATGTTTCTGTCTAACGGCCCATCCTGTAGTGCCACTACACAGAATGTTTCTGTCTAACGGCCCGTCCTGTATGTGCCGTTACACATAATGTTTCTGTCTAACGGCCCGTCCTGTAGTGCCACTACACAGAATGTTTCTGTCTAACGGCCCGTCCTGTATGTGCCGTTACACATAATGTTTCTGTCTAACGGCCCATCCTGTAGTGCCACTACACAGAATGTTTCTGTCTAACGGCCCGTCCTGTATGTGCCGTTACACATAATGTTTCTGTCTAACGGCCCATCCTGTAGTGCCACTACACAGAATGTTTCTGTCTAACGGCCCGTCCTGTATGTGCCGTTACACATAATGTTTCTGTCTAACGGCCCGTCCTGTAGTGCCACTACACAGAATGTTTCTGTCTAACGGCCCGTCCTGTATGTGCCGTTACACATAATGTTTCTGTCTAACGGCCCATCCTGTAGTGCCACTACACAGAATGTTTCTGTCTAACGGCCCGTCTTGTATGTGCCGTTACACATAATGTTTCTGTCTAACGGCCCGTCCTGTAGTGCCACTACACAGAATGTTTCTGTCTAACGGCCCGTCCTGTATGTGCCGTTACACATAATGTTTCTGTCTAACAGCCCGTCCTGTTGTGCCACTACACAGAATATATTCTGTGTAAAGGCCCATCCTGTAGTGCCGTTACACAGAATGTTTCTGTGTAACGGCCCGTCCTGTATGTGCCGTTACACATAATGTTTCTGTCTAACGGCCCATCCTGTAGTGCCACTACACAGAATATATTCTGTGCAAAGGCCCATCCTGTAGTGCCGTTACACAGAATGTTTCTGTCTAACGGCCCGTCCTGTAGTGCCACTACACAGAATATATTATGTGCAAAGGCCCATCCTGTAGTGCCGTTACACAGAATGTTTCTGTCTAACGGCCCGTCCTGTAGTGCCACTACACAGAATATATTCTGTGCAAAGGCCCATCCTGTAGTGCCGTTACACAGAATGTTTCTGTCTAACGGCCCGTCCTGTAGTGCCATTACACAGAATATATTCTGTG
Source organism: Isoperla grammatica (assembly GCA_945910005.1). Classification (NCBI taxonomy): domain Eukaryota; kingdom Metazoa; phylum Arthropoda; class Insecta; order Plecoptera; family Perlodidae; genus Isoperla; species Isoperla grammatica. The sequence continues at coordinate 611,466 of OX246745.1, forward strand.
CAAAGGCCCATCCTGTAGTGCCGTTACACAGAATGTTTCTGTGTAACGGCCCGTCCTGTAGTGCCATTACACATAATGTTTCTGTGTAAAGGCCCGTCCTGTATGTGCCGTTACACATAATGTTTCTGTCTAACGGCCCGTCCTGTAGTGCCACTACACAGAATGTTTCTGTCTAACGGCCCGTCCTGTATGTGCCGTTACACATAATGTTTCTGTCTAACGGCCCATCCTGTAGTGCCACTACACAGAATGTTTCTGTCTAACGGCCCGTCCTGTATGTGCCGTTACACATAATGTTTCTGTCTAACGGCCCATCCTGTAGTGCCCCTACACAGAATGTTTCTGTCTAACGGCCCGTCCTGTATGTGCCGTTACACAGAATGTTTCTGTCAAACGGCCCGTCCTGTAGTGCCGTTACACATAATGTTTCTGTCAAACGGCCCGTCCTGTAGTGCCACTACACAGAATATATTCTGTGTAAAGGCCCATCCTGTAGTGCCACTACACAGAAAGTTCTGTCTAACGGCCCATTCTGTAGTGCCGTTACACATAATGTTTCTGTCTAACGGCCCGTCCTGTAGTGCCACTACACAGAATATATTCTGTGTAAAGGCCCATCCTGTAGTGCCACTACACAGAATGTTTCTGTCAAACGGCCCGTCCTGTAGTGCCACTACACAGAATATATTCTGTGTAAAGGCCCATCCTGTAGTGCCACTACACAGAATAATTCTGTCTAACGGCCCGTCCTGTAGTGCCGTTACACATAATGTTTCTGTCTAACGGCCCGTCCTGTAGTGCCACTACACAGAATATATTCTGTGTAAAGGCCCATCCTGTAGTGCCACTACACAGAATGTTTCTGTCAAACGGCCCGTCCTGTAGTGGCGTTATGCTCGTCTGTTTCACACGATCTGGCTTGAGCATTGTGAACTCGGACGGTTTCGAGTCTTGCTTCCCGTTGCTCGTCTGTTTCTGCTCGTGATGCTCTTTTCTTTCTTGCTTGAGGTGTAGATCGACCGATATTGTTTCTTTTGGGTGGCATGATTGAATTAACAGCGAATTAAGTTCATTACATTAAACGCAAAAAAATGCTCAGTCACGTGAACTCCTTCTCATTGGATAAACTATGGATTCGAATGTGACCAACCCAGGGACCAAACGTAACTAAGTAAACATCTATAGTTCACAACGAACACACGCGAACTGTGTCACAACTATTTGACACCGACTCTACCGGTGTTTATGTGCCTGTGTGGCTAGTAGGTATAGTACACGATGAGTCATCTCAACAATACGCAGCGCTTTAGTCTCGGTTCTACCAGATTGCGCGACTCTTGGTGTGTCACTTGGTGAACTGTCGCTAAACTATGATGTACACACTTTTGTTATTACATTCAGAAACATTCGCGGGCATGCGCAAAACAATTCATCAAAGTTTGTTGAGTTGTGCGTACGCCCGCGAATGTTTCTGAATTAGGCGGCCGGGGTAGGGGCCGGGTGGTTTTTAAATAACGATAACTCTTGATTTGTAGTGAGTGATTCCATTTTCTGTTTTTGAACCCCCCCCCCCCCCCCCCCCCACCCAACTGCTACGGCCGCGCCTTCGACCTCGTGAAAGAGTTACAACAAAATGCATAGCATAGAAACCTTCCCCGTGAAAAAAAATATATGTGCCAAGTTTTATGGTGATATGTCCAACGGTGTCGAACTCAATTCATTGGTGAGCCCTCTTAGCAGGCACCGATCACCACGTGAAGGACTTACAACAAAATGGATAGCATAGAAACCTTCCCCGTAAAATAATACAAATACATGTACCAGCTTTCATGGTGATACGTACCAACGGTGTCGAAGTCAATTCATTGGTGAGCCCTCTTTACAGGCACCGATCACCACGTGTAAAACCAAAATGGATAGCATAGAAACCTTTCCCGTGAAAAAACACATATATGTGCCAAGTTTCATGGAGATCGGATGAATGGTTTAGAAATTTATAAAGGACATACATACATACATACATACATACATACATACATACATCTTCCTTTTATATATATATAGATAGAAGAAGATAGAAGATAGAAGATAGAATAGATAGTTTATTAGTTTATTTTATAAAATGTCAGCTGCACATTGTTTTACAATTCGTATCCAAATCCGATCATTACTTTGTCGCCAATTTCAGTTGAGGTAACACACATGTTTCATTCAATTTTTAATTGATACTGTTGTGTCTATAACTTTGTTGTTGTTGTGTCTATAATCATTGATATTGTTTGACATATTAATATATTCACATAAAAATGTAGGTACCTTAAAGAATTAAAAATGATACTGTTCAATCGAGATTGTCGATGTGTTGTACTTGTACGCGTTTTAACGCGTAACGTGACATCGCATCGCTTGTCCTGTCCATCACGTTAACTTCTGGGCATGCGAAACAATGATAATCATCCTCTTTCTTCTGCTCACCCCAAACGAAATGGACAATGATATAGTTGTATGTATGTAGCGTAATGATGTAGCGTAATGATGTATGTATGTAATGAATGATATAGTGTACTGTCACGCTTCCGCTTCTCAAGTTCATAACAGTTACTCTAAAGTCCATAGTTCTGTGTCGCTGTAGCGTAGCCAACACTATTGAAGTGCGTACAAAACTAATCCACACCTGTATACCAAAGTTATTGTGAATATTCTGAATATATATAATATATATTATATCATTTCAACATTTCGGCGAGATCTCTCTGCCCATTATCCAGGAAACCGATGCACGAATAAAAACAAATACTCCCGCTTAATAATTTGCTAATCTAATTTTTGTTTCCCATATGTTTTATTTTTTTACCGATTTCTTTGATAGTGGTCAGGGAGATCTGGCCGAAACGTTGGAAAATAAATAAATAGAATAACGTGTATTGAAAAAAAGCATGTATACAACATTAATTGGATCCACAAAACCTACGCCATATGCATACACCTTCAAACTTCATAGACTGAAATACAAAACGAGACGTCAGCCATATCCGTAAACTCAATAAACAAAATGAACATGGTGTCAACCTATGTCCATATAATAAACTAGCAAAATATATGCACGAAAGTACAAGTAAAATACAACCACGGAGTCTTGTACAATGTACATGTAAATAAAGACAATAAACAAAACATAGGCACGAACTCTACCAATGCCATATAATTATGTTGTTCAATGTAGTGTGTCTTATATATAATAATGTAATGTAGCCAGTAAACAGAATACGTATTTAGAATGACGGTTGATAATTGGTAATTGGTGGAAAGTTATCTTTTACAAAGCTAATACGCTACAATCCAAAATTTGTTGGTACATTTAATATTATTTAAAAGCTTTCCATGCAATAACGATTTGAAAAGTATCTGGTAACAATCATATACTTGGATTTCGCGCTGCGAGCTCATTGGTTCGTGCGCCGAGGCAGAGCGTGTCAGCCAATCACAGGGCCCGATCTGACTTCTTACCGTGGCGGGATTACAAAGATGTCTGTTTTATTCCGTGGTTTAAAAGAATATTTCCTATACCGTTGTGTTGATAGTAAACCACGTACTCGTTTATGCATGGATGAATAAACTATCGTTCCATTGAGTTCATAATAGGAACGGTGAAACTAAAGTGATATTTGTTTGTGATTAGCTGATTATTTCCTCTGGTATATGTAACTCGTTGCTACATAGAAGCAAATAGAAGGCGCGAACACCTTTATTTTAAATGGGGGGGGGGGGGGAGGGGGGGCTGTAACGAATTACACAATATTCATTACAATTTTGTTATAGGTTGTAGAATCATTTAGCATGCTATTTGCTGCAGTAAATTAGATTTCAGCTTTTGCAACTTTTCCCGCAGGAATCCATTTAACGTTTCTATCAGGTTCAAAAGTCACCACAGCTTGACAAATGCTTGATTGATATAAATGTGTTCAGTATACTATTAACACAAAATTGAATCAGGGTGTTATTAGTACTTCATTTTGGTTTTTGCAGCAGTTGGAGCCCAGAATTTCATCCCACTAGTGTTTTTTCGGGTATTGGGATGCTTGCTGTGGTAATCTTGTAATGAACGAATGAACGGGACCCGGGGCAAAGCCCCAGCAGCTGGACGCAAAAAAATTATACGAAATTCTCTTATCAATTGCCCGGAAATGACTTCTAGATAAACTCATTATTCACCCAGAAGGATTTTTGTGAGTTGAACTTATTATTACAACTGATACCATTTTAAAGTTAAAGGGGTGTGGGGGTAAGACGTTCAAGTCTTATAGCCATATGTGGTCGTTTGGTCGGACAATCATGGGGAGCAATGGCTAGCCCCCCCCCCCCTCCCCACCCTGTATCCGCTTTGCTACTGTACCTTCATTAATACCCAATTAATTTAAAAATGCAAATAAATTGTGTTCTTTTCACTGTGATTGTATATATTTAAATTGAAAATAAAAACAATCTTCAAACGTTTTTTGTAAATGAGGAAAGCTCAAAAGAAAAGATAAATTATGTTAGTTGTAGACAAAGAGGTTTTACCAGGGGGGAGGGGGTCAGAAAGAAGTGTGGGGGGTTTAATTGCCCCCTCACCTTTGTTACGCGCCTGGCAATTAGTGGACGTACCAGAGGTACAGACTACAGGTACTAGATTGAACCGAGATTTGAAATATGAACGTGCTGCATTAGACGCGCAAATACACGACAATACCAACGGGGCTTTATATTCATAACAATGCGAAAAAACGTTTAAGATTCAGATCAAGGTTTATTTCACACTGACACACGACATGATGGAAAAAACATAATCCCCCCCCCCCCCCCAACCCCTCACACACTTTTCACGCACAGTACAGCAAAATTATTGTATTCTATGGTCGCCTATGATTTTTTATTCCTAATCTGCAAGTAAATCCATTTTGTGAGAAAGATCGTGAGCATACATTCAGCATAGCAGCAATACATTCATGTATTGTTTTGGGCGCAACAGCTGCCCTTTCAAGTTTTTTTATTTTGCTTTTTGTAATTCTTAACAACAGGATTGGCGAACTTCCGATGCTTATACACATCCATTTGTCTACCAAAAGGTACAAAAAAAAAAGACCATGTGTGGATTTGATCGCACACAACTTGTTCGACACGTACTCGATCTTGACGACGAGCCGAAAGTAAAGACCCCGACCCGTCCTGTATGTGCCACTACACAGAATGTTTCTGTCTAACGGCCCGTCCTGTAGTGCCGTTACACAGAATGTTTCTGTCTAACGGCCCGTCCTGTATGTGCAGGTACACATAATGTTTCTGTCTAACGGCCCGTCCTGTAGTGCCACTACACAGAATGTTTCTGTCTAACGGCCCGTCCTGTAGTGCCACTACACAGAATAATTCTGTCTAACGGCCCGTCCTGTATGTGCCGTTACACATAATGTTTCTGTCTAACGGCCCGTCCTGTAGTGCCACTACACAGAATGTTTCTGTCTAACGGCCCGTCCTGTAGTGCCACTACACAGAATGTTTCTGTCTAACGGCCCGTCCTGTATGTGCCGTTACACAGAATGTTTCTGTCTAACGGCCCATCCTGTAGTGCCACTACACATAATGTTTCTGTCTAACGGCCCGTCCTGTAGTGCCACTACACAGAATGTTTCTGTTTTCGGTGTAAAGACCCCGACCCGGGCCGTTAGACAGAAACATTATGTGTAGTGGCACTACAGGACGGGCCGTTAGACAGAAACATTATGTGTAACGGCACTACAGGATGGGCCTTTACACAGAATATATTCTGTGTAGTGGCACAACAGGACGGGCCGTTAGACAGAAACATTATGTGTAACGGCACATACAGGACGGGCCGTTAGACAGAAACATTCTGTGTAGTGGCACTACAGGATGGGCCGTTAGACAGAAACATTATGTGTAACGGCACATACAGGATGGGCCGTTAGACAGAAACATTCTGTGTAGTGGCACTACAGGATGGGCCGTTAGACAGAAACATTATGTGTAACGGCACATACAGGACGGGCCGTTAGACAGAAACATTCTGTGTAGTGGCACTACAGGACGGGCCGTTAGACAGAAACATTATGTGTAACGGCACATACAGGACGGGCCGTTAGACAGAAACATTCTGTGTAGTGGCACTACAGGATGGGCCGTTAGACAGAAACATTATGTGTAACGGCACATACAGGACGGGCCGTTAGACAGAAACATTCTGTGTAGTGGCACTACAGGACGGGCCGTTAGACAGAAACATTATGTGTAACGGCACATACAGGACGGGCCGTTAGACAGAAACATTCTGTGTAACGGCACTACAGGATGGGCCTTTGCACAGAATATATTCTGTGTAGTGGCACTACAGGACGGGCCGTTAGACAGAAACATTCTGTGTAACGGCACTACAGGATGGGCCTTTACACAGAATATATTCTGTGTAGTGGCACAACAGGACGGGCCGTTAGACAGAAACATTATGTGTAACGGCACATACAGGACGGGCCGTTAGACAGAAACATTCTGTGTAGTGGCACTACAGGATGGGCCGTTAGACAGAAACATTATGTGTAACGGCACATACAGGATGGGCCGTTAGACAGAAACATTCTGTGTAGTGGCACTACAGGATGGGCCGTTAGACAGAAACATTCTGTGTAACGGCACATACAGGACGGGCCGTTAGACAGAAACATTCTGTGTAGTGGCACTACAGGATGGGCCGTTAGACAGAAACATTATGTGTAACGGCACATACAGGACGGGCCGTTAGACAGAAACATTCTGTGTAGTGGCACTACAGGACGGGCCGTTAGACAGAAACATTATGTGTAACGGCACATACAGGACGGGCCGTTAGACAGAAACATTCTGTGTAGTGGCACTACAGGACGGGCCGTTAGACAGAAACATTATGTGTAACGGCACATACAGGACGGGCCGTTAGACAGAAACATTCTGTGTAGTGGCACTACAGGATGGGCCGTTAGACAGAAACATTATGTGTAACGGCACATACAGGACGGGCCGTTAGACAGAAACATTCTGTGTAGTGGCACTACAGGACGGGCCGTTAGACAGAAACATTATGTGTAACGGCACATACAGGACGGGCCGTTAGACAGAAACATTCTGTGTAGTGGCACTACAGGACGGGCCGTTAGACAGAAACATTCTGTGTAGTGGCACTACAGGATGGGCCGTTAGACAGAAACATTATGTGTAACGGCACATACAGGACGGGCCGTTAGACAGAAACATTCTGTGTAGTGGCACTACAGGACGGGCCGTTAGACAGAAACATTCTGTGTAGTGGCACTACAGGATGGGCCGTTAGACAGAAACATTCTGTGTAGTGGCACAACAGGACGGGCCGTTAGACAGAAACATTATGTGTAACGGCACATACAGGACGGGCCGTTAGACAGAAACATTCTGTGTAGTGGCACAACAGGATGGGCCGTTAGACAGAAACATTATGTGTAACGGCACATACAGGACGGGCCGTTAGACAGAAATATTCTGTGTAGTGGCACTACAGGACGGGCCGTTAGACAGAAACATTATGTGTAACGGCACATACAGGACGGGCCGTTAGACAGAAATATTCTGTGTAGTGGCACTACAGGACGGGCCGTTAGACAGAAACATTATGTGTAACGGCACATACAGGACGGGCCGTTAGACAGAAATATTCTGTGTAGTGGCACTACAGGACGGGCCGTTAGACAGAAACATTATGTGTAACGGCACATACAGGACGGGCCGTTAGACAGAAACATTCTGTGTAGTGGCACAACAGGATGGGCCGTTAGACAGAAACATTATGTGTAACGGCACATACAGGACGGGCCGTTAGACAGAAACATTCTGTGTAGTGACACTACAGGATGGGCCGTTAGACAGAAACATTATGTGTAACGGCACATACAGGACGGGCCGTTAGACAGAAATATTCTGTGTTGTGGCACTACAGGACGGGCCGTTAGACAGAAACATTATGTGTAACGGCACATACAGGACGGGCCGTTAGACAGAAACATTCTGTGTAGTGGCACTACAGGACGGGCCGTTAGACAGAATCATTATGTGTAACGGCACATACAGGACGGGCCGTTAGACAGAAACATTCTGTGTAGTGGCACTACAGGATGGGCCGTTAGACAGAATGGTTTTTTTAGAAAAGTCTGTAGTTGATTTGTGTGGAAAATTATTTCTGTGCAAAGGCACTTCTGTGCAAAGGCACTTCTTGACAGGCAGATGGTAGTTCGCAAAATTCTGTCTAGTGACCCGTCCTGGTAGTGCCGTAGCACCGAATTTAACCCAGAAAGCGCATTCTGTCTAGTGGCCCCTTCAGACCGATTCGAAATTCTGTCAAACGGAGATTCTGTGAAATGGCGCTTCTGTGTAAAGGCCCATATGGTTTTGGACTCTAATAAAAATTACAATTCTGTACAAAGACCCGTCCTGAAACACTTTGAAATCGTATTCTGTGCAAAGGCGCTTCTGTGTAAAGGCACTTCTGTGTAGTGACATTCTATTACAGCTATCGAAATTCCAAAAGTAAACTTGGTAAGAAAAACAAAATTAGTTTTTTATTTAATTAAATTAAAACTTACACAGGGATTTAAATGATGTTTCACTAGTAGGTTCACATCGACGTTTCCAACACTTGACAATAGTTTTAAAATTTTAAGGTTATCCGCCATGTTATAATAGGATATTGTTTATTTACGTCAGTAATTTCTTCATTTTTACAGTGTTCCACCGATATGATTCGCATTTGCGGACTATTGCAGTTAGATGCACATAGTATACACCAAACATAGCGTACGCAATCATGCCTTTCTCACCATTATTTTAAATCTCGATAGCTGTCATAAAATGACTACAATGACATAAGACGCCAACCGTCAAAAAATTAGTTACTGAAAAACATGTTTTTTAATTTATTGAATCAAATTAAAATTTGCACACCAATATAAATGATTTTTTGCATGTGGGTCCACATCAATAGTACTAACACTCGACAATAGTTTCAAAATTTTAGCTTGAACCGCCATGTAATAAAAAAATATTCTTTATTTTCGGAAAAAGTTTTCTTCATTTTTACAGTGTTTCACCGATATGATTCGCATTAGCGGACCATTGAAGTAAGATGCACATAGTAGGCCTATGCGGCACGAATGGCGTGCACAGTCAGACCTTTCTCACTAATAATAATAATGGCTTTTATTTTTCACTTTTTAAAATTACATTACAAATTATGTGTATTGGCCCCCAAAGAGACATGTGTCTCGCTGGAGGGGGCCTTTAGAATGAGAGTATATACATGACGGATGATATAGAAACATACATAGCCTACTATTTCTAAAGTAATGCAGGACAAACACTAAAACTAAAACTAAACAGAAAACAAACTAAATAGACATCATGAAGAGAAAAAAAAAAATACAAAATATGATTGTGTACTGCCTCATTTGGCCCAAGACACAGATTGAAATTTATATGACAAAATGAATAAGTTGTATGCATATAGTAGTAGTTACAGTAGTACAGTGAACAGTATACAGTGAAACGTCTTTATAACATACGTCGTTATGTACATGATGACCGGTATATAACTATTGTTTTGGAGGTCGCAAAAGCTTATACTTGTAACTGTACCTTCTTCATAAAGAGATACTCAAATAATAATCTTGTCCCAGAGAGTTTGGTATTTGGAAGGTATTTGGAATTTTTATAGCTGTCATAGAATGGCTACAGTAACGTGTTATGTTTTATGACTTTCACGGCAAAAATGCAAATGTTAACAACGAACTTTGTAGACAAATTAAAAAGCTTTTATTATGATTAAATGCGGTTATTGTATGATTAAACAATATTAAATTTTAGATATAGTCTGTATCTACATTCTATTACTTTCCATACACTGATAGGTTTAATAGTTTATGAATTAGAGCCTACCACGGTGGAATGAAATTATGCGGAAATCCATTGAAAAATCAACTTGAAGGTTTTAATTTATTTAAAGAAAACTTCTTAACGGATTTAAATAATATTTCTTGCAATTATTAGCAACATTTTGAGAAATAATTTACAAGAATTCTAAGGTTGTAGAATTCTGAGGTTGTGTGTGAAGGTTTTTTTGTAAGAGTGCAAAAGAATTCTTTAATTTATAAAAAAAAAAACGCTCATCTGGCAACGCGGAGCGTTTTCCTAGTAATAATAATAATAATTGTTGTAGAAAACCCGTTCTAGACTATAAGGTACGTTAGGGTGTGAAGGAATGTCCGTCCCGGTCAGTACCGGTACGCTCAACAACATACAGTTAAAGATGTTACTATATTCTAACAGATAATGGTACCGGTACGCTCAACAACATACAGCCACTGACCACGGTCATTTTAAAGATGTTACTATATTCTAACAGATAATGAAAAAATACATTATTTCTTCTGGATCATGCCGACTTGTGGGACCTTTCCCGCGGGATGAAACCACGAGTGGGGAGTGCACGATTTTGTATATTTTTCTACGAAAAAACAAATAAAGCTGGAGCCAAATTGAGCGTGGTTGGGTGTGTTATTCAGAAATCCTAGTCAGCGCGTATTGCGAGCGCAAATTGGTTCTGATAGAAAATTTTGCTCTTTCTGCCAGTTTTCCCGATGTGTGTACTGCCCTGATACTTTTTTTTAACAGTTCTCGTTACAGTTGCCACCGCAGAAAGATCTTTTTCAAAATTAAACATCATTAACAACTACCTTAGAAGCATGATGGGGCCAGAACGTCTGCGGCTTGAGTGTGTTCTCAGTGGAGCACGAGGAAGCTCAACTCTTACGAAAACTCGTATAGGACGTCGTTATTAGGTGTTCGCGGAAACAAAAGCCAGATGAAAGAAATTTTAGGTGAGTTTTTTAAAGTTAGAGCTGCTTAGGGGTGTTGTTTTGTAGTTGTGGGGGGGGGGGGGCTTTAATTTTGTTACCCGAGTCTATTTCCACGGAATTCACAGCGAGATTTCTCGGAACCTGTTTTTTATTTCCCATTGGAGGGATCGCGGGGTAGCCTTGCTTCGAAGTTCGAATGCACCCTGACAACGCGTGCCAACAGGCGCACTGATAATATCACTGCAATATCCGATGCAGAACGAGATGCAATGCAACTAGATTTAGGTTGGTATTTTTTACATACGTCACTATACTATTACGTAATCTATGACTCCACCTTGCAAGATACTAAGTGGCCAGTATAGCATTCGTTGCCGATAGATAGCGTTAACTACTTTGCCGCTAGTGTAGCCGCGACAACCGCACGCTATGGGTAGGGACAGGGTACGCATCTTCCCACTACTACAATCTCAATTCGATTCTTAGCAGGATTAAAAAACATCCTACGTCTAAATGAGACGTTCTTTAAATTCACTTGGCAAACATGAGGCAGCTTTCTGCACGAAATGAAACCTCATGTTGACATTCCTGAAATGGGAAGTATAAATAGGAAATGTGGTTCAATATAAAGCTTTGTGTATTCAGTAAATACAACTAAACATACAGTTACAATGGAATACAAATCGTATCCAGCGGAGATTTAGCTTGTTTGACGAATGCGATCACACGATACATTATAGCGTCAGTTAGAGTGGTCAACACCCACCCCCACCCCGCAATGCCAATGACCGCCGAGGTGGTTAATGTGTGGTTAGTCGGTCTTGACGTAAAAATGTGTATCTATTTGTCAATGAAAAAATTAAAGTGTTTTAAAGGTATGTTACATATACATTACATTATTTGCATAGGCGATGATTATGATTATAATCGTTATAACCGTAGGTATCTAAGGCGGTTTTCATCATCTGTCTTCTCATTGGTGCTCGGACAATATCATAGGCGATGATTATAACCGTTATAACCGTTAGTATCTAAGGCGGTTTTCATCATCTGTCTTCTCATTGGTGCTCGGACAATATCATAGGCGATGATTATAACCGTTATAACCGTTAGTATCTAAGGCGGTTTTCATCATCTGTCTTCTCATTGGTGCTCGGACAATATCATAGGCGATGATTATAACCGTTATAACCGTTAGTATCTAAGGCGGTTTCATCATCTGTCTTCTCATTGGTGCTCGGACAATATCTATATTTTCTAAAAACCTTTTTATACCTCTCTCATTATATATATATATCTTGACCCCGTTTCCAACATTAATTTATCGGGTAGGGGGGAGTAGCAAAGTACTCCATGTCTTGGGCTAATGTCTTCGTTGCCGGCTAGCCAGGCCTGACACAACCACCTCCTCAACCTCTTCCTCGATCACTTCTTCCGTTACCAGAGGGCTGTTTAGTAGTTCCCTCCATCTCTCACGGTTTTCCCATAGTCTTCCTGCTTCAACTTCGTTCCATGATCTTCCTCTATTCTCCACACTGTCTTTGATCTGATTTATCTCTCTCATTATTAGATAAAATTAATATCATCTTTGTAATAACTCATAAACATGCCCCCCCACCCCCCCACTCCTCATGGCATTTTAGACTTATTAAGTTGTAATTTCCTTTATAGCTGTAATGACCATTATAACAATTGTATTTTATTTATTTTTTTAATAGATCTATCCTGTTCAGTTATAAAAACTGATTTACAAAGGAGGACCTTAAATAAAACTAGGCTATGCAAACAATTAATAATAATGAAATCATAATTAACAATAACAACAACAAAAACAAAACAAACTACTGTACTATATAAAAGAAACATCAAGAACAACAAAAAATAATTGAGAAATGAAATAAAAACAAATCAAGTGGAAATTCAACATATTAAATAATAAAAATAAAAGTTTATTAATAAGAAAGAACATGAAGAAAAAAAGATGTGGGAAAAAATATATACATATAAAAGGGAAAAAAGAAGTAAAAGAAGAAAACGAAAAGAAAAAACTGATTTGTTGACTGTCCCAGCTCAAACGAAAATGAGGATTGCAAAAAATCAGAAACTGCAATCTGGGAAAAATAACATTTCACGTAAAAGCAACCCGGGAAGCCGCACACGCCTTCTATCTTCACTTCGAATCTTGAAAATCAAATGGTCTTGAAAATCTGGATCCGAAAAAATCATTTTATAAGTAGAGATCAAAGTGAATCAAGAAATTCAGGAAACCGAATGTAGATACCCGGCTGACCACCAAACCAATAATTTAAAACAGATTTATAAATTATATATTTTACCAGTGATTAGTAGGCTGGATCCCTGCGGTCTGCATCTAATGTGCATTGGACGGCCCCATAGACTTCTTTGCCAATTAATGAAGGCTGATTTTTATTATAAACACCCCAATCCTAGCATTCACATTTTATTTTTTATTTTGGCGACCTCCCGATGTGTGAGCCACATGAACCACCTCTATCCTTGGGAACAAACACTTGCGTAAACCAAACGCTCATTGTAAATTTGCCAAAAAATGTAATTTCTGCCCTGGCCCATTTCGTGTACCTCTGAAAATTCCTTAAAATATCCCCTGGATGAAGGTTACATCTGAAGCTGTATAATGTTAAATCATACAATTACCGCATTTAACCCAGAATAAAAACATATTAACTATCGACAAAATTCATGGTTAACTTTTGCATGATTGCCGTGAAAGTAATCAAACATAACACGTCATTGTTACCATATTATATTACAGCTGTCTAAATTCTAAATGTACAGTTAGAAATGTCAAATCGTGTACGCCTTTGCCATGCATAGAGTAGGTGCATATATCTTCAATGATCCTCATATGCGATTCATTTTAGTGGAACACTGTTAAAAATACAATATACACTTGCCGTAAATAGAAACTAATTAATATTGTTTTACAAAATTGCGGCGTAAGGCACAACTTTGAAACTGTTGCCAATTGTCGATACCGTTGTTGTGGACATCAATGTAATAGACGGAGAGCCAGCAACATAAAAGCTCCCCTCATAAGGTACATATGTTTTGACTTTTGAAATAGGAGCGGAAAAACTACTCTACTAACAAAACGCGCGTCTTACTCCTCAACGTGGGGGCTTTTAGGCCCCACAGGGGGCCAAAAAAGCCGAAAAAAGGCCCAAGGTTCCCCTCATAAGGTACATGGATGGAGTAAACGCCATTTTGTAGAGATAAGTGTCCCAAATAGGAATTCGAAGAGTAAGACGGGATATTAGGGGGCGTTTACCGATCAGACGCCATTTTACCCAAAAAGGGCCATTTTTTATTTTCGCACATGCATGCGCTTAAACACTCAAAACATATCCGGAAATGTCTCGAGACGTAGAAAAACATACATTTTAAAGAAATTTTTGGTTATTGTCCTCGCCAGACGCCCTCAAAAGGGGCCCAAAAAGGCCAAGGTTCCCCTCATAAGGTACATGAATGGAGTAAACGCCATTTTGTAGAGATAAGTGTCCCAAATAGGAATTCGAAGAGTAAGACGGGATATAAGGGGGCGTTTACCGATCAGACGCCATTTTACCCAATTGGGCCATTTTTTATTTTCGCACATGCATGCGCTTAAACACTCAAAACATATCCGGAAATGTCTCGAGACGTAGAAAAACATACATTTTAAAGACATTTTAGGTTATTGTCCTCGCCAGACGCCCTCAAAAGGGGCCCAAAAAGGCCAAGGTTCCCCTCATAAGGTACATGAATGGAGTAAACGCCATTTTGTAGAGATAAGTGTCCCAAATAGGAATTTGAAGAGTAAGACGGGATATTAGGGGGCGTTTACCGATCAGACGCCATTTTGTCCAAAAAGGGCCGCTTTTTATTTTCACACGTGCACGCGCTTTAACACCCAAAACATATCCTTAAATCCTGACATTAATAATAATAAATACTGGTATATTAAAGTTAGGGGTGGGCGGAGCTTCAAAACTATCGCATCCGGATCGAGGCTGTGGGGGGGGGGGGGGGGGGCTGGCGAGGACATCACACAATATCTTAGAAATGTATTCACCTCTAGGGGCATTTAAGGATATGTTTTAAGTGTTAAAGCGCGTGCACGTGTGAAAATAAAAAGTGGCCCTTTTTGGACAAAATGGCGTCTGATCGGTAAACGCCCCCTAATATCCCGTCTTACTCTTCGAATTCGTATTTGGGACACTTATCTCTACAAAATGGCGTTTACTCCATTCATGTACCTTATGAGGGGAACCTTGGCCTTTTTGGGCCGCTTTTGAGGGCGTCTGGCGAGGACAATAACCCAAAATTTCTTTAAAATGTATGTTTTTCTACGTCTCGAGACATTTCCGGATATGATTTGAGTATTTAAGCGCATGCATGTGCGAAAATAAAAAATGGCCCTTTTTAGGTAAAATGGCGTCTGATCGGTAAACGCCCCCTAATATCCCGTCTTACTATTCGAATTCCTATTTGGGACACTTATCTCTACAAAATGGCGTTTACTCCGTCCATGTACCTTATGAGGGGAACCTTGGGCCTTTTTTTGGCTTTTTTGGCCCCCTGTGGGGCCTAAAAGCCCCCACGTTGAGGAGTAAGACGCGCGTTTTGTTAGTAGAGTAGTTTTTCCGCTCCTATTCCAATAGTCAAAACATATGTACCTTATGAGGGGAGCTTTTATGTTGCTGGCTCTTGGACTATAAACCATTATTTAAATATGCGTGTAAGTTTTAATAAAAACAAAATTAAAACTGGATTATTGTGTGCAAAATTCGTAGTTTTTGTGTGCATGTTTGCCGTGATAGTCATCAAACATAACACGTAATTGTTGCCATTCTATTACAGCTATCCAAAGTCTAAATGTACAGTTAGAAGGTGTATTTATTTACGCAATTTCCCACTCATACTATGTGCACTCTGAACCGGGGTTCTATTAATTAGCCCTTCGTCTATAGAGCCTTATATATGTCTTTTTTTAGCTGCGATTTAACTTGATAACGTCTACTTTATCTGATATAACCTATCCACAGACCATAAAAATAGCTGTAAACATCGACGTAAATGTTTCCGTTTAGTATCAGTTAGCACCTCCAAATTAAACTTGCTTTCCCAGATCATTAATTTGATCCGTGTAGGATTCTAACAAAGTCGTTTAGATCCCCTCGTAGACATTCTGGATACGGCATTGCATGGTCATCACCCTCTGAGCCGCTTTCGTTTACCTCGCCAGAGCAATCTGTCAGTAGTCCGCAAACCAAACCCGATCAGTAGCAGGTTACTCTGGTGCGTTCGGCAACTATGCCAGAGTAACCCGGTTTTCTAACCCGATCACCAAAAAAGTGACCTGCCTCGGGAGCAGGGTAAGTTAGGTTTGGGCGGAAAATTCAAAATGTTATGATTTTGATGGTGGTGTTAAAAGTGGCTGTGGATGATGCATGTGGATATTTGGGCGCAAAACCGTGTTTTTGAGTAGGCTATTAATGAATTTCACGTAGAAAGTAAGTACACCAGGCATTACAAAAAATTCAAAGCAATTTGAAGGTTAGGTTTAGCAGTGCAAGCGCACGGCATCCATTTGCAAACAAACCTGTCTCCGAAACGCTTTCGTTTACTCGGGTTGAAAACTCTGACCCAGTGACGTAAAGTCACGTGACATTACTGATCGGACGGGTTACTCTGGCGAGGTAAACGAAAGCGGCTCGGATCTCCCTCTCAGCATATATTTAATCGACCCCCCCCCCCCCCGCAACGGCTTTGGGCAACGAATTTGGTATCGTATGAACTGTTAGTAACGGATAATATTTTTCCTAGTATTTTGTGCTTTCATACTGAACTGGTAACTAGCCAAACCTCGGCTCAGGGGTGCAAACGAGCACTCTTATCAAGTATCATGATCAGAGGACAGCTTCTGTCTCCTCACATATGAACCCCCGGCTTTTATTTCTTTGTTTGACAAGCCTGCAGAGAGGGAAGGTAGTAGTGACAAAACAAAGTAGTTTTGTATCGTACATTGTACAGGTACATCTGTAAACCCCCATCCCACTTCCCAGCACCGGCAAGCAGCACCGGCAAGCAGCACCGGCAAGCAGCACCGGCAAGCAGCACCGGCAAGCAGCACCGGCAAGCAGCACCGGCAAGCAGCACCGGCCAGCAGCACCGGCAAGCAGCACCGGCAAGCAGCACCGGCAAGCAGCACAGGCAAGCAGCACCGGCAAGCAGCACCGGCAAGCAGCACCGGCAAGCAGCACCGGCAAGCAGCACCGGCAAGCAGCACCGGCAAGCAGCACCGGCAAGCAGCACCGGCAAGCAGCACCGGCAAGCAGCACCGGCAAGCAGCACCGGCAAGCAGCACCGGCCAGTAGCACCGGCAAGCAGCACCGGCAAGCAGCACCGGCAAGCAGCACCGGCAAGCAGCACCGGCAAGCAGCACCGGCAAGCAGCACCGGCAAGCAGCACCGGCAAGCAGCACCGGCAAGCAGCACCGGCAAGCAGCACCGGCAAGCAGCACCGGCAAGCAGCACCGGCAAGCAGCACCGGCCAGCAGCACCGGCAAGCAGCACCGGCAAGCAGCACCGGCCAGTAGCACCGGCAAGCAGCACCGGCAAGCAGCACCGGCAAGCAGCACCGGCAAGCAGCACCGGCAAGCAGCACTGGCAAGCAGCACCGGCAAGCAGCACCGGCAAGCAGCACCGGCCAGTAGCACCGGCAAGCAGCACCGGCAAGCAGCACCGGCAAGCAGCACCGGCAAGCAGCACCGGCCAGTAGCACCGGCAAGCAGCACCGGCAAGCAGCACCGGCAAGCAGCACCGTCAAGTAGCACCGGCAAGCAGCACCGGCAAGCAGCACCGGCAAGCAGCACCGGCAAGCAGCACAGGCAAGCAGCACCGGCAAGCAGCACCGGCAAGTAGGCTGCGTCGCAAGATCTGTAGGTGGAAACGTACTGGCGACCTCCCGAGTTAGAGCTTCGTGTCTTACCGCTGAGCTACCTCTATCGTTGAAGTGGTTATTGATGCAGAAGGGCGCTAATTGGGAAGGGCTGCACCAACGTCAAGGGATACCATTCTCATTACAAGGCGAATGTCAAAGGTAAACGTAGCCATCTGTTAACGCAGTCAATAACCAGATACCGTAGTTCGGTAATCGTTTCCACCTTGAAATGAGCTACTGACACAATTTGTGTTTAAAATCAGCTGATAATGCTATTCTACTATATTGTTTTCATAGAAATACTTCGTGGGCGTGGGTTGTATACGGAGCATGTTTTGATATTTAGGGCCGTATGCACAGTCAGTTGAGTACAGGATTTGTTGCTATGAAATTGTTTTATTACATGCTATTTTCCATACGAAGAACAAACTAGATAGCAACCGTAAACAAATCACACACATAACTAGCAATAGCATACAGCGAGACACTTGTTGCATTACCTAGTGAACCACACTACGATTACTGCTACTTCTGAACACAGACAGGAGCTACTGCCAAACATCATAAGGTGGATGTTAATGAAATTTGTGTCCCCGGGGTCTAACTTTAATAATGACATCGCCCCCCCCCCCCCCCCCCCCCGTGGCTCCTACGTGCATACATACTGTCATGGAGCGATGGTCTATGCCATACAATATAAATCCTAAGACATAGAATTGTAATTATTAACACGAGACACTATAGAAGATTCTTAGTTGCAGCACACTATCGTCTGTGAAAGAAGGACTTTGAGCAGTGGCGGCGCCAGAAAAAAATCAATGGGGGGGCAGAGCAGGGGCAACGCAATATGTTGAGGGGGCAAGAAAAAATGTAATCCCCTTATCTTCTAATCCGTTGCCACCCCCCCCCCTCTCTCCAAAGATTGCATAAACACTGGGACTTATAACAGGGGGACAAATTAAATTTAAAATTTAAAATAAAAATTAGAAACCACATTTAATAATTGATTATTCACTCACCAAAAATCCCAGATGATACGCAGACGAGCTGATAGATGTATTGATTGATTGATGAAGGAGTCCTACACAAGTTGTATTCGTCTGTTGTTGTGGGAAACTGCAAATCGATCCACTACTTGATTTAAATCCAAAGATTTTGCGAGTGATTTTTCAATACCTAACACAGCCAAATTAGAGAGACGAGTGTTGCCCATATTGTTTCGTAGATACGATTTTATTTGGCGCAAACTTGAAAAAGATCTCTCACACCCTGCGCTGGAAGGCGGAATGGTAATTGCTATCACCACCAGTTTGTGAAGTTCATTGAATGACATTTTATATTTATTTAGCACAGTTGCCAATTTGATTGTCGAATCAACTTTGGCATTGTTCTCTTTTTCTATTCTTTTTAATACAAGCGGGAATAATTTTACTTCAGCCTCAATACTTTCCATATCACAGCGGTAATGTTCGGCTAATGGTTTTAACTTATTGAATTTTAGGAAATTGTCACTTGTAGGGTTCATTGCACTTATCCCGTTCAACACGTCACTGTTGTTAGTGAACCTCCTTTTTAACTCGGTGATCATATGATCGAGAACAGGATTAAATATTTTAATTCTGAAGTCGTCATCACTACGAGGTATCTCACTTTCACTAGTTTGCAGTTCGGTGGCGAAGCTGGCAAATCTTTTGGGAAGCTTGCGCATTCGAGAGTTGCGATTCTTAGAGAGTTCAATGGAGTTTTCCTCGGCAATTAGTTTTACGTTTGTCATCAATGCATTGAACTTCCCAGGTTCCGATCTCATTTTTTCGAATGTGTCCACCAATGAATCGACAAGAACACAAGCATGTGCCATATCACAGTCTGACTTTTGAAGGTAGTCGGAAACTAATTTTAAGTCTCGAAGAACGTCACTGAACAAGTGCAAGCAGAAAAGAAATTCAAAGTCAATTTGCTCCAAAATACCCCGCGCTTCATTACCTTTCATTGTGCTTGATTCTACTGAAATACGATGGAGAAGTAAAATCAGCACAGAAAACGTTGATTTGACTGCATCACACGCAGCTATCTGGCAAACCCAACGTGTTTCTGATAGGCGCTTCAATTCAACCACTCGACTGCCCACCTCCTTTTGCAATGCAACAAATACAGGGTGAACTGTTGACCGAGATACGAAAACGTAGAGTCTTTGCAATTGCGCTATAAATCGGGAAACAGAATCGTTGCCTTTGCAAACATCCACAATGACCAAGTTTAGCCTATGATTAAAACAATGAACATACACAGCTTGCGGAACTTCTTGTGCAAATATTTCTTGAACACCTTTAGCAGAGCCACTCATGACACTGGCGCCATCATAAGTCTGTGCAATACACGTATGTTTGTCAATATTACATTTCGCTAGAATAGTAGTTATGTATGCACAGAGTGATTTAGCGTCAAGTGATTCACATGGGTGATAGCCCAAAAATCTTTCGTGTAAGGAACCTTCTTTATAATATCTTACGACTATAGATAACTGTTCCTGTTTGCTCACGTCTTTCGTTTCATCCGCCATTACAGCAAATAAACCCGCGTCACTCACTTCTTTGGAGATAGCTTCTAACACTAATGTTGCCATAATGTCGACGAGCTCATTTTGAATCGTATGGTGTGTATACTTTGCATTTTTGGGGAGATTTTCAATCTTTTTCTGTATTCGTGGATCGTGGTTTCCAATCACATTCAAAACTTCTAGAAAATTACCTCTATTTAAACTTTCTTCTTTTTCGTCATGACCACGTTGACCTACCTTTTGTACAGCAGTTAAAAGTAATATCTCGGCTAGAGTCGCAATATAAAAACGATTCTCTCTAACGAGTTCTCGGTGTGAATCACTTATTTGACACATCACTGATGTTGATCCTTCTTGGATTTTCACTTTCGAGAAACTGTCCCATGCGATCATACAAGACTTGTGAGAAGAACTGTTTTCGTGTTGCTTAAATCCTGCATCCTTCTCCGTCGCTTTTTTCCAGTTCGAAAACCCTGTGCTTGTAAATACACTCTGTGATTGGAAGGGCAGATCGTTTGACATACCAAACATTCTACAACAAAAGCAAAATGTTGCGTTTGATAGAATACTATATTCTAGCCATGGATATTTTTTAAACCACTCGGACCGAAAATGACGACTCGATTTATTAGACGTTGTTACAGGATATGACTGCAAGCATGGTTGTTTAGGTGTATCAAGTTTTGATTGCGCCAAGTCTACTGGTCCTGGATATTTATAGTGGCTATCGTAGTTGGCCACGTTATGATGAGCCGTGGCTCGAGATATCCCTCCACAAACCTCTTTATCTTCAGCCTCGCCTCCGGATTCACTTGAAGACGACGATAGTACGTCACCTTCACCTTCAACATATTCCCACTCATCACTTGCACTTGTCACTAACACACCACTTGTACTTGGACGTACACCTGTTGAATTCTTCGCTTGTCTTTTGAAAAGAGTGTCAATCGATACAGATAAAGATCGCTTTTTTGAAACAATATTAGACGAAGTCATGACTATAAACTATAAAGACAAAACAAAACATGTATGAAATACACACGCCAATCCCGCACTAATGTTTTCACCGCTGAACGGTCAGTGTACAACTACGGCTACGAGGCGACGAACATTGCCCTTATCTCAGGGTGGACATCGCAAGTTGAAACACGCAAGGATTCCAGGTAAGTCAAGACGTTGATAACAGATAACAGCACATGTTGATGTCAACTCAACATACGTACTACTCGTTCTGAAACAGTCGCTAATTTTTATAAGCATTACTGGCTTTACGTTTTACGGTAGGAACAATTTATTATAAACTGCAATTGTTTTACACATTAATTCAGAACAGTTCACTACGAGTGGGGGGGCAAGCGGGGGGGCAGGCCATTTTTTGGGGGGGCAATTGCCCCCCCATGCACCCCCGTAGCGCCGCCAATGACTTTGAGTTGTGATTATCAGGGTGCAACCTCCACTTCTCCCCAGATTAGGAGGGTTGTACACTGTTAGTCACGTGTGAAGTCACTAATGTTAAATTACCATATATACGTCACAAATTGAGCAGTTTGAATACTGGCTTACACTATAGCTTTTTCTATATAAGCAGCCCCGACTGAGAGATCGGGGTCCTTTTTGGTTCCAACACTCACGCAGCCTACTGCAGAGTTTTGGGTGCACCACTGCAGCCTACTGCGGAGTGCATAGTCTTGGGAACATACCCCGTACGCAGCTTTCTGCTAGAAGGAGGTCGGTTGAAGGCAGCCTACTGCTACGACTGACTGAATACTAGCGGCATCCTGTTTACGCCGTATATAGAGTAAGTGTATTATAGACGCCAGTCCAACAGCATACTGTACATTGGCGCGCTATTCTACACTACCCTACCACTTCCCAAGACTCCAGCAAGAGTAAAAGGATCAATTCATTTATTTAGTGTTAATAATTAAATATTGTAAAATCTGTGCAACTGTAACAACAATAAATAAATAAATAAATAAATAAATTCACATTTAGAGTCTACCCACTCAGTAACTAAACTGATTTGCAGTGGGGGACTTTAATTTAAAGTGACTAAACCAACCCTGTAGGCTTCGAACACCATCGACGAGTGAGCGATAACCAATCAAAGATCGATATTTCAAATACGAAACATATGAATCAGTGATTGATACACTTTCTATTTGCCCCAGATCCATAATATGGATCAAGTTCCCCGCCTCCTAACTTAACGTTACTCCTACATTAAAGTTATTAAAAACACATAATAAATATCATAGGTCCGTTGCCTTAACAACGGTGGTGGCAGCATTTTCTACATCATTAACTATTTAACCTTTGCCCGCTACCCTCAAACCTCGTCGCCCCACGACAATACAGGTAAAATTAAAATATAATCCTAGATGAAAGCATTGTAATAGACCATTTGAAAAACTATCTAGGACCCTTTGTATGATTATCATCACGGTCTTCTAAATCTTTATTAGCAACAATGAACAACAATTAAAAACATAAAATCAAATCAAGGTTAGTAGATGATGATCTTTTGTTCATCAATGAACCTTGATATAACATTTGAAAACTGATTTTTAATTGTTGTGTATTGTTGTTGTTGAAGACTTGGGAGATCGTGATGATACTCATACAAAGGGTCCTATCTATTGACTATTGCCATGCACTGACGCAGAGTATTTGCTCCGTTTCACAGGTCATCAACGTCGGTTATTAGTATCGTAGTTGGAAGTTCTTAAACAAATCTTTACCGGCTCGCGGCCAAGTTTTAATAAGTTACGGTTTATTGTATGTATACAGTGCTGAAGCTGGTAAATAATACCTGTTCAGAGGCGTTGCATATTCTTATCACGCGGCTAAAGTAGTTGCGGTTGCGCGGAACCGCTCCCTGAATACACGCATAAGGTAAATTGCCTGCATTGCACTTGACTGGTCAAAGGCATTAGATTACAGGGAACCTCAGGGGGCGAACACCACTCAATATTGCAACCAACGTTTCGATATAATTCGAATGACCGAGCTGTCGACTACTATATAACAATATCTATCAGGTGTACTTATATGTAGATTAAAATATGAATGATTACATTTTAAGAATTGACGTTTAAAATTAGGCTTAAATTGAAAGGAAAGACCCGTGTGTTTGAATTGTTTGACATCCCGTCGTGTGAGCAGAAATTGAGAGAGCGAGAGAGAGAGAGAGAGAGAGAGAGAGAGAGAGAGAGAGAGAGAGAGAGAGAGAGAGAGAGATAAAAGCAACTTAGTGCCCCTGACGCAATAACGAGATGACACCCCTTTAGTAAGTAATGTCTCTGCGTTTTGGTCAACGATCAATCTGATGCTGTAGAATCAAAGATTCTACATTCTAGCATTTTGTACTTTACAAAATGCTTGCCCCATAAAAATACACTTTACAATTATTTACCAGTATTAACAAGTAACAATCTAAGTAGGAATTAGTTTTTTGATGCATTTTTCAAAAAACTTATCGTGTTAAAGACTGTCAGTTTAGTGTTTTAGACCCAATTGACAACGTTCGGTTAAAAAACAATGCTGCTCTAACGTTAAGCGATTTTTATCATTGCGGATATTAAAATTATAAAGTCAGATAGTTTATTTTGAGTATTTTAGAAAATACAAAATATGATTATATGATTGTATTACAAAAAAATTCACCCCATGCTCCATAAATTAAACCACGCTTAAATTTGTTCCAGTAATTGTGACAATACGCATATATAATAACCATTCATCCATCACGCCTGAGAAAGTAAAATAGTTGTGAGTTGCGTGTTCTTTCCTAAAACCTAGTGTGGGAGTGATTGGAAAGAACCCGCCCCTCCCATGCGTCGGGTCCCGCCCGCCACCCCCACTGGTTCTTCCTATCAGTATATAAGCGGAGATACACAGGTTGACGGAGTAGTCTGCCAGCTTCTTCCCACGCACGGACGTCCACACTGCTGCCAAATTTACTTCGATTCATTTTTTCGAACGGGTCTGGTGACAATTTTATTTTCGGCTTGGCTGGAAGGTAATATAAATACATATGCAAATACATTACAATTTTGAATATTTTTTTAAGTTTGTAGTGATTATTTTGCCAACGTTTTCTGAAAAGGTTGTTTTGGAATAATTTTAATATTAAATTATCCTCTAATATGGTTAGAAAAGAGAATGAAAATATCAGTTTTGTAAAAATATACGTATCGTGTTATATTTTTGATTTCTAAAATTGGTAAGCTATAACCTCCTAGAATTATTAGTTTTTTTTAAAATGTGCCACATAATTTTTAATTGTTTAAGGTTTAAATAATGTGATGATGATTTGATATAAAACATAGTTGAAAGTGGGATATTTGTCGTGGACTTTAATAAACTAGGATTTGTGATATCTTCCTGAATTTTCAAATCGTATTTTTAACCGTATTTCAATTCTATCAATTTGTGTTGAATGTTCTCTTGATAAACACAGATATGCGGCCCTAACTTTATTTGACTCTCACAATGTCATACCTTTTAATGGTCACAGATTCTTTGGCGATTCCATTCATAACGATGTTCACACAATGACACAAAGTTATTTTTCAATACCGGGTTATTTTTCAAGTACAGTTCTCCCATAATCTAAAATAATCGTGTGTATTTCGATTTGGTCTGTAATTTCTCCATTAATTTGGCATGGTGAGATTAGGCTCTTTCTGAGCATTCGCATTCTTACTGAGGAAAACATTCAGTCTGGTTTGACGGTAGTGAAACGAAAACAAGATATAGGCAACCCAATACTACCTTACCCATGCTTTCGTCACAGGCGAGGCACTCGTAGCCAACCAGCGAACCGCCCGAGACAATAGCGTGCAAATACCGATCGCTGATTGGCTACGAATACCTCGCCCGTGAGTGTGACGAAACCATGTGGGATAGTATATAATAGATATCCCAATAACCTTATAGACGCAATTGTGGGTATTGACTTGGCTCTAACGGAAACCACGTTGTCTTTATAGCGACGAATTTAATACTTGCTGCTCAATAAAAAGCACTCATTAAAACTTCGTGGCTAACAATAACATAACGTGACACGCCTCTAATCCAATAAAAAATCCATCACTAGAAAAATGCAAACTTCCCGTTTTCAAGTACCGCCCCATCCCTCGATGAGGGGGGGCCGGGTGATGCGCACATCATTAGTTATTGACGGTTCGATTTTGGACTTGCATTGATACACAATTTGATTATGTATTTATAAAAAAATTGATTTTCAGTATTCGTTAGGAATGTGGTGAGAAACAAATGGTGCGAATACCGAAGTAATATTGGTTTTGTGTAGTTTGCAAAGTATGTAACGTTTGATCAGGGTGCGTTCCAATGTGATTTGGCCTGCTACTATCCACTCACCACTATAGCCACTAGTCGACTAATATGTATGTAACGTTTGATCAGGGTGCGTTCCAATGTGATTTTAGATCCACTAACCACTATAGCTACTAACCGACTAACTGTAACTCAATAAACCCTATCCAGATAACGGACCGTCAGCTAATGGCCCCGTTAATGACCGATTGAATTTGATTAGTGAAACTAAGCTAGTCGACTAGTGGGGTAACAGAACAGCAAGTTGGACCACACCCTCAATAATTCATTACATATTTCTTGCACATTTTCTGAAATTGTAATAATACTTATATCGGTTGAAAATAGGAACCAAAGGCTGTATGTTGTCCACAATTGTAGAAATACAACAATGATGATTCACTTTTGTTCAAAACGTATTTTATGTAGACTTTAGTATCATTTTTTACTTGTAAAACAAAGTCAGGCCAAGTTTATCACAAGATGAGAATGAGATTAGATTACGTACAAATACCTCGTTTTGTTATAACATGAACCTCGTTAGCCGCAACGTTACTTTTACTCTGATTCTCTTTCATGAACCTCGTTAGCCGCAACGTTACTTTTACTCTGATTCTCTTTCATGAACCTCGTTAGCCAGAACGTTACTTTTACTCTGATTCTCTTTCATGAACCTCGTTAGCCGCAACGTTACTTTTACTCTGATTCTCTTTCATGAACCTCGTTAGCCGCAACGTTACTTTTACTCTGATTCTCTTTCATGAACCTCGTTAGCCGTAACGTTACTTTTACTCTGATTCTCTTTCATGAACCTCGTTAGCCCCAACGTTACTTTTACTCTGATTCTCTTTCATGAACCTCGTGAGCTGCAACGTTACTTTTACTCTGATTCTCTTTCACGAACCTCGTTAGACGCAACGATACTTTTACTCTGATTCTCTTTCATGAACCTCGTTAGCTGCAACGATACTTTTACTCTGATTCTCTTTCATGAACCTCGTTAGCCGTAACGTTACTTTTACTCTGATTCTCTTTCATGAACCTCGTTAGCCGCAACGTTACTTTTAGTATGATTCTCTTTCATGAACCTCGTTAGTCGAAACGTTACTTTTACTCTGATTCTCTTTCATGAACCTCGTTAGCCGTAAAGTTACTTTTATTTACTCTGATTCTCTTTCATGAACCTCGTTAGCCGCAACGTTACTTTTACTCTGATTCTCTTTCATAAACCTCGTTAGCCGCAACGTTACTTTTACTCTGATTCTCTTTCATGAACCTCGTGAGCCGCAACGTTACTTTTACTCTGATTCTCTTTCATGAACCTCGTTAGCCGCAACGTTACTTTTACTCTGATTCTCCTTCATGAACCTCGTTAGCCGCAACGTTACTTTTAGTATGATTCTCTTTCATGAACCTCGTTAGTCGAAACGTTACTTTTACTCTGATTCTCTTTCATGAACCTCGTTAGCCGTAAAGTTACTTTTATTTAATCTGATTCTCTTTCATGAACCTCGTTAGCCGCAACGTTACTTTTACTCTGATTCTCTTTCATAAACCTCGTTAGCCGCAACGTTACTTTTACTCTGATTCTCTTTCATGAACCTCGTGAGCCGCAACGTTACTTTTACTCTGATTCTCTTTCATGAACCTCGTTAGCCGCAACGTTACTTTTACTCTGATTCTCCTTCATGAACCTCGTTAGCCGCAACGTTACTTTTACTCTGATTCTCTTTCATGAACCTCGTTAGCCGTAACGTTACTTTTACTCTGATTCTCCTTCATGAACCTCGTTAGCCGCAACGTTACTTTTACTCTGAATCTCTTTCATGAACCTCGTTAGCCGCAACGTTACTTTTACTCTGATTCTCTTTCATTAAACCTCGTAAGCCGTAACGTAACTTTTACTCTGATTCTCTTTCATAAACCTCGTTAGCCGCAACGTTACTTTTACTCTGATTCTCTTTCATGAACCTCGTTAGCCGCAACGTTACTTTTACTCTGATTCTCTTTCATGAACCTCGTTAGCCGCAACGTTACTTTTACTCTGATTCTCTTTCATGAACCTCGTAAGCCGTAACGTTACTTTTACTCTGATTCTCTTTCATGAACCTCGTGAGCCGCAACGTTACTTTTACTCTGATTCTCTTTCATGAACCTCGTGAGCCGCAACGTTACTTTTACTCTGATTCTCTTTCATGAACCTCGTTAGCCGAAACGTTACTTTTACTCTGATTCTCTTTCATGAACCTCGTTAGCCGTAAAGTAACTTTTATTTACTCTGATTCTCTTTCATGAACCTCGTTAGCCGCAACGTTACTTTTACTCTGATTCTCTTTCATAAACCTCGTTAGCCGCAACGTTACTTTTACTCTGATTCTCTTTCATGAACCTCGTTAGCCGCAACGTTACTTTTACTCTGATTCTCTTTCATGAACCTCGTAAGCCGTAACGTTACTTTTACTCTGATTCTCCTTCATGAACCTCGTTAGCCGCAACGTTACTTTTACTCTGATTCTCTTTCATGAACCTCGTGAGCCGCAACGTTACTTTTACTCTGAATCTCTTTCATGAACCTCGTTAGCCGTAACGTTACTTTTACTCTGATTCTCTTTCATGAACCTCGTGAGCCGCAACGTTACTTTTACTCTGATTCTCTTTCATGAACCTCGTTAGCCGCAACGTTACTTTTACTCTGATTCTCTTTCATGAACCTCGTTAGCCGCAACGTTACTTTTACTCTGCTTCTCCTTCATGAACCTCGTTAGCCGCAACGTTACTTTTACTCTGATTCTCTTTCATGAACCTCGTTAGCCGTAACGTTACTTTTA
Organism: Isoperla grammatica; assembly: GCA_945910005.1. Classification (NCBI taxonomy): domain Eukaryota; kingdom Metazoa; phylum Arthropoda; class Insecta; order Plecoptera; family Perlodidae; genus Isoperla; species Isoperla grammatica. The sequence goes on from OX246745.1 coordinate 640,058, forward strand.
CTCTAATTCTCCTTCATGAACCTCGTTAGCCGCAACGTTACTTTTACTCTGAATCTCTTTCATGAACCTCGTTAGCCGCAACGTTACTTTTACTCTGATTCTCTTTCATGAACCTCGTAAGCCGTAACGTAACTTTTACTCTGATTCTCTTTCATAAACCTCGTTAGCCGCAACGTTACTTTTACTCTGATTCTCTTTCATGAATGTCGTTAGCCGTAACGTTACTTTTACTCTGATTTTCTCTCATGAACCTTGTTAGCCGTAACGTTACTTTTACTCTGATTCTCTTTCATGAACCTCGTTAGCCGCAACGTTACTTTTACTCTGATTCTCTTTCATGAACCTCGTTAGCCGTAACGTTACTTTTACTCTGATTCTCTTCTATGAACCTCGTTAGCCGTAACGTTACTTTTACTCTGATTCTCTTTCATGATCCTCGTTAGCCGCAACGTTACTTTTACTCTGATTCTCTTCATGAACCTCGTTAGCCGCAACGTTACTTTTACTCTGATTTTCTTTCATGAACCTCGTTAGCCGTAACGTTACTTTTACTCTGATTCTCTTTCATGAACCTCGTTAACCGCAACGTTACTTTTACTCTGATTCTCTTTCAGGAACCTCGTTAGCCGTAACGTTACTTTTTTACTCTGATTCTCTTTCGTGAACCTCGTTAGCCGCAACGTTACTTTTACTCTGATTCTCGGTCTCAAATTTGCTTTTTCTTATTTTTGTATGGTTTTTATTCTTATTAAATGTGATGTTTTACTGCTGATGATGTTGTGTTGCCATGGTTACTCGAGTTATTGTCACATCTAGTTAAAATAAACATCTTCGTGACCACCAGTAGAAAATTTGCTATAGAAGGGCTATATTACACTTTGCCGCCGTTTGTTTTAGAAAAAACTTTTTAGTAACTGTGGTGTAATTTTGTATTTTCTTGACCGATTTTTCCAGAAAGTTATTGGTGTTCAATCCATATCAAAGCTTGTAGATGGTTTGATTTCAACTTGAGACTCTCCGTTCGACTGCCTTCGCAAGAGAGAAAAAACAAACAAACAAACGAACAGAACGAGTGCCATAAAAGTAGATCAAAACGCTCGCTATGCTCGCTTAATTAACTACCTGGAATAGAAAATAACTCACATTCCATTACAACCCTAGTATGAAATAAAATTTAAGCCCGTAGAAGTATTTGATTTTTGATAAAATTAAAACCTCCTTACAAATTGTAAGAAAGAGATGCACTATTAGCATCTACTTGCAAAACTCAGTGTGTCTTAGTGTCCTAGTGCCCTTGGCTGGAATGTAACACTCGTTTTGTTATCAGCTGTCACCTCTGACTTACACGATGTGGACATCTACGGGACTTGAATTCAGGACTGGTAATCGTGTAGTAATCACTCAAATAGCTGTTCTCATTCTACTCCTGGGGCTGGCAGAAGGTGCTGCAGGTAAGTTGGCATTGGCACAGTCTTTGGTCTTCGAGTCAAAGAGTTACTTTCCCGCTCGAAGGATGATCATTTTGCTGATTGATTTTTTTGTAGTTAATAATTATTGAAGGATAAACCAAGTTGTCCAACGTGTGCATGTCATTTTTAAAAGATTTGTTGGAAGATCATCATCATCATAAATTTTAATTTTTGTCATTAAAGGGTTAGTCAGATGAAAAACTAAAACACTATTATTTGTATATATCCACCTTCAAATATGGAAAGCATGACTAAAATTTACCATACTTTAAAAGCAGGCGATAAAAAATTAAAGAAAACGTGATTTTTTGGCTAGTTGCTACCAAGTAGCACCGAGCAACTTTTCTCATGGTAATTCCCATATACAAAAAATGTTGCCTCGAGATAGTAAAACCACCGCTAAAATAGGGCACTTATCAAAAATTGATCATGAGGTTTAATGTGCATCGTTTCCCTAACGATAGCATGCTTTTTAGTACGAACGTTTACTTCTACAAAATGCCCTGCAATTAATTTTCTTGTGACTTGATGTGCAGAAAAGTTGCAATCTGTTTTGAGCGGTACTGTCCGCAGTCGCCAAGTGTTTCGCGGAGCGCTGGCTGGACTCGTATTACACAATGAATGCTCTGTCTATCAGGCAGGCGTTTGCGACCTCAGAACCGATACAGCTGTACTACGCTTTAGAAGAAAAATGCAGCAGAGCTTGCGAAGTGAATCTTATAGAATAGCTAAACGTTCACTATTTTTTTTTCTTGCATTGAAGCAACTTATATTAATTTTATTTTACACATAACTGAATTTCATGCACTTATGTCTCATTGGTGTAATTTTAGTTTATCATCTGACTAATCCTTTAAAAAAATCCATTTAAAGTTAGAGTTAATACTTTTACTTTTGTTTGAGAGCTAAAATTATTCTCTTTTCTTCTCTTCATTATTATTATTATTATTATTATTATTATTATTATTATTATTATTATTATCATTATTATTATTATTATTATTATTTTTATTATTATTATTATTATTATTATTATTATTATTATTATTATTATTATTACTATTATTATTATTATTATTATTATTATAATTATTATAATAATAATAATAATAATTATTATTATTATTATTATTATTATTATTATTATTATTTTTATTAAATTAAAGTATCTAATTTGATCAATTCTAAACTTTACAAAAACTGTCACATTTTATGTATGTTCATCGACTTTACTAAAGCTGTCCATACCCTAAACCATAGAAAATTGCTGCTTGCTCTTGAACGGATTGGCGTAAGAGGTCCCTTGTTAGCATGGTTTGAAAATTATTTGTCAGAAAGGAAAATTATTGTGCGAGTGGGAGAGTTTGATAGCGAAGTTAGACCATGTCAAACGAGGGTTGGGGTACCGCAAGGGTCCATATTAGGGCCAGTTCTTTATTTAGTTTATGTAACTTTAATGGTACTGTTCATAAAGAGGTGTTTTTCTTTTTGCTTTGCCGATGACACGGCATTGGTAGCAATTCATAAAAATATAAAAATGGCTGAGCTTTATTTGCAGGAGGATTTTATTAACTTGTTGAGGTGGACACATGATGATGGACTTATCATTAATTCAGTTAAAACAAAAATAGTACATGTTTCGTCCCCTCATAGTCTAATATTAATCACAATGAAAGTATAAATATTTTTACCCATTCCTTTCATTGTTTACATAGCAATGTTTGTCAAAATGCTAGCAGCATCCAATGCAAGTGTAAAAGTAAAATTAAAATTGATTCAGTTTACAGCCATCCGTATTTAGGAGTGGACATCGATCAAAACTTTTGCTGGGATGTGCATATATCACGAGTATGTAGTAGGCTTAGGTCGTGTTTGAATCAACTGTACAAATTAAAGTTTATACTGCCTTTTACACTTTTAAAAACGGTTTATATTGCGCTTGCTTAGTCCGTCATTTCATACGCCTTGACAGCATGGGGTATTGCTTCGTTTTCAAATATAAAACATATTCTTTTACTGCAGAACAGAATGCTTAGGTTAATATCGTATAATAAACCAAATTATTTATGTTTTACAATAAGTGGGTTATATAGAATGTGTGATGTCCTTCCTGTGAATACATTATTTATATATAAATTGGTGTTGAAGTTTTACTACCAGGATATGTTTAAAAAGGTAATAGACCATTGTTTGTATACTCGTGCCAAAGAAGCCGAGTTTTTTAAAATACCTAAGTTTGACAATAAGTACGGCAAGCGTGCATTGGAATATTGTGTGCCATTTAATTTTAATAAGCTTCCCAAAGACCTGAGGAACTTGGATAGTATAAGTACTGTGAAAAGGGAATTAAAAATGTTTTTGTTACGTGATACTATCGCACTATGTTAATAGCATTCGAAGAATGCTTAATGTTTTTGAATTTTGTATTATATTATATTATTATATAATTTTTTAGTATTAAGAAATGTATTAATGTTGTAATAGGTGTTGGAGTCTATAGATTACTTTCATTTAGTTTTGTTTGTTATCCCCACAGACAAGCTACGTGTGTAGCTTTGTGGGATTGTATCGAATGTAAATTAACTGGGTTCCTATAATAAAGGGAAAAAACATTTTTTATTATTATTATTATAATTATTATTATTATTATTATTATTATTATTACTATTATTATTATTATTATTATTATTATTATTATTATTATTATTATTATTATTATTATTATTATTATTATTATTATTATTATTATTATTATTATTATTATTATTATTATTATTATTATTATTATTATTATTATTATTATTATTATTATGATTATAATTATTATTACTATTATTACTTAAATTATTATTATTATAATTATTATTGTATTGTTGCAATACGTACAAACTCGGTCAAAACTGGCATAAACATGTTGTACGGACATAAATGTCAAGTATTTCCATGTGTTTACCTTATTAAAATCTACCTAGAACTAATTAAATATATCATTGTCCATATTATTTTTTCCAAACCAAACTGTGGATGCTATGTACGGTCGTGGCCGATTTGTACTCATCCCAGCATTCGCTCTTCGTACGGTGGAAAACCACGAAAACCACCATCAAGATGGAGAACTTCTTGAAGTCTTCATTCTTCTTAGTTCAAAAATTTTCGCACTATCCTACATATTGTGTTCAAAATTATTGCTTTTTGCATCTCAATGTATATGTTTGGTGGAAGACCAATTAAATACTTTCATGTAGTTATTATTATTATTATTATTATTATTATTATTATTATTATTATTATTATTATTATTATTATTATTATTATTATTATTATTATTATTAATATTTTTAGTATTTTTATTATTATTATCATTATTATCATTATTATCATTATTATCATTATTATCATTATTATTATTATTATTATTATTATTACTACTATTAATATTATTATTATTATTATTATTATTATTATTATTATTATTATTTTTATTATTTTTATTATTACTATTATTATTTTTATTTTTATTATTATTATTATCATTATTATTATTATTATTATAATTACTATTATTATTATTATTATTATTATTATTATTATTATTATTATTTTTATTATTACTAGCCTTGGAGTCTTATAGAATCACGATTTTTCTGTTTTTAGATAGTGTCAGTTTCAGCTATAGCTCGTACTTCTCCATCATAGTTGCTTCCATTAGTACCAGCTGGGTAGGAAGCCTCAAACTCTCTCCAGTATATCCCGGCACCTGCATTTCCTTACCCTGGGGATGCTGATCTATCGGTATTCTATTCTAAAATCGCATTATCAGGAAGTAATACCACAGTGTATATTGTGAACAAGGTCTAATTTTAAAAAGTAATGAGTAAAGTTGTGCCTAATGGAAAAACATTACATCCGTAACTGTCCGTAGAAAATGTAAACGCTAGCGTTGACCGAGATTTTGACTGATATAAAGTAGTGACAATTTTATGTTAAATAAGGTAGAAACATGGAAATACTTAACGTGTCAGTTTGGACCGAGATTGTAAGTCATACATTCAATAAAATAATTATGAAACTTATTTACTTTTAATGCTATCGTAAAATCATCTTAATTGCATTCTAAAAATAAGTAAAGTTGCATTCACGTTTTAATTTTCTTTCTTTTTCTGGTGACTATTAGGCATGTCATCTCATAGCACTGCAACTTTATAGATGTAATGTGTTGTTTTTTGAATGGAGACAATAATGATACATGACAGTATTTAATCTTGGCATAATCGTAGTTAAAGATTGGTAATTAGTAATTACGTAAACTTTGATAATTGCATATGGATAAGTAACATATTACTCGTGTCCAATGGGTTTATTAATATTTCACTCAAGTGACGACTTCTGCCCATTTTTTAAATGTTAATAATCGTCTGGGAATACAGACGTAGGGGTTTGAATGTTTTTAACACAGACCATTGGTATTCAAATTCCGTGAATCAAATTCAAATGAATGACAACTGTGAACTGATGGTCTGAGCACTTTATATGCTATCCTGATGCTCCCTTGTGAATGGGTAAATAAAATAAATACAATTTAAATAAAATTTCAATACACATGTAGAATAAATATAATTTATTGATAAACTTGACAAACCGTAAGATATCGTAATTCATTCTAGCTACAGAAATGCACGAGACATCGCAAATCGGACAAGGACGATCGAAACATTCCCCATTAACTAGGAGTGAAACAAGTAAGTTAAAACACGCCTTTAAGCTATTTTCTATCAATTTTGGACAGTCACTGTTCTTTCTAAAATAATACCCAGTAAAGATAGCGATATTTCGCAAACAAAGTTCGTTCTTCTTTTACGGGCAGTCGGGCACAAATCAAATATTGCCCCCGTTGACACCTAGCTGGAGATGTGTCAACAATCTATAATAGAAGACCTAGAAAAACAAACCACCAACGATGCAACAGGCAGATACAGTGGTTGTCTAGTTGTCAACGGGGGCAATATTTGATTTGTGCCCGACTGCCCGTAGAAGAAGAACGAACTTTGTTTGCGAAATATCGCTATCTTGATTGGGTATTATTTTAGAAAGAACAGTGACTGTCCAAAAAGATTTAAAATAGTATCAATTACCTGTTTTAAGTACTGCCTTATGCATTAATTTGTACTATTGTAATTTGATTATTTTATGATACATTTAATAACACATTTTATTAATAAGAAAATCATTAAAATAATTATGTGTAAATAAAGCTAACTCACATAAATTATTCTCATCTAACATACTAACGTTTTTCTTACGAAAAAAACGTGTGCCCTATAAACAACACAGTTTACATACATTACTAATATATCTCTAATTGTCAGTACTTTTAACGCAAGAACATAACATAATACTTAGCTATATAATGTATTTATTAGGTTGCAAATCCTTTAACGAAAGACTCTTTGCAAAATATATGCGATTGCTTATTTTCATGCTACGACTAACATCAATATGACACTCAAAATTCTACTAACAAAATATGTTATTACCTTTACAATATTTTTTTGGTTCAGAAAAGATAATTAGAAAACCAAACGTTTCTTATTAAATGAGTTTTAATTGTTTTTTGTATCGGAAGATAAAAATTGTATCCGTTTTTCGCATGCGTTAATTAAAGTTAGGACGTTATTGATCCTATGCACCGATGTCAGTTGTGATTGATCGATTCGTGTGAACAATCAGTGAAGATTAATAAGCGCGTATTATCAAGGGTTTACTTCCAGTAGCCTTATTGCATTCCCCATGTGTCGGTAGAAACAGTTTGGCGTTTTGCAAATTGGTAGGCATTGAAAACTTCCCTTCAACCACTTACCCATGAAAATAAAGAACACAGGTTTTGGGCTCCATGGATGCCCAAAGTAGACGTAGATAAACATTGTTAAGATTAAATATAATTCCAATTGTAATTTAAGTAAACAAATACTGTACTCAATCGTTTAACGAAAGACTGGGTCTTTATTAGTAGCATACAGACGACATTGAAATAAGGAGGTTGTGAATATGAAACATATTGGTTGAAGGGTTTCCGCATTCGTCCAAGCAAATGTTGACTTGTACGAACATTCTTGGGAGATTCCACTATATTACCTCTGTAATTAGATGAGCGTAGCGAAGCGGAGTGAATCTCTCCATACAACTCGATCGGCGCTTTGTCTGTGTGTGTGTATGTGTGTGTGTATGTATGTATGTATGTATGTGCGCTAAATTTTGTTCGTCGCGCACAGGTCAAACGGCTTGACGTATTTGGCTGAAATTTTCTGTCAACATTTGTGACTACTAAACTCGATGCTGTTAACATAACACGCAAAATTCGTCAAGATGCCAACCTACAAAAAATTAATTACTGAAAAACAAAAATTGTTTATTTATTTAATTAAATGAAAACTTACAAACGGATTTAAATATTGTAGATTAACATAAATAATACCAACACTTGACAAAAGTTTCAAAGTTGTAAGTTTATCCGCCATGTTATAAAAAAATATTGTTTATTTACTACAATAATTTCTTCATTTTTACAGTGTTCCACCGATATGATTCGCATTTGGAGACTATTGCAGTTAGACGTACATATGTTACACCAAACATAGCGGACGTAACAATACCTATGCACTTTTATTTGGAATTTCGATAGCTGTCATAGAATGGCTGCAATGACGTAAGATGCCAACCTACAAAAAATTAACAACTGAAACACATGTTTTGTTATTTATTTAATTAAATTAAAACTTACCAACCGATATAAATAATTTTTTATATGAAAGTCAACATCAATAGTACCAACACACGACAACAGTTTCAAAATTGTAGCTTTAACCGCTATGTTATAAACAAATATTGTTTATTTACGGCAGTAATTTTCTTCGTTTTTACAGTGTTCCACCGATATGATTCGCATTTGCGGACCATTGAAGTTAGATGCACATAGTATGCTGCCGAAATGGCTTACGCAGTCAGACCTTTCTCACTATGTATTTGGAATTTTGATAGCTATCATAGAATGGCTACAATGACGTGTTATATTTAATGACCTTCCCGGCAAACATGCAAATGTTAACAACGAACTTGGTCGACAAATTAAAAAGCTTTTATTATGATTTAAAAGCGGGTTATTGTATGATAAATTAATATTTAATTTTAGATATAGTCTGTATCTACATTATGGATCTTTCCATACACTGATAGATTTAATAGTTTATGAATTAGAGCCTATTGAGTAGACCACGGTCGAATGAAATTATGTGGAAATCCATCAACTTGAAGGTTTTAATTTCTTTAAAGAAAACTTGTTAACGGATTTTAATAATATTTCGTGCATTTATTAGCAACATATCAAGAAATAATATACTTAAGTTATAAGGTTGTAACTTGATCCGCCATCTTGTAAAAAAATCATATGTTTATTGTAAAGGTATTTTTTTTTTTTTTTAGAGTAATATGATATGCAAATGATTCATTTGATTTGATACATTGAAAACAATCGCTCATCTGTCAACGCGGAGCGTTTTCCTAGTTAGATGAGCGTAGCGAAGCGGAGTGAATCTTTCCATACAACTCGATCGGTGCTTTGTCTGTGTGTATGTATGTATGTCTGTATGTATGTATGTATGTATGTATGTATGTATGTATGTATGTATGTATGTATGTCTGTATGTGCGCTAAATTTTGTTCGTCGCGCACAGGTCAAACGTATTTGGCTGAAATTTTTGGGCGACGTTTGTGACCACTAAACTCGATGCTGTTAACATAACCAGAAAAATTCGTCAAGATGCCAACCTACAAAAAAATAATTACTGAAAAACAAAATTTGTTTATTTATTTAATTAAACTAAAACTTACACACGGATTTTAATTTTGTTTCACTTGTAGGTTAACATCAATAGTCTCAACACTTGAAAATAGTTTCAAAATTGTAAGTGTACCCGTCATGTCATAAAAAAATATTGTTTATTTACAACAATAATTTCTTCATTTTTACAGTGTTCCACCGATATCGTTCGCATTTGCGGATCTTTGCAGTAAGATGCACATAGTAAACATAAAAATAGCGTACGCAATCATACCTTTCTCGTTATTATTTGGAATGACGATAGCTGTCTTAAAAGGCTACAATGACGTAAGATGCCAACCTACAAAAAATTAACAACTGAAACACATGTTTTGTTATTTATTTAATTAAATTAAAACTTACCGATATAAATATTTTTTAATTTGTAAGTTCACATCAATAGTACCAACACACGACAACAGTTTCAAAATTGTAGCTTCAACCGCCATGCTATAAACAAATATTGTTTATTTACGGCAGTAATTTTTTTCGTTTTTACAGTGTTCCACCGATATGATTCGCATTTGCGGGCCATTGAAGTTAGATGCACATAGTATGCTGCCGAAATGGCTTACGCAGTCAGACCTTTCTCACTATGTATTTGGAATTTTGATAGCTATCATAGAATGGCTACAATGACGTGTTATATTTAATGACCTTCCCGGCAAACATGCAAATGTTAACAACGAACTTGGTCGACAAATTAAAAAGCTTTTATTATGATTTAAAAGCGGGTTATTGTATGATTAATTAATATTACATTTTAGATATAGTCTGTATCTACATTATGGAACTTTCCATACACTGATAGGTTTAATAGTTTATGAATTAGAGCCTATTGAGTAGACCACGGTCGAATGAAATTATGCGGAAATCCATCAACTTGAAGGTTTTAATTTCTTTAAAGAAAACTTCTTAACGGATTTAAATAATATTTCGTGCATTTATTAGCAACTTATCAAGAAATAATATACTTAAGTTATAATGTTGTAACTTGATCCGCCATCTTGTAAAAAAAATCATATGTTTATTATAAAGGTATTTTTTTTTTTTTAAAGAGTAATATGATATGCAAATGATTTATTTGATTTGATACATTGAAATAAATCGCTCATCTGTCAACGCGGAGCGTTTTCCTAGTTATAATAAGAATACCGATTTCAAACAAATGCAGTAATATGTACGCTTTGAACCACACAGTAACGTCTTATTTGATGTCATGATTAGGTCTAGGATGTTCAGGACCTTTTAAAGTGAGAAAAAGGCTCCAAATACTACCTTTAAATTAGCAAAAAAGGATCTAAAAAGGACCTATTGAATTTTATCGAATTCTATTGGTTTCATTACTTTCAGTATTGTTTCATTAAATTAATTCATTAATACCAATTTATTTTCGTGGAGAGGGGGGGGGGGAATAGTTTTGTCGATGTAGCAAACACAAGAAGAAAAATTAAAAACATAATTTTATCTTTTTAATTTCATTTCACATTTAAGAAAACAAGCAAATCATTGCGAATGCTTGGCCCGATGATGTGGCAAGCTCGACACTGCACTCGCACGTTTTGCATCCGTTTTAGCAAATTATATCAAAATAGGAAAATAGTCCCTTAAAAATGCCCAAAAAGGACTTTTTCTCATGAAATGGTGCAAATAGGCATTTTAAGGCAAAATAAAATGCATATTTTTGGCATCCCTAACACTTGAAACACACTTAAAACTATTTTCCAGGTGAGTATTTACCAATAGAAAAAAAGGAGATGTCCTGAACATCCTGGCCCTAGTCATGATGTTGCTTGAAATTTGAAATGTAATAATTTTTAAATTGCAAGAATATAATTTTATGTTACTCGCCTACCGAAATCAAACAACTGCTAATGTATGAATTTATTTTATTTATAAAAAATCATCTAACCCCGGTAAGCTTGTGATGGCAATTCGATTGCTTTATTTATTCTGTTATGATTAAATGTAGGCACATTATGGAGCACACAATATCTATTTAACCTACCTCAGAGCAAGTGAGCTGAAAAAATATGCCGACTTCAAATATATAATAATTTCTCTTGGGAGTATTTTTATTCGCATACATAAATGGATATTTAATACCGGTATTGAATAGTTTAAATGAGTTATCTATTTGATTTTGTGAGAATCAAAGTAGAGGGTAATTCAAAACCCCTACATTTAATTTTGTGAGAATCAAAGTAGAGGGTAATTCAAAACCCCTATAAATCGCTGATTAAAACGTCTTCATAATAATGGAGTTAGCCTACACAAAAATGTACAACAAAATCCATATAAAAAATAAAAGTTGGTCGTACCACATGAAATGTACATTTATTATTATTAGAGAACTTTTGTTATTATTATCATTAAAATTGAACTATTTCAGTGAACACATACTAAGAGAATGATTATTTTCTATATTTAGTCTAATCCAGAATAAATTAATTCAAGTAACATTGGAGATAATACACATAATGGTTAAGGAAATATTGTTTTTAATGTGTATGAAGATAGCTCAGAATAATATTACTCCGATTTAAATTCTCCAATGTAAGTAGCGATATATGTAATACATAGAACACTCTTTCTCGTTATTAGGTAGATTATGTATCATTTTATTCATTCACAGAAAATTGAGTTCAAACAAATGTTTCGTAATTCTACCTAAAGATAATAAGAACGTATGCCCCGCCTCAAGATTAATCTTACAGGGGCATACAAATATTGAAATTGTATTATGTATGTATGTATGACTAACTTGAAAAATAAAACTTAACTAACTAACTAACATAGTGACAGCCACGGCTTCAGTGAGAGACCATATGGCTCTATATGAAGCGCAAAATAAAACGTAATGCAATCTTCCGAAGATCCGAAGATTTGCAGCAATGCCAAAAAGAAAATACCTTTGTTTTAAGGATATTAAGATGTGTTTTTGTTTGTGTAACATGCATTAGCCCTTCTGTGCTTTCACTGGGTCTCATGAAATAAAACAGGAATAACGGCCGGATACAGAGAGCTCGAAGGATTTGCCTTATTCATTTCTCTCACTTAATTGAGCAATCGAAACTTTAAAAAATTCTTGCTTGTACACTTATTATCGCACAATACCAGACGTGGAAATCAATTCACACTTCCGTACGTAAAAACAAACTATGGTAAAAACTCAATTTACTATTCAGGATTACATACATTTAAAAATCGAAAACCGTATGAGTAAATTTAAAAATACACTAAACAAATAATGATATTCCAGCTGAGTGAATAGTTTGTCAATATGCCACTATTGTACACCGAGTTAAATCTTGTATTATTATATACCACAAAGATGCCTAACTCTAATTGTCCTAAGATAGGCAAATCCTAGATAGATAAATCAAGATAAATAATCTCTGGGTATTACTACACATTCACAAATAAAATAATATTAGTTATACTGTTGATATTTTATCTTTATGAATTATTGTAGAACGCATATGCGTGATTTATATCACCGAAACCGAAACTAGAATGTCTTAGCACTTAAGCACCTTTGTGAATCTGGGCCCTGGTGTAAAGTGTTCAAAGGCACAATATGTTTTTCACCAAGTTTAATCATCTTCTTACACTACTATAATCTGTATTATTATTATTATTATTATTATTATTATTATTATTATTATTATTATTATTATTATTATAATTATTATTATTATAATAATAATTATTATTATTATTATTATTATTATTATTATTATTTTATTGTTGCAATACATACAAACTCGGTCAAAACCGGCATAAACATGTTGTACGGACACAAATGTCAAGTATTTCCATGTGTTTACCTTATTAAAATCTACTTAGAACTACTTAATATACCTTCTTCTTCTTCTTCTTCTTCTTCTTCTTCTTCTTCTGCTTCTCAAATGCCCACATTTGGCTATACTACTTAATATATCATTGTCCACATTATTTTTTCCAAACCGAACTGTGGATGCTATGTACGGTCGTGGCCGATTTGTACTCATCCCAGCATTCGCTCTTTGTACGGTGGAAACCACGAAAACCACCATCGGGATGGAGAACTTCTTGAAGTCTTCATTCTTCTTAGTTCAAAAATTTTCGCACTATCCTACACGTGTTCAAAATAATTGCTTTTTTCATCTCGATGTATATGTTCGGTTGGAGACCAATTAGTTTAATACTGTCATGGAGTTTACGTGGAACAATGCCATTTGCTGATATAATAACCGGTATAACAGTTACATTATTCTGCTTCCACAACCTTTTTATTTCAATTGATAATTCCTTATATCTGTTTATCTTTTCCCGCCAAGTTGTCTCTACATTGTGGCATAAAGGGACGGCAACATCAATTAAAATCGTTTCTTGTTTCTTCTTGTCAATAAATATAATATCCGGTCTATTGTGATGTATGGTTTGGTCTGTAATAACTGCCCGGTCGTAATATAATTTGTAGTCTTTACTATCTAATACCTTTTCAGGCTTGTATTTGTAATACGCAGTGGTTGTGTTTATAAGTTTATACTTCATGGCTAATTTTTGATGTACAATGTTTGCAACTTGGTTATGCCTATGAAGATAATCTGTTTGACAAAGCATTTTGCACCCAGATACGATATGTTCAATTGTTTCGCCGTTCAAATTACATTTTCTACATTTATCTTCCACTGTGACGTCTTTCAGTATGAATTTTTTGTAATTGTTAGTCTTGATTACTTTATCTTGAAAAGCGATCATAAATCCCTCTGTTTCGCTGAAAATGTCCCCGGACGTTAACCATTTGTTCGATGCTACCCTATCGACGCTATCCTTAAGAAGTTCTTTATAATGTCTGCTATGTAACGTCTTTTCTGATATTCTGATCTCTTTTGCTGTGTCAGAATTTAGTTTTTGAAGCAAGTTTAAATTTCTGTCATTTAAATTGAGGGGAGAAAGCGACTTGTCTGCCGATACTATAGCTCTATGAAGTTGTGAATGTGGGCATTTTGTATAAAAGTACTTTCTCAGGATTTCTATTTGTTTATAATATAAATTGTTTAAATCAATCAAGCCTCTTCCCCCTTTTTCTCTAGGTAGAGTCACTCGTTCTATTGCTGACTTAGGGTGATGACTTCTGTATTTGGTGAATGTTGTGCGGGTGAGAATTTCTAGGGCATGAAGTTCTGTCTGTGTCCAGTTAATAATTCCAAATGAATATGTTAGTACCGGTATAGCATAAGTGTTAATTGCTTTGATCTTGTTTTTACCATTCAATTGTGTTTTTAAAATGGATCCTATTCGTTTCTTGTATGCAGAAATTAGTTTACTTTTCATCAGTTTATGATCAATTCGTTTAGCCTGCGCAAATCCTAGATATTTGTATATATCTTCTTCGTCCATTACTCCAATCCGGTTGTCTTCGTCAATTTCAAACTCTTCTAATTTCGTAATCTTTCCTTTGATGACATGAAGTGACTTACATTTATCAATTCCAAAATCCATACATATATCTCTACTGAATTCTAACGTTGAGTTAAGAAGATTCGTCATGTGTGTCGCATTTAAAGCATATAGCTTGAGATCGTCCATGTAGAATAGATGTGAAAGTGTGTGGCAAACCGTATTACCGTCCTTTATCTTGAAACCATGTGTAGATTTGTTTAGTATATGAGATAATGGATTTAATGAAAGACAAAACCATAACGCACTAAACGAGTCACCTTGAAAAATACCTCGTCGGATGTTAACTGGGTCAGTACATATCTGCTCTTTGCCTACGTTTAACTTTAATGTTGTTTTCCAACTCGTCATCGCTGTCCGTAAAAAGTTTACTATCAATGGGTTTACTTTATAAATTTCCAGTATCTGTATTAGCCACGAATGTGGTGACGAATCATACGCTTTCTTGTAATCAATATAGCTAACGTGAATGTTTCTCTTCTTGTTGAAAGCTTGGTTCATTACAACAGAATCGATAATTAATTGTTCCTTACACCCTTGCGACAATTTACGACATCCCTTTTGTTCTTCAGCTAATATATTGTGTTCTTCGCAGTGACTATATATTTTATTTGTTATGCACGATGTCAAGATTTTGTAAATAGTAGGTAAGCATGTAATTGGTCTATATTATTATTATTATTATTATTATTATTATTATTACTATTATTATTCTTTTGATTATAATTATTATTATTATTATTATTATTATTATTATTATTATTATTATTATTATTATTATTATTATTTTTATTATTATTATTATTATTATTATTATTATTATTATTATTATTATTATTATTATTATTATATTATTATTATTATTATTATTATTATTATTATTATTATTATTATTAGGGCAAAAAAATTCGTACGCGGAAATTGTAGATTGCTTTGTGAACTCTTTTGTTGAGGGTGTGACTAAATTACAGCATACTTGTGACAAAAAGGTCTGCACTCCATATATAGAGGGGTCAAAATCAATCGTTCTATATGCCGGAAGTGTCAGCAAGGGAAGTCGCAGCAATTATCAATAGTATGGAACGTAAACAGCCGGGTATTGACGGTATTCGAGTGAAAGATTTACAGAATGTGTGCGATGAGATAAGCCCCTATATTGCTAACTTTATAAACTTATCAATTGAAGAAGGTGTGGTGCCTAAAGAGTTGAAAATTTCTATAATTAGACCTATCTACAAAAAAGGAGATCATCTTGATTATAGTAACTACAGACCTATCGCGTTACTGCCAGTAATTGAAAAAATATTAGAACGTTGTGTGGAAAATGCGCTATCAAAATATTTGGCTAATTTCAACATTATAACTAATCAACAATATGGCTTCCAGAAAGGGAGAAGCACGTCAGATTTATTGTTACAATTTACGGATTTCGTTAATTCAAAACTAGACGATAATATGCATATTGTAGCTATGTTTATTGATTTTAGCAAAGCTTTCGATACTCTCAACCATAACATACTATTAGATAATCTGGAACAAATAGGAATGAGAGGCAATATGCTTATGGTTTAAGAGCTATTTAAGTGATAGAGAAGTATCGGTCAAAGTTCGTAAAACAACCAGTAAAAAATTACCTGTCAATACCGGGGTACCTCAGTGTTCAATTTTAGGACCAATTCTCTACCTGATTTATGTGAACAATATTATCAATTACATGCGTAAATGCAATATCTATTTATATGCAGATGACACAGCAATAATAGCTGTACACAAAAACTTATCAATTGCCATACAATATTTACAAATAGACTTCAACAGATTATTATTGTGGGCTCACGATAATAAGCTGGTTATTAACGTAGATAAAACAAAAATTGTTCATATATGTAACCCCTTAAACCAAGATCGTCACTCTATTGTTAAGGTCATCACTCACTCTTATGATTGTTTGCATGGTGAAGCATGTAGTTGTAAATCGGTCGTTCAATGTGTGGATAGCCATATGTACCTAGGAATAATAATTGACAACCGACTTAGTTGGTCACCACATATAGCCAAAATGTGCAGTAAATTACGGTCATGCCTTAGCCAAATGTATTCGATCAAAAGCATGTTTCCGGCTAACGTTCTTAAAACAATTTATCAATCTCTGGCAGAATCCGTATTAA
The DNA here is from genome assembly GCA_945910005.1 of Isoperla grammatica. Lineage (NCBI taxonomy): Eukaryota > Metazoa > Arthropoda > Insecta > Plecoptera > Perlodidae > Isoperla > Isoperla grammatica. The sequence continues at coordinate 657,016 of OX246745.1, forward strand.
TGTATGGTATTTTAGCATGGGGTAACGCGTCGCAATCTAATTTGAATAAATTAATAAGCTTACAGAATCGACTGATTCGTTTGTTCACTAACTCAGTTGAAAATGAGACCGGAGATAATATTTATTTAAAAGGAGATGTGTTACCGGTTAATCAATTATACATGTACAGGATTGCAATACAATTCAATTTTAAATCTAACTTTAAAACACCCATCCATCGTTCCATCGCAACGCGTTCTCAAAATACAGCTTTTTATTATGTGCCGACTTATAACAATAAGCATGGCGCCAGGACTCTCAAAGTAATAATTCCTAGTATTTTTAATGATTTGCCTCTGTATATAACTGCGCTTCCCTCACTTAGTCAACTTAAAAGAGAAGTTAAAGACTTCTATATAAATAAAAATAATTATTGACACAGTTAAGTATAGTCTCGGTTGTGTTATCTTTGCTTTGGTAGCTTATAATGTGTATGTTAATGTTTGTAAATCTTCATTTTCTTCACAATTATTTTAATAATTTTTTTTTTTTTTTTTATTTTCATTTTTAAATTAATTATGTTAATATGGAATTATTTGTGGTTTTTGTGTATTTTTGTTTCTTTTGGGGAGAACCCCACAGTCAAGCCTAAGGGCTTAGTGGGATAACAATACATGTCCTATGTATACTTTTGTGTCAATATAACTCTCAATAAAAAAAAAAAAAAAAAAAATTATTATTATTATTATTATTATTATTATTATTTGTATTATTCTTATTATTTTATTATTATTATTATTATTATTATTATTATTATTATTATTATTATTATTATTATTATTATTATTATTATTATTATTATTTACCTGATGTAAAGTGAACAACTGTATAAAATCTTGTACACCAAGTTTAATATTAATCTTAATCCTGTACTACTATTATTTGTATTATCATGCACCTGGTTGGTGAAGTTTTCACGATAGTGTAAGAATTCTTTGTATTTGTCTTACTATCCAGTCCTGTATTGTCACAGTCATTTTTATATTTCATATTATGCCATTATCATTATAAGCTAGGGGGTGAAGAATCAAATGTCTACATGTAATACGTAGTGTTAACTCTCACATTTTTATGTGCTCTTTCTTCTTCCAATGGATAGCTACAACCAGCATGGTTTCTTTACCCATTGTTTATTCATAGGCCTACATGTAATAGTGTTAACCCCCAAATCTAACTGTACTCTTTCTTCTTCTTCCAATGGATAGCTACAACCAGCATAGTTTCCTTATCCATTGTTTATTCATAGGCCTACATGTAATAGTGTTAACCCCCACATCTAACTGTACTCTTTCTTCTTCTTCCAATGGATAGCTACAACCAGCATAGTTTCCTTATCCATTGTTTATTCATAGGCCTACATGTAATAGTGTTAACCCCCACATCTAACTGTACTCTTTCTTCTTCTTCCAATGGATAGCTACAACCAGCATAGTTTCCTTATCCATTGTTTATTCATAGGCCTACATGTAATAGTGTTAACCCCCACATCTAACTCTACTCTTTCTTCTTCTTCCAATGGATAGCTACAACCAGCATGGTTTCCTTATCCATTGTTTATTCATAGGCCTACATGTAATAGTGTTAACCCCCACATCTAACTACTCTTTCTTCTTCTTCCAATGGATAGCTACAACCAGCATGGTTTCCTTATCCATTGTTTATTCATAGGCCTACATGTAATAGTGTTAACCCCCACATCTAACTGTACTCTTTCTTCTTCTTCCAATGGATAGCTACAACCAGCATGGTTTCCTTATCCATTGTTTATTCATAGGCCTACATGTAATAGTGTTAACCCCCACATCTAACTGTACTCTTTCTTCTTCTTCCAATGGATAGCTACAACCAGCATAGTTTCCTTATCCATTGTTTATTCATAGGCCTACATGTAATAGTGTTAACCCCCACATCTAACTGTACTCTTTCTTCTTCTTCCAATGGATAGCTACAACCAGCATAGTTTCCTTATCCATTGTTTATTCATAGGCCTACATGTAATAGTGTTAACCCCCACATCTAACTCTACTCTTTCTTCTTCTTCCAATGGATAGCTACAACCAGCATGGTTTCCTTTTCCATTGTTTATTCATAGGCCTACATGTAATAGTGTTAACCCCCACATCTAACTGTACTCTTTCTTCTTCTTCCAATGGATAGCTACAACCAGCATGGTTTCCTTATCCATTGTTTATTCATAGGCCTACATGTAATAGTGTTAAACCCCACATCTAACCTGTACTCTTTCTTCTTCTTCCAATGGATAGCTACAACCAGCATAGTTTCCTTATCCATTGTTTATTCATAGGCCTACATGTAATAGTGTTAACCCCCACATCTAACTGTACTCTTTCTTCTTCTTCCAATGGATAGCTACAACCAGCATAGTTTCCTTATCCATTGTTTATTCATAGGCCTACATGTAATAGTGTTAACCCCCACATCTAACTGTACTCTTTCTTCTTCTTCCAATGGATAGCTACAACCAGCATGGTTTCCTTATCCATTGTTTATTCATAGGCCTACATGTAATAGTGTTAACCACCACATCTAACTGTACTCTTTCTTCTTCTTCCAATGGATAGCTACAACCAGCATGGTTTCCTTATCCATTGTTTATTTTGATTGATTATTATGTATTGTGTACTCCTTTTTTTATTTGATTTGATTATTACGCAAAGTGTCGTTTATCACATTGTATATTATATGCAGCCTTATATTACGAAGTTTAATTAAGCTATTTAGTTCATTAACAAGTTCATCTGGACCTTAGTGCAAAGAAAAAGTTGTGTAGCGATGTTTTTGTTTTATTATGATGTAATAATTTCATTAATCATTTACAACGAAGTTCATGGGGTAAAAAGTGCAATATATAATATAATATGCTTGGTATTGCGTTCTTAAACCATGGTACACATAACATGTTGTAACAACTAAACTCGGAATTAAATAAGCCTCAAAGATATGAAAGTTGTGTTGTGTTTAAACAAATTGAAAGACTTCATCCCCTTAAATTTTCATCAAAAGTTGTCTTAATATATCCTCAGAGGTAGGCCTACGCTTTTGCTGTGCTTTATATTAATTAGCTAACCGTTTTCAGCTTGGACTTTTTTCCGTGCAATAACATTGTACAAATACTTTGAGTCGGAGTCAATTAAATCATCGTTTACTTCAGCAGGATATTTTCTGCGGTGAGATCGCGCTAAGTATGAGATAATGCTTTAGTCGCCAACAGCTCGGCGTATAATTAATACACATTCAGCATTCGCACGGAAATAATCTACTTCACACCTGTGCTCACTGCTGAATGGCAATTTAAATGTCGACCATTTTCATCAGAGAGTTATTCTGTTCCACCGTCCATGTGTTTATTAGTTCAACTGTGCATTTCTATGTGGTACAATGTATTTCTTTATCAATACTGATTTTAGTTCTTGGAGTGTGAATCATCAGTGATAAAATAAATAGGTGGGCAGGGTAATGGCTTGTAGAAGAGGTTTACTTTCTTACGCGTCAAGATATTGGCAGGGTAATGGCTTGTAGAAGAGGTTTACTTTCTTATGCGTCAAGATATTGGCAGAGTAATGGCTTGTAGAAGAGGTTTACTTTCTTACGCGTCAAGATATTGCCATATTGGCAGGGTAATGGCTTGTAGAAGAGGTTTACTTTCTTATGCGTCAAGATATTGGCAGGGTAATGGCTTGTAGAAGAGGTTTACTTTCTTACGCGTCAAGATATTGGCAGGGTAATGGCTTGTAGAAGAGGTTTACTTTCTTACGCGTAAAGATATTGGCAGGGTAATGGCTTGTAGAAGAGGTTTACTTTCTTACGCGTCGAGATATTGGCAGGGTAATGGCTTGTAAAAGAGGTTTACTTTCTTATGCGTCAAGATATTGGCAGGGTAATGGCTTGTAGAAGAGGTTTACTTTCTTACGCGTCAAGATATTGCCATATTGGCAGGGTAATGGCTTGTAGAAGAGGTTTACTTTCTTACGCGTCAAGATATTGGCAGGGTAATGGCTTGTAGAAGAGGTTTACTTTCTTATGCGTCAAGATATTGGCAGGGTAATGGCTTGTAGAAGAGGTTTACTTTCTTACGCGTCAAGATATTGGCAGGGTAATGGCTTGTAGAAGAGGTTTACTTTCTTACGCGTCAAGATATTGGCAGGGTAATGGCTTGTAGAAGAGGTTTACTTTCTTACGCGTCAAGATATTGGCAGGGTAATGGCTTGTAGAAGAGGTTTACTTTCTTACGCGTCAAGATATTGGCAGGGTAATGGCTTGTAGAAGAGGTTTACTTTCTTACGCGTCAAGATATTGGCAGGGTAATGGCTTGTAGAAGAGGTTTACTTTCTTACGCGTCAAGATATTGGCAGGGTAATGGCTTGTAGAAGAGGGTTTACTTTCTTACGCGTCAAGATATTGGCAGGGTAATGGCTTGTAGAAGAGGTTTACTTTCTTACGCGTCAAGATATTGCCATATTGGCAGGGTAATGGCTGGTAGAAGAGGTTTACTTTCTTACGCGTCAAGATATTGGCAGGGTAATGGCTTGTAGAAGAGGTTTACTTTCTTACGCGTCAAGATATTGGCAGGGTAATGGCTTGTAGAAGAGGTTTACTTTCTTACGCGTCAAGATATTGGCAGGGTAATGGCTTGTAGAAGAGGTTTACTTTCTTATGCGTCAAGATATTGGCAGGGTAATGGCTTGTAGAAGAGGTTTACTTTCTTACGCGTCAAGATATTGCCATATTGGCAGGGTAATGGCTTGTAGAAGAGGTTTACTTTCTTATGCGTCAAGATATTGGCAGGGTAATGGCTTGTAGAAGAGGTTTACTTTCTTATGCGTCAAGATATTGGCAGGGTAATGGCTTGTAGAAGAGGTTTACTTTCTTACGCGTCAAGATATTGGCAGGGTAATGGCTTGTAGAAGAGGTTTACTTTCTTACGCGTCAAGACATTGGCAGGGTTATGGCTTGTAGAAGAGGTTTACTTTCTTACGCGTCAAGATATTGGCAGGGTAATGGCTTGTAGAAGAGGTTTACTTTCTTACGCGTCAAGATATTGGCAGGGTAATGGCTTGTAGAAGAGGTTTACTTTCTTACGCGTCAAGATATTGGTAGGGTAATGGCTTGTAGAAGAGGTTTACTTTCTTACGCGTCAAGATATTGGCAGGGTAATGGCTTGTAGAAGAGGTTTACTTTCTTACGCGTCAAGATATTGGCAGGGTAATGGCTTGTAGAAGAGGTTTCCTTTCTTACGCGTCAAGATATTGCCATATTGGCAGGGTAATGGCTTGTAGAAGAGGTTTACTTTCTTACGCGTCAAGATATTGGCAGGGTAATGGCTTGTAGAAGAGGTTTACTTTCTTACGCGTCAAGATATTGGCAGGGTAATGGCTTGTAGAAGAGGTTTACTTTCTTACGCGTCAAGATATTGGCAGGGTAATGGCTTGTAGAAGAGGTTTACTTTCTTATGCGTCAAGATATTGGCAGGGTAATGGCTTGTAGAAGAGGTTTACTTTCTTACGCGTCAAGATATTGCCATATTGGCAGGGTAAAGGCTTGTACAAGAGGTTTACTTTCTTACGCGTCAAGATATTGGCAGGGTAATGGCTTGTAGAAGAGGTTTACTTTCTTATGCGTCAAGATATTACCATATTGGCAGGGTAATGGCTTGTAGAAGAGGTTTACTTTCTTATGCGGCCTTGAGCCGCCGCTGGCGTCACTGTTGGGCAGGTCACTTGTTGGAAAATTCGACTTTTTTGGAAATTGTCACTTTTTTTTTTTTTTTTTTTTTTTTTTTTTTAAGTCACTTGTTGGAAAACTTGTCGGTTGGAAAAAAGAAAAAAAAAATTTGAAAAAAAAAAATTCATGTTGAAAAATTTTTAGAAGTGATTGCAAAATTTTCGAGTTTTTCTATGTACATGTCCTGTTAATTGGTCGTAGATACTTATGTAAAGAAAGAAACTTGAAAGTTGTGTGATTCTGAAAAAAAAAAAAAAATCATTTGTAAAAATTTCTAAGTGTTTGACAAATTTTCAAGTACTCCATTTTTTACTTATTGGAAAACTCGAAATTTTGGGTTTTTGTCACTTTTTTTTTTCACTTTTTGAAAAACTTGTCAGTTGGAAAAAAGAAAAAAAAAAAAAAATCATCTTGAAAAATTTTAAAGTGATGGAAAAAATTTCGAGTTTTCCTATGTACATGTCATGTTAATTGGTCGTAGATACTTAATTTAAGAAAGAAAAAAAATCATGTCGAAAAATTTCTAAGTGTTTGAAAAATGTTCAAGTACCCCACTTTTTGAAAAACTTGAAAAAAGTTGAGAAAATGAAAAAATTAAAATTTTGATGAAAAATTATTTTCATGTTGAAAATTTTTAAAGTGTTGAACTTTTAAAGTAATGTGTAACTCTATATGCTATGCTACAACATCGGGCAATTTATTCGTTAAGCATCGTGTAACACGGGCGCCTATAAAAAGTCCCTGTTGAGATTTTTCGGTGATTTTTGATCTTGTATATTTAATATTGAATCCAGTTTTATTAAAAAGTTAACACAAAGTCTGTAATTCATACCTAGCGCCCACAATAAGCCATCAAATACAAACTCGAGTGTCAAAATTGATCATCTTCTGATTACATCGATGTACACTGCACCCCCCCGTCGTCGTGTTTTGAGCTATTTCGATAAAATAAAAACCAAACATATTTCATAAAGAATGTTAAAAAGTAATTCTGATTAACAATTCCGAAAAAAGTCATAACAAATTCATACTTTGGGCGATCAAAAACCAAAAAGTTGAATTTTAGCACGTTCAAAAGTTTCCAGGTACGTCCCGGAAAACGTGTCGTCAATGAAGCGAACATGTACCGAAAGGTATTAAAACGCACTTTCAGATGATACCAAAATGGATTGTCCAATTTCAAAACGGTACATTTGGGGGACGTTCTAAGGCGAAAATTAAAAAATCAAAATTACACAATTGACCCTGATCGCTAAAAAATGTCAAAGTCGGTACGTGCCGGATACGTCCGGGTACGTTGAAAATGTCGTCAATAGCTTCGACATTTCATAAAAGTTGTCAAAAAAAATTTAAAAAAATTCCAACATGCTTTTTTACGACATCGAAAAATTCTCATAGACAAATTCCGGCAAAAACACGGCACGGATGAAATCCGTTAAAGCACCGTAACTCGGACACCCGTAAAGTCTAATTTTTGATGTTAACATTTTTAATTAGACAAATGTACATTTATTGATACTAAATACAAAGTTTTGTTGTATGGCATATTTTAAACCCATTTAATATACAAAACAAAAACTTTTGTATGCGTGTTTTTAGATCGCCGTGAAAAGTGCGTTGCGCGAACGTCTGTCATTCGGTAAGGGGGTGACTTTTCGAAAATGTTTTTTCATGCCCCTGTACGGGCAAGATTGCGTGTTATGCAAAGTACGTGTCACATAATAATAAGATGATATGTACGGAATTGGAAATTGGGGTAGTTCACATTAGCAAATATAATTGATTCACTCTAACATTCTAGATACCGAAATACAAATTTACGTAAAATCTTACCGTAGAAATTCTTGTGATGATAACTTCATAAATCATAACATATCATATTCTTACTTTATATGCAACCTTATATTAACAATCATAAACATTAAAAAACCACAAATGACAAAATATTGTATAATATCATGCACACGCACACTATCAACATAGGCCCACACAATCGATAAAAAATATGAATATATGTTGGGTAATAGGTGCATACTATCAAAGATTACAAACTAGTTCGTAATCTTTGATACTATGTAATATTCATGGATTTCAATTTTCAAATAAACAAGACTGTTTTGATGAAATTAAAAAAAATCTTGTTTGTGTAATTGGCAGGGTATTTAACTCGATTAGTACCTAATTTTTTTATTAAAATTTCAATAAAAAATGAAAATCGGCTTACTTTTTAATGCCATTTTCATTTTTCGAGTATCGCAATGATATAACTCATATTTTAAAAAATAGAATAATTTCTACATTAATATCAGTTATGTGATATAAATCTAGTACCCTCGTCATCAGATGACAGGTGGACTGTCTTCGCTGCGTCTTGCAAATAACTTCAGATCTGTTAGTCGATAAACCCTCGGTGACGGGTTGCGGCCGTCAGAACATCGCTATTAGGGATGAACAAAATAGTGACGTTGGAAAAACCTGTTTTTCTACTCACTTCTCGGAGGGAAAAGAAGAATAGTAGTAGTCTGAGCCGCTTTATCGTGACATTATTTTTCGCTTTCCTTTAGAAATAAACTATAAAGTCGTTACCTATATAAACGTATTAGTGAAAGCTGTTAAAACTAACGAATTTACTCTCGTTGAGCCTTTATTAAAATCTTGATTATTTTTTAAACAATTCTGAGTAGTCAGATTATGGCCCTTGTTAATTAACGTCTTACAACACTTCTTAAATTAACGTAAGAATAGCAAAATTCGTTTTGAATCGAGTATATTACCATTTCTTTTTTTAAATGTTTACCACGGCTTTTTCTTGCCGAGAATTACATTCAAGAATCTCGTATTTTCTTATTTGAAAAAATACAATACAAGATTTTATTTGCCACGCGTTTCACGACCCTATGATCAAACCAAGTTGAAGCTTATACATAACAGCTTAGCAGTGCAAACATAACTTGTTATGTTATTTTATTTTATTTACACATCAAATGTCCTTGTTCAAAAAAACAGGAAAGGAATAATAAAGTATAATTACCTTCCTAAAGAAAAACAATCGGGCATTTCACAGACATTCACTGGAAAGCGATTACAAGGTCCAGATAAAGCTGATAACCTTTCGAGTGGCATTATGTCTAGTAAGAAAAAGTAGTCTTTTTCACTCCCACTTCTGTCTGGTGTGTACTACGATGCACGGTTTAGCTGTAAAATGCAACTATCAATTGATCCCAAGGCAGCCACTAGTGTTGTATGGAAGTCTAGTGAGGGTGCCTGTGTGATGCCAGAATAAGCCCCGTTTCCCTCTACGATTGACGGTTTAGCTGTAAAATGCAATTAAAAATTGATCCCAAGGCAGCCACTAGTGTTGTATGGTGGAAGTCTAGTGAGGGTGCCTGTGTGATGCCTGAATAAGCCCCGTTTCCCTCTACGATGCACGGTTTAGCTGTAAAATGCAATTAAAAATTGATCCCAAAGCAGCTACTAGTGTTGTATAGGGGTCTAGTGAGGGTGTCTGTGTGATGCCAGAATAAGCCCCGTTTCCCTCTATGATGCACGGTTTAGCTTTAGAATGCAATTAAAAATGGATACCAAGGCAGCTACTAATGTTGTATGGGAGTCTAGTGATGGTGCCTGTGTAATGCCTGAATAAGCCCTGTTTCCCTCTATGATGCACGGTTTAGCTTTAAAATGCAATTAAAAATGGATACCAAGGCAGCTACTAGTATTGTATGGGAGTCTAGTGAGGGTGCCTGTGTGATGCCTGAATAAGCCCCGTTTCACTCTACGATGCACGGTTTAGCTGTAAAATGTAATTAAAAATTGATCCCAAGGCAGCCACGTGTGTTGTATAGTGAGTGAGGGTGCCTGTGTGATGCCTGAATAAGCCCCGTTTCCCTCTACGATTCACGGTTTAGCTGTAAAATGCAATTAAAAATTGATCCCAAGGCAGCCACTAGTGTTGTATGGGAGTCTAGTGAGGGTGCCTGTGTGATGCTAGAATAAGCCCTGTTTCCCTCTACAATGCACGGTTTAGCTGTAAAATGCAATTAAAAATGGATCCCAAGGCAGCCACTAGTGTTGTATGGGAGTCTAGTGAGGGTGTCTGTGTGATGCCAGAATAAGCTCCGTTTCCCTCTACGATTCACGGTTTAGCTGTAAAATGTAATTAAAAATTGATCCCAAGGCAGCCACTAGTGTTGTATGGGAGTCTAGTGAGGGTGCCCGTGTGATGCCAGAATAAGCCCCGTTTCCCTCTACGATTCACGGTTTAGCTGTAAAATGCAATTAAAAATGGATCCCAAGGCAGCCACTAGTGTTGTATGGGAGTCTAGTGAGGGTGCCCGTGTGATGCCAGAATAAGCCCCGTTTCCCTCTACGACTCATGGTTTAGCTGTAAAATGCAATTAAAAATGGATCCCAAGGCAGCCAGTAGTGTTGTATGGGAGTCTAGTGAGGGTGCCCGTGTGATGCCAGAATAAGCCCCGTTTCCCTCTACGATTCACGGTTTAGCTGTAAAATGCAATTAAAAATGGATCCCAAGGCAGCCAGTAGTGTTGTATGGGAGTCTAGTGAGGGTGTCTGTGTAATGCCAGAATAAGCCCTGTTTCCCTCTACGATTCACGGTTTAGCTGTAAAATGCAATTAAAAATGGATCCCAAGGCAGCCAGTACTGTTGTATGGGAGTCTAGTGAGGGTGCCCGTGTGATGCCAGAATAAGCCCCGTTTCCCTCTACGATTCACGGTTTAGCTGTAAAATGCAATTAAAAATGGATCCCAAGGCAGCCAGTACTGTTGTATGGGAGTCTAGTGAGGGTGCCTGTGTGATGCCAGAATAAGCCCCGTTTCCATCTAAGAGTTTACTGTTATTTACAATAATATAATAGTATAATGAAATAATAGCCTTTATTTATTTTTAATTTTTAATTAAAAGGTATAATTAATTAATTAAAATTTGTACTAATTACTAATATCCTGGAATTAGTGGACGAATAGAAATTGCACACAAATGACCTAAATATGTATTAAAATATTAGTATTCGAACATTTTTACATAAATCAAATAAACTCTGTGATTCTAAGTAAATTTATGAACTTCTGAGATGCAGCGTGGCCTCCTCGTCAACTCACAGCTCACGATATGTCTTTGTTTCATTAAAATCACCGAGTTTATTTGATTTCATGAAACATTGTTCTAATACTTATATTTAAATATATATTTAGGTCATTTGTGAGCCATTAATATTCGTCCACTAATTACAGACTATTGTATTCAGTTAATTTGCTTATTTTTTAATTAATTAAGTACATGTTTATTAGGAATTATAAATAGATGGCAAATATATTTTCATTATACCACTATGTTATTTTAAATAACTCTAAGTCTTTTATTTTTTTTACACTAGTCTAGTGGGACTTGTTGCATTGTACTGTATTGTAAGCTGTTTTTACATTGTATTGCACTAGTGGGTCACTGACCCGTTGTCAATAAAGATTCAATCAATCAATCAATCTTATTTTGATATCTCGAGTGGTATTGTGGTAGAAAAATTTGAAAGATCGGGAATTGCAATAAGTGTTATTTTGACGCAGTTTTCTTTATATAAAGAACTGTAGTGACAAACATACAGCATAAACACTATTACAATAGTTTAGTATGATTGTCAAATCAACGTTTCTATTTATGGTGGTTTTGGTTCTTCTCTATGTGGCGTACTTATTTTGTTTGTGATGTTTCCAAGTCGAGGGACACACGCACCTTCTTCAATCGTTTAGTATAGTCATGATGGTCAGTCATGATGGTCCGTCATGATTGTCAGCCATGATGGTCCGTCATGGTGGTCAGTCATGATGGTCCGTCATGATGGTCCGTCATGATGGTCCGTCATGACGGTCCGTCATGATGGTCAATCATGATGGTCCGTCATGATGGTCCGTCATGATGGTCCGTCATGGTGGTCCGTCATGATGGTCCGTCATGATTGTCAGCCATGATGGTCCGTCATGGTGGTCAGTCATGATGGTCCGTCATGATGGTCCGTCATGATGGTCCGTCATGACGGTCCGTCATGATGGTCAATCATGATGGTCCGGCATGATGGTCCGTCATGATGGTCAGTCATGATGGTCAGTCATGATGGTCCGTCATGATGATCCGTCATGGTCCGTCATGATCCGTCATGATGGTCAGTCATGAGTCCGTCATGATGGTCAGTCATGATGGTCCGTCATGATGGTCAGTCATGATGGTCAGTCATGATGGTCAGTCATGATGGTCCGTCATGATGGTCCGTCATGATGGTCAGTCATGATGGTCAGTCATGATGGTCCGTCATGATGGTCCGTCATGATGGTCCGTCATGGTGGTCCGTCATGATGGTCCGTCATGATGGTCCGTCATGATTGTCAGCCATGATGGTCCGTCATGATGGTCCGTCATGGTGGTCCGTCATGATGGTCCGTCATGATGGTCCGTCATGATGGTCCGTCATGATGATCCGTCATGGTCCGTCATGATCCGTCATGGTCCGTCATGATCCGTCATGATGGTCAGTCATGATGGTCAGTCATGATGGTCCGTCATGATGGTCCGTCATGATGGTCCGTCATGATGTCCGTCATGATGGTCCGTCATGATGGTCCGTCATGATGGTCCGTCGGGCTCAGGCGTTCGGGACATTGGAACACATTTCAGTCATTGGTATGTTGAGCTTCCACTGCTGTGATTTTAAGTCCTTTTGTTTTAGTTGTTTTGTTACATTTCGTTCAACTGTGATTACAATGAACTACAGGGGTTCTCAGTAATATGCAAACGATGTTGTTATGTCTTCGAAAATACGCCAATTAAAGAAAAGCTTGAAACTTATTAGATCGTTATGGAGCGTTTGAAAACTTTTAATTATTTTGTAATAATTGGCGTGATGTGTCATTGGCATGCAACGTCCGTGACAAACGCGTCTTCATAACATTATGTTGGATGTTTCCCGGGAACTGTTGGACGTTTGGAGTAGAAGGGAAAGTAAGGGGGTTGCCTGGTAAAAAATCCTCTAAAATATTTATTGTATATTTTATTTAAATGATGTTTTGAAACCAAAATTCTTGGAAGTACAATACTGAAATAAAAATTCGACTGCGGTGTTCTTTGCAAATTATACGCGTGCGTGGTGCAAAAATAATGTATTTTAACCAATAATTGATTTAGTTTCTGCCAGTCTTTTGATTAAAATTGCAAACTAATATCTTACGGTTTTTCCCAGTTACAAGGAGAATGGTGTGATTTAGTTTACTTACAGTTCTCGGATATTTCTTTCTAACTAACATCCCTTATATATCTATTTGGTTAACTGAAATGGGGCACATCTGTTTGCTTGTTTTCATCCTCCTACAGTTAGATTCCTAGAAAACATTATTATTTCTATTATCAAAGATTATAGAGGGTTGTACAGCCCTTTATAATATTTGCTATTATTCATTAGATATAACAGTTCCTTTTCCGGAACCCTTTTTTCGACCCTTCAATTGAGACTCTTCGGTGGTCGAAAATGGTTGTTTTATATAAATTTACTGAATAAAATGTTATGTATTTTAGAACTACATTAAATGCAATTTTGTCTTTTATTAGTGCACTTTTGTGTGAAACACCCCTCTATTGTTTAATGATTTTATTCTGCCAACGGTTCCAAAATACTGTTATCTTTGCTGCGTTGTGAGTTACGAGCCACTATGTTTCATTACTGTATTGTTCAGTGATGCCAGGCAAGAGTCAGTCTACCCGGCGACGGGTAACAGTGGTGCATTACTGTATTGTTCAGTGATGCCAGGCAAGAGTAAGTTTACCCGGCGACGGGTAACAGTGGTTCATTACTGTATTGTTCAGTGATGCCAGGCAAGAGTCAGTCTACCCGGCGACGGGTAACAGTGGTTCATTACTGTATTGTTCAGTGATGCCAGGCAAGAGTCAGTCTACCCGGCGACGGGTAACAGTGGTTCATTACTGTATTGTTCAGTGATGCCAGGCAAGAGTCAGTCTACCCGGCGACGGGTAACAGTGGTTCATTACTGTATTGTTCAGTGATGCCAGGCAAGAGTCAGTCTACCCGGCGACGGGTAACAGTGGTTCATTACTGTATTGTTCAGTGGTGCCAGGCAAGAGTCAGTCTACACGGCGACGGGTAACAGTGGTTCATTACTGTATTGTTCAGTGATGCCAGGCAAGAGTCAGTCTACCCGGCGACGGGTAACAGTGGTTCATTACTGTATTGTTCAGTGATGCCAGGCAAGAGTCAGTCTACCCGGCGACGGGTAACAGTGGTTCATTACTGTATTGTTCAGTGATGCCAGGCAAGAGTCAGTCTACCCGGCGACGGATAACAGTGGTTCATTACTGTATTGTTCAGTGATGCCAGGCAAGAGTCAGTCTACCCGGCGACGGGTAACAGTGGTTCATTACTGTATTGTTCAGTGGTGCCAGGCAAGAGTCAGTCTACACGGCGACGGGTAACAGTGGTTCATTACTGTATTGTTCAGTGATGCCAGGCAAGAGTCAGTCTACCCGGCGACGGGTAACAGTGGTTCATTACTGGATTGTTCAGTGATGCCAGGCAAGAGTCAGTCTACCCGGCGACGGGTAACAGTGGTTCAGTACTGTATTGTTCAGTGATGCCAGGCAAGAGTCAGTCTACCCAGCGACGGGTAACAGTGGTTCATTACTGTATTGTTCAGTGATGCCAGGCAAGAGTCAGTCTACCCGGCGACGGGTAACAGTGGTTCATTACTGTATTGTTCAGTGATGCCAGGCAAGAGTCAGTCTACCCGGCGACGGGTAACAGTGGTTCATTACTGTATTGTTCAGTGGTGTCAGGCAAGAGTCAGTTTACCCGGCGACGGGTAACAGTGGTTCATTACTGTATTGTTCAGTGATGCCAGGCAAGAGTCAGTCTACCCGGCGACGGGTAACAGTGGTTCATTACTGTATTGTTCAGTGATGCCAGGCAAGAGTCAGTCTACCCGGCGACGGGTAACAGTGGTTCATTACTGTATTGTTCAGTGATGCCAGGCAAGAGTCAGTCTACCCGGCGACGGGTAACAGTGGTTCATTACTGTATTGTTCAGTGATGCCAGGCAAGAGTCAGTCAACCCGGCGACGGGTAACAGTGGTTCATTACTGTATTGTTCAGTGGTGCCAGGCAAGAGTCAGTCTACCCGGCGACGGGTAACAGTGGTTCATTACTGTATTGTTCAGTGATGCCAGGCAAGAGTAAGTTTACCCGGCGACGGGTAACAGTGGTTCATTACTGTATTGTTCAGTGATGCCAGGCAAGAGTCAGTCTACCCGGCGACGGGTAACAGTGGTTCATTACTGTATTGTTCAGTGATGCCAGGCAAGAGTCAGTCTACCCGGCGACGGGTAACAGTGGTTCATTACTGTATTGTTCAGTGATGCCAGGCAAGAGTAAGTTTACCCGGCGACGGGTAACAGTGGTTCATTACTGTATTGTTCAGTGATGCCAGGCAAGAGTCAGTCTACCCGGCGACGGGTAACAGTGGTTCATTACTGTATTGTTCAGTGATGCCAGGCAAGAGTCAGTCTACCCGGCGACGGGTAACAGTGGTTCATTACTGTATTGTTCAGTGATGCCAGGCAAGAGTCAGTCTACCCGGCGACGGGTAACAGTGGTTCATTACTGTATTGTTCAGTGATGCCAGGCAAGAGTCAGTCTACCCGGCGACGGGTAACAGTGGTTCATTACTGTATTGTTCAGTGATGCCAGGCAAGAGTCAGTCTACCCGGCGACGGGTAACAGTGGTTCAGTACTGTATTGTTCAGTGATGCCAGACAAGAGTCAGTCTACCCGGCGACGGGTAACAGTGGTTCATTACTGTATTGTTCAGTGATGCCAGGCAAGAGTCTGTCTACCCGGCGACGGGTAACAGTGGTTCATTACTGTATTGTTCAGTGATGCCAGGCAAGAGTCAGTCTACCCGGCGACGGGTAACAGTGGTTCATTACTGTATTGTTCAGTGGTGTCAGGCAAGAGTCAGTTTACCCGGCGACGGGTAACAGTGGTTCATTACTGTATTGTTCAGTGATGCCAGGCAAGAGTCAGTCTACCCGGCGACGGGTAACAGTGGTTCATTACTGTATTGTTCAGTGATGCCAGGCAAGAGTCAGTCTACCCGGCGACGGGTAACAGTGGTTCATTACTGTATTGTTCAGTGATGCCAGGCAAAAGTCAGTCTACCCGGCGACGGGTAACAGTGGTTCATTACTGTATTGTTCAGTGATGCCAGGCAAGAGTCAGTCAACCCGGCGACGGGTAACAGTGGTTCATTACTGTATTGTTCAGTGGTGCCAGGCAAGAGTCAGTCTACCCGGCGACGGGTAACAGTGGTTCATTACTGTATTGTTCAGTGATGCCAGGCAAGAGTAAGTTTACCCGGCGACGGGTAACAGTGGTTCATTACTGTATTGTTCAGTGATGCCAGGCAAGAGTCAGTCTACCCGGCGACGGGTAACAGTGGTTCATTACTGTATTGTTCAGTGATGCCAGGCAAGAGTCAGTCTACCCGGCGACGGGTAACAGTGGTTCATTACTGTATTGTTCAGTGATGCCAGGCAAGAGTCAGTCTACCCGGCGACGGGTAACAGTGGTTCATTACTGTATTGTTCAGTGATGCCAGGCAAGAGTCAGTCTACCCGGCGACGGGTAACAGTGGTTCATTACTGTATTGTTCAGTGATGCCAGGCAAGAGTCAGTCTACCCGGCGACGGGTAACAGTGGTTCATTACTGTATTGTTCAGTGATGCCAGGCAAGAGTCAGTCTACCCGGCGACGGGTAACAGTGGTTCATTACTGTATTGTTCAGTGATGCCAGGCAAGAGTCAGTCTACCCGGCGACGGGTAACAGTGGTTCATTACTGTATTGTTCAGTGATGTCAGGCAAGAGTCAGTTTACCCGGCGACGGGTAACAGTGGTTCATTACTGTATTGTTCAGTGATGCCAGGCAAGAGTCAGTCTACCCGGCGACGGGTAACAGTGGTTCATTACTGTATTGTTCAGTGATGCCAGGCAAGAGTCAGTCTACCCGGCGACGGGTAACAGTGGTTCATTACTGTATTGTTCAGTGATGCCAGGCAAGAGTAAGTTTACCCGGCGACGGGTAACAGTGGTTCATTACTGTATTGTACAGTGATGCCAGGCAAGAGTCAGTTTACCCGGCGACGGGTAACAGTGGTTCATTACTGTATTGTTCAGTGATGCCAGGCAAGAGTCAGTCTACCCGGCGACGGGTAACAGTGGTTCATTACTGTATTGTTCAGTGATGCCAGGCAAGAGTAAGTTTACCCGGCGACGGGTAACAGTGGTTCATTACTGTATTGTTCAGTGATGCCAGGCAAGAGTCAGTCTACCCGGCGACGGGTAACAGTGGTTCATTACTGTATTGTTCAGTGATGCCAGGCAAGAGTAAGTTTACCCGGCGACGGGTAACAGTGGTTCATTACTGTATTGTTCAGTGATGCCAGGCAAGAGTCAGTCTACCCGGCGACGGGTAACAGTGGTTCATTACTGTATTGTTCAGTGATGCCAGGCAAGAGTCAGTCTACCCGGCGACGGGTAACAGTGGTTCATTTATTATATTATGACCCCGGTCAAGATGTCACCTATTTAAACGGTATCTACAGTGACATAAACAATTTGTCATAAAATTTTACAAATAATTTGGATTCTTGATTCATAGATTTAAGGTTATGTGAATTTATAATATGTTATAGACTTGCTGTACTATATAACTACTATCTCTACTATCCTATCTACAACTGTCTTAAAAGTAAAAAACTTTCTATTACCAACACATTTTGATCCATACCCGGACATTGCTGAATTCATCCGTACATCCCCTAGATACTTCACGCTTTACGCTCATCTTCTCTGTATCCCTGAAAGTGATCTAACTGTCAAATCTATGTTCTAGGTTCTTGCCAAAGCTACGGACATCGTTGTTGGGGGGGTAAGTAAGATTCTCATAAGTATTCAATTTCAAGTATGTTTGTGTGCGATTCACTCCAACACGTCAAGGAGCCAAATCTGTTTCAGGTTTTGGTTGCAATAATATAACTCAATTTCTAGATTTTTAATTTAATTTTTAAAATATAATAATATATTTTTAGAAGGCGTCTGCAAATTACATCAGTGGCTTAAAACGTTATAATACAGTTTAAGTATTAAGCTTGAGTATAATCAAAAAACTTATTAATAATAATATATAATAATAATAGTAATAATAATAATAATAATATTTAATAATAATAATAATAATAATAATTATAATAATAATAATAATAATAATAATAATAATAATAATAATAATAATAATAATAATAATAATAATAATAACAATAATAATAATAATAATAACAATAATAATAATAATACTAAGAATAATAATAATAATAACAATAATTTTTTTTTTTTTTTTTGTTTTTGTATTATAACAGTTATCATATAAACAAAAGCACACAACATTTTAACATCTTTATAAAATCCACAAAGCCCTTGAAAGGGCTTATCTGTGGCATAAACAAGAAAAGTATACAACAAATGATTAAACCGTATTGCAGATAACCAAAAAGTCAAATAATATACAAAAAAACAACTGAACGACAAAAAACTGAAAAGACAAACATATATAAAGAGACAAAAAATGAGATGGGTACAATATAAATAAAAACACAGAATAAATTAGTTGGAACACGCAATACAAATACCCAATTACTCTAACGTTAAATTTAACAAAATCCACTCTTTTAATGCAAACTTAACTATCTAAGGCTATTTAAATCACTTAAATTTGATGGCAACTTGTTGAATTCATAAGGGATTATAAATTTTAAAGTTCTCATTCCGTACTTGTTTATATAGGAGGGCAATAAATATCTATTTCTATGACGGAGATTCACACTACTGATATCATTTATAACTTTATATTTATCATTGAAATAATAAGCAAGCAACAATCTAAAAGTAAGTAAAAACGAGATTGGGAGCACACCAGAAAGTTGATAACACTGTATAATAGAAAGGCTTTGATTGGGTGTTTTAGATTTAACAATTCGATTCTGCAATGCCATTAGAGATTTTAAATGGCATTTTGATGCACGCCCCCATAAAAGTAGACCATACAACAAAAGCGATTCTACTATTGCACAGTTAACTGTCTTCAAAATACTAAAGGGTAGTAGATATTTTAAATTAAAAAGTTGAAATGCTGCAGAACGCAACCTCCTACAGAGGCTTTCAATATGGAACTTCCAGGTGAAAAATTTATCGATCGTCAATCCTAAATAGACATATGTTTCAACAATTTCAATTTTTTCAAGGCAACCTATACAGTTTTGACCTTTTTGAAATCCGTGGAGGCAATCATATGAATGATACACGATATTAATAGGCACTAATTTAAATTTATTGTAGGGTGAACACAGATGCATAACTTTCGTTTTACTAGAATTAATGATCAAATTAAAATCGTGAGTCCAACAAAGGATGTTAATAAAATCTTGTTGTAATAACTGTTCTGCTACTTTAAACACCCTGTGCGCTATAACCAATACAGTGTCATCCGCGTACATGAAAATCTTACAATGGACAACACATTTAAACATATTATTAACGTATATTAAGTATAAGATTGGTCCCAAAATAGAGCCTTGCGGCACGCCCGAGATCACCCACTTCCGTTTACTGAATCTATCCCCAACTCTAACTAATACTTGCCGGTCTTCTAAATAGCTCATGAACCATTTTAAAAGTGGTCCTCTGATTCCACAGTTGCGCAAGGCTGAAATTAATTTAGAATGATTTAACGTGTCGAATGCCTTAGTGAAATCAATGAACAATACCATAACATGCATATTATCATCAAGCTTTGAATTTACAAGATCAGAAAATTCAAGTAGCAGATCAGTAGTACTTCTCGCTTTTTGAAAACCAAATTGTAAAGGGTTAATAATTCCATACTTAGATAGATATGAATTTATCAGCAATGCAACGTTCCATTATCTTTTCAATCGTAGGCAGCAGAGCAATAGGTCTATAATTACTATAGTTAAAATGGTCCCCTTTTTTATAAACAGGCCGCACCACCGAGACTTTTAACTTAGATGGAATATTACCCGTTACAATAGAAAGGTTTACTAATTTTGTTATAACTGGGCTAATTGTATCATTTATAGCTTTAAGATCTTTAATTCTTATCCCATCCAATCCTGGTTGCTTATTTTCATCAAATTTACTAATGATATTGTAAACCTCCCTCACCGTGATCTCAGGCATGAACATTGACTGTGCCTCACATGCAGCAATATGAGGTGTAGATGTACACACGTCACAGTCATGTTGAATGGAACTTACTTCATTGACAAAAGTTTCAACGAAATTATTAACGATTATGTCCATATTTTCTTTAGTCCCAATGTATCTCTTAATCACCTCATCGACAGATTGTTTCTGCTTTTTACCAAGGATATTATTAATTGACTGCCACGTAGCCTTCATATCGCCTTTATCTCTTTCAAATACATTTCTATAATAATTGACTTTAGCTCTTTGGATCGATTTTGTTACGTAATTTCTAAAATTAACATAACTAATACGATAATGTTGTTTATAAGAAGCACGACAATTTTTCCACCTTTTAAACAATTCATCCCTTTCCTTAGTCAGCCTCTGAATCTCAGGAGTCATCCAACTTTTTAACTTCCTTTTTTTATGCCCTTTACCATTGCCCGATATTGTTGCTTGCTCATAGCACTCTGAGAAAAAAACAACTATTCTGTTATAAAGGATCTCACAATCGTTCACGTCAAGAAGATTTTGCCACTCACAACTTAATAATTTATTATATAAAATACGCTCATTTAAACAGGATTTACGGGTAGGTACCTCGTTGCACACTCTACGATCAAAAATTATGTCAACCAGTACCATGAAGTGGTCTGATATTTTTGTTGTAAATATTGCGGAGTTAAGTTCACGGGCATCGCTCCTGATAAAAATATGGTCAATACAGGAACGGATTAAGACATGTAATCTATGTTCCTCTCGCGTTACTCCATCTATACACCTATAAAATCCACTAGTTGCCATCAAACTTTCGTAACTTTGTACAGACAAATCATTCTCCTGTAATAAGTCTAAGTTAACGTCACCAATAAGCAATACATTTCTCTTCGATATTCTATCTAACACTAACTCTAATTCATTAACACATTCTAATTTATTATAATTCGGAGGTCTGTATATACCTAATAAAGTCACATCCTTAGAAGTCCCAAATGATAAATATCCGTAAATACATTCAAAATTAATAGAATCTAATGTTAATTCGGTAAACAAAATAGAAGATTTTACAAACAATAACAGACCACCTCCTTCTTTATCACGCCTTGTCTTAGAAAACGAATCATATCCTTCAAAATGAAATACCTTATTCACTTCAAATACCGCAATTTCACTTAGTAATAGCACGTCAAAAACGCCAATTTGATTTTGCAGCACTACATTTAACTCATCCCAGTTTCTACGCAGTGAGCGCACATTTAAGTGAATCACAGACACACCCTGCACATGACTAAACCACTCGTCCAGGTCATTGATAACAGAGCAAGTATTTGTACTAGTATTTACATCATCAACTACATTATTAACCCATACCATTCTCAGATCAAAACAAGTTATTCGCCAATTTTATCTAGGTCACTGAAGGAACTTATTATCAATACCTTACGAGCAGCTTCGTCTTTTTTGACAAATATTTTCCCCTGCTTTATCCAAACAAACTTGAAGTTAACTTGATTAGCCAGTGTCTTGGCCCTCCAAAATAACTCGCGATTTAGTGGAGTTAAGTTTTCATTAATAAAAACTCTCTGAACCCGCTCACCTCGCACCTGAACAATTTGATCACTGGTGACCTGTAGTTTCCTCTTAGCAATAAACTTGTCCCGCTTACGTCTTGTCGTCAGCTGCACGAGAATCTTGGGGGGGCGATTAGCGTTGCGCGAGGGAAGCCGATGGGCCGCATCTATCTCCTCAGCCACCAATCCAATCCCTAGCCTCTCAGCAACTTTCAACACAATGTCATCGACGTTTTCGCCCTCTGACATAGGAACGTCGTCTAGTTCAAAGTTCTTGTTACGCCCGTACTGATCTAATGTATTTAGTCTGACTTGCAGTTCTTCAATTACCTTGTCTTTTTCCTCGCACTGACCCTCCAAATCTGAAACCGCGTTCTTCAATGACTTGAACTTTGAAGAAAGCTCTTCTTTGAAAGATTTAAACTCCTCACGTAAGGAATTAATATTGTCACAGATTTCACGCTTTAACTCCAACATCATACCCAATAAACCATTATCGTCCTGGCTTTTGGTTTGCCTACATCCGACACAACGCCAATTAGCCTTAACTTCCCGTGATTTTGCTAGATGCGTAGACTTTTTTAATCCTGCACACTTATAATGCAAACTAGAGTCACAGCCAAAGCACGACACATAGTCCCCGTCCGCAGGTAACTCACCATTACAGATACCGCACAACATAACCTCTGATAACACGGAGCGCGGAGCACAAGGAAAACACGTCCTACCACTACGGCGTTCAGATGTGGAATAATAATAATAATAATAATAATAATAATAATAATAATAATAATAATAATAATAATAATAATAATAATAATAATAATAATAATAATAATAATAATAATAATAATAATAATCATAATAATAATAATATAATAATAATAATAATAATAATAATAATAATAATAATAATAATAATAATAATAATAATAATAAAAATAACAATAATAATGTATAATAATAATAATACTATAAATTTTTTTCTTTTTTTTTTTTTTTATTGCATAATTACAGGTTAACATTTTTTCCAAGAAACAAAATCAATTCGTTGACCACAAAGCCATACAAGTGGCTTGTCTGTGGATAGTACACAAAATAAAGGTATGGATCGGATAGACATATCTAAAGTTTGAAACACTGGTAGCTACTGTACAAACAAAATAAACCCAAAAAAGAAAAAACAAATTCTAGTATTAGTAAAAACGTCTCGTATTATATTATTGTATTATAGAATTATATTCTTTTTCCATAATATTTATAAGGTTCACATTAGAAAAAAAAAAATGACAGCACAATTCAAGGAAAACCAATAACAAAAAAAGACAAAAACAAAAAAACACCGAATACATAATATACATTTAAGGAACAGCAAGCATATTATAAGGAACAAAGTAAGTAGTTTTTAAGGTTAATTTTAACAGAATTGTACGACTCAAGGTTTCTTAAATGTTCTGGTAATTGATTAAATAGGTGAGGGATGGAAAATTCTAATGCTCGCTTGCCGTATTTATTGTTGTATGTAGGTACTTTAAATAAATGTTTTCATTGTAGCCGTGTGTTAACCATATGCGTATGTGGTATCCTATGTAAGTCATTAAAATAATATTTTATCAAGAGCCGAAATTGAAATAAATATGAGACAGGTAGAACATAAAAATATGTAAATAAATCCTGTGTATTCAAGACTGCGTGTTGGCTATTATCGGAAATTATATGACGTAACATTTTATTTTGCAATACTTTAATTTGATGCAAGTGAGTGGCACTGGCATTTCCCCAAGCTAACAACCCATACGAAATAACAGATTCTGCTAGGGAAACGTACACCGCGCGCAAAGTAGTACAGGGTAATATATATTTTAATTTAAATAATTGATAAGAACAGCTTCTAAGCTTTTTACAAACTAAATCAATGTGAGGCTTCCAGTTGAAATTTCTATCAACAATTATACCCAGATACATATGACTATTGACACATTCTATTTCCTCTGCACAATCACATGTTACATTATTCCTGCTATGCAGACATGTATTTGTATGACATACTATTTTAATATTTTCTAATCGGTCTTCATTGAAAGGTGAACATATGTGAACTATTTTTGTCTTTGTTGCATTAAGAGTTAACTCACTGTCATGTGCATAACATGACAGCCTCTTGAAGTCCATGCTTAAGTTGTTCTCGGCAATTTTTAAAAGTTTATGAATGGATATTAAAGCCACGTCGTCAGCAAACATTAATATTTTACAATGTTTAATTTTATTAATATCATTTACATAAATTAAATAGCAAATAGGCCCCAAAATTGAACCTTGTGGTACGCCGGTATTTGATTCCTTTTCATAGCTATAAGTGTCACCTATTCTTACTACAAGTTTTCTATTTCGAAAATAACTTTCAAACCATTTTAAAACATGCCCTCTTATGCCAACTCTCTGAAAACACTCCAAAAGTTGTGCATGGTTTAATGTATCGAACGCTTTTTTAAAATCTATAAACATTGCTAAAACATGAAAATTATCATTAAGTTTTGTATTAATCAAATCAGAAAATTGCGTTAAGAGGTCAGAAGTGCTTTTATGTTTTTGAAATCCGAATTGCTGTTTATTAATGATATTAAGTTTGTCTAGATAACTGCTTAATTGATCTGCAACGCATCGTTCCATAATTTTTTCTATCACTGGCAACAGTGCAATAGGCCTATAATTTTCAAAACATTTATGGTCACCTTTTTTGTAGATAGGTCTCACTACCGACACTTTTAGCTTATCTGGTACAATTCCCTCTTTAATTGATAAATTAACTAAATGTGCAATTACTGGTGAAATTAAGTCGCATATATTTTTTATATCTACTACTCGAATGTTGTCAATTCCCGGTGATTTGTATATAATAATATAATAATTATAGTAATAATAATAATAATAATAATAATAATAATAATAATAATAATAATAATAATAACAATATTAATAATAATAATAATAATAATAATAATAATAATAATAATAATAATAATAATAATAATAATAATAATAATAATAATAATAATAATAATAATAATAATAATAATAATAATAATAATAATAATACTAAAAATAATAATAATAATAACAAAAATTATAATAATAATAATAATAATAATAATATAATTATAATAATAATAATAATAATAATAATAATAATAATAATAATAATAACAATAAAAATGGATAATAATAATAATAATAATAATAATATATAATAATTATAGTAATAATAATAATAATAATAATAATAATAATAATAATAATAATAATAATAATAAAAATAATGATAATAATAATAATAATTATTATTATAATAGTAATATATAATAATAATAGTAATAATAATAATAATAATAATAATAATAATAATAATAATAATAATAATAATAATAATAATAATAATAATAATAATATTAAAATCAATAATAATAATAATAATAATAATAATAATAATAATAATAATAATAATAATAATAATAATAATAATAATAATAATAATAATAATAATAATAATAATAATAATAATAATAATAATATTTTTTTTTTTTTTTTTTTTTTTTATTGATAATTACATTTCTCTATACATATATTTCAGAAGTAAGATTCGGTTATCCACAAAGCTGCACGAAGCAGCTTATCTGTGGAATACATCACATTAAAGAAAATCGTGCTTACAAAAATCAATAAAAACAAAAACAAAATATCTCTATAAAAAATAGCAAAGCAATTCTGATTTGTAATGAAAAATAATATCAACTTTCATTTTCTCATACAACCAAAACAAAATAAATAATAAGACAGTAATGAAAAACACAACAACAATAACAAAAACAACTAACACTGCATACCCAACAAAAGAAATGCCTTTAAATCTCTTTTAATTTCAAAAAAAGTTTCTAAATCTTTAATATTTGCCGGAAGCTTATTAAAATAAAACGGTATACAATAACTTAATGTTCTTTTACCATGCTTATTTTTAAAGAGTGGCAGCTGATATACCCCCGTTGATTTAGCCCGAGTGCAAGTTCTGTGTTCTATACAATTTTTATGAGTTTCTACAAAAAAGTATTTTAATATTAATTTATATATGAATAATTCTTGAACAGGCAAAACATTTAATAATCTGTAACCATCCAATGAATGTATACTGTTGTTGTCAAAAGTTATCATATTTATTATTTTGTTCTGAATGGAAATTATACTATCAAGATGCGACAACGAGGCATTACCCCAAATTATTAGACCATAGGAAATAACCGACTCAGCAAGAGCTATATAGACCATTCTTACATACTTATTAGGTAAAACACTTTTAACTGTATACAATTGACAAGCACATGATCTTAGGCGTTTAGTTATTTTCTCTATTTGTTTATCCCAGCAAAACTTATTATCTATCTCTAGACCTAAATATGGATGACTGTTTACAGTCGATATTAATGCATCACACGAACACTCCAAATCCATTTTACCAGCATTATGATGTAAGCAATCAAAAGTGTGTGCGACAACTTGTACATTATTATTGCGATCTGAGTTTAACGGCATGGAAACGTGAATAATAATAATAATAATAATAATAATAATAATAATAATAATAATAATAATAATAATAATACACTTGAAGGACAAGCGCGCGGGCGTGTCGAGAGAAAAGTTTGACGTAAACAAGGCACTTGGATTTATTCTGCACCTTAATACTTAGTATTCAGTGTATTAGGAACAAAAGAGTTGAACTGGAACCGTTTCTTAGTGGGATCAACTATGCTATGTGCCGATCCCACTACCGCAATGGGGGTGTGTGCATTTATCTCAAAAGTTTGCCATGTGCACTAGGCCTATACGGAGATAACGAACGCTAGGAAATCGAGTGTGGAAATCGACTTTATGACCCATCGCGTTCCACTATTATTATGGCTATGTTTATGCAGTGCTCAGATTTGGCGCCATAGTTTGGGTCGAGTACCCGAATGTGGATAGAGTTTTCAAAGCTCAAAAAAGAGTGGCGAGGGCAATGATGGGAGTAAGCCAAACAACATCTTGTAAACCTATTTTTAGAAGATTGACACTGTCAACTGTACGTATCGTAACCAGTACATTTTTAACTCTGTTTTATGGGTAAAGAAACACCCTAAACATTTTACTTTCAATGACGGGATGAGATTTATACATACAATACACCAAGTGCATACACAAAGATACAATTTAGGTGTTTTAAAACTAAGTCCAAATATTACCATGTGAACGATTTTATAACATGGTTTCATCTGATATTTTTTTTTAAATTACTCGTTTTACCGTTTTAAGATAACTTTTAAGGACTATTTTGACCAATCGAGCCTTATATAATGTGGCTGATTTTTTGGACTGACATAAATATAAAAACATTTTAGTAACGTTTTATCACATGTTTTTAATATATTTTAATTTAATTTAACTTAATGTGATTTTAATGGATATTTCGACGATATATTTAATATGAATGTTTTGTGACGAAATCAGTTGTATGTACACAATGTATGAATGAATAATTAATGACATGAAATGAAATTGTTGTACTTTCCATTGGATTTCAAGCATGGGGTTTCATTCAACATTAAAATGTTTAAAGAAAATCTATATACGAAGATTTTTTTCAATTAAATTATTTTCTTACTTCCGGTTGGCCTTACCATAGTCACTGACTGGGAAAGTACACACCTGCTACAGACAGCTTCTGTGTAGCTATTTTGCTCACATGAAGACTTGGAAGCAATTTTGAGGAAAACAGAGAATCAGAGAAAATAGTAATTCACATTTTCTACATTTGGAGTTTAATTGACGCAAAAACACAACCGGTATCTGTCTTAAAACACAACTGGTGTTTCCATTTTCATGGATTGTTTATAGTTTTGAATACAAAATTGTACTTGGAGATCAGTAACAGCTAAATAATGCTGCTTTAAAACACCAATGTTCATATTTTGTACAAGTTACCGCTCTAAACTCAACTTGCAATCAAAATATTGTCATAATATTGTGAAGAAAAGGGGTAGACTGAGCCCCCAAGACAGATGTTGTTGCCTTGATTGGCTTGGGGAGCGTAGCTGATGTTAAGCTACGGGACTCAGTTTTCCCCTAATCTTGACCAGGATCGGGTTTTTTGTGGGTCATGGATCATGCAGGGTGGACACCATTAAAAGACAGATTCCAAAATACGAGAGTTACGTGTATTGTTCTTAAACCTTTACCCTAGATGGTCATCCCTTTAACTGTTGCACTGTGCGCTCGGCGTGCGTGGGTACAATTTAATTTAAATAAAAATAATACACAATCTCACGAAACATCATCCTACCCTTTATGTAGGCTTGGAACAGCTACCCGGCCAATCCACTGGTCCTGGCTCGCCCCTCGGTCGGATCCCCGGTCAAGTCCTCGTTGCCTCCCTTCTACTGTCCGCACCCGCTCTCCACTCTTCTCCGACCAACCAGCCTCCCGTTCGCACAGCCAAACCTCTTCTACCCGTCTCACCGTTGTCCATTTCACAAAACCAAATCTACCTGACTCAGGTGTTCTTCACGATACCCGTTCGTTGCTCGCTCCCGACAAAGTGTTGAAATCCTGACACATGCACACTCCACGGGTACACTCAACTTGTGCATGCGTCTAGTTAGGATTGCAACATATCCGGTAGAGCAGTCAATAACTTGTATCGAAAAGAACAGAAGAAGACCATAAAATGGTCTTCTTCACATGCCCGGCCCCCCAATGAACGATGACCTCATCGTTCGTAGAATCTCTTCATCCCTCGGGCACCATTTCCACCGGATCCCTCGGCATCTCATCAACACAGTAGGTCCATCAGGCATGTATATGGCGTTGACTAGTTTCTTGTATAATCCCAATATGCTTCAAGTATCCTCGTATGATCTCGTTAAAGTTCGTTTCGTAGAGCTTCTTGGTTATCAGTGTCGGTCTTCCGTCTCTGCCGTCTCAGGTAGTTTCGTCGTCGTCCCGGACCAGAATCATAACCCACTCATTGTACCAAGCCTACCCTAAACGCAATACCCTACACCCCGCACTCACAATGCAACAGTTATCTCAGACTCGTACAGGCCGCTAAAATCCTAACTGAAAACAAAGACTCTTCCTATATAAGTTCCACCTGAAGGGCAGAAACCCCAACGGCGACAAATGCCCCTGAAATAGCTAACGAACTTGCACACAGGTGAAAGCAAAGAAAACAACTGAAAAATATCAACACCAAGACCTGTGTGAGAAACCAAAAATATAAAACAATGTATCCTACCTAGTGAGTCTTTGTCCGAACCAATATCAAAATAAATTCATTTTTTTGTAGTAAATAAAGTTTTCATAGTAGTCTTGATCCAACAGAAACGTAACCCTCGTGATGTACAATTGAGCTCGCCCCGACAATTCTCAGCTGGCGGCTCGTCCGCAGGCATGTACTGCGTCTAGTCAGCATGTCAGTGAACTGTGCCTGTAACAGAAAACAACCTTGCGCCAGTTACGATTCAAGGTTACTTCCACACACTCACATACAGCGAATTCCGCTGACGCCAGACTGAGCCACGAGGATACGCACGTGTTACAACGTAAACACAGCGTGACTGACAGCTGACATTAAGAGACACATGGTAATAGTTGCAAAGAAAACCAATAATTTCAAAACATCAACCAACGACTAAGTAACAAATATTATTATTTAATTTTAATATGTTCAGTAATGGAAATTTAACTCAAAACAAATCATTTTACTGAATAAAATATTCAGAACCGCGAGAAAACAAATTCATACGAAATTATATTTTTTAACAAGTACTATGACAACGTTCTTTACAACCAAATCCATGTATTTCCTACCGTCAAACGTAACTTAAATTCACAGAACCCAAAACAAAACTATTGAAAACAATACTTTAACTGTCAACATCTCAACCTCATCATCATCAAAATCAATCGAAATCAAAATAAATCAACATCATCATACCTCGTCAACAATAAATCAAACAACCTCAAACCCGGTGTACGAGAGAAATGACCTATACCCCACCTCACGCTACCAGAAACACGAATCCCTTTGGTCACCATCAAGAAAACAAAACCAAAACCATTCACCAAATTCTCACAACACGGTACCGATGGAATGCCTAAACGAACCCTAAATATACCACTTAACCTAAGTGCCAACCACAGCACATAAATAAAGTAACTAAACAAACTTCTCCGGAGAATACCTCAATCAGGCTGAAGGCCGTAAGTCTACCTTAAACGTAAATTAAATTGAGAATATACTCTAACCAGCAATGACACTCCATCGTAACCACAACATCGCACAATCCCAAGATGACATAAACACCTACACATGTCATGTCAGGCCTTAACACAACACATATCCAGCCAAAGGAACCGTAAAACAACTTAGCGTGAACAGACTATAGATCGAGCTTTCCGTCGCCAACGTCAAAGAAAACTTGCCATGCTGAAAACGTCAGCATATCCGGCGAACGCATTCCACACAAGTCAAGCAAACACATACCATGAAAACTATTGCCAACAATGTGACTATACAGCCAGCAGATAACCTCCGTCATAATAATGACATCACATCGTCATACAGCCCCCGTAAGACGTCACTAATTAACACCAATTGTGACTATAGAGTCACCAACCAACCAACATCATAACATTGACATCATACTCATACCTCCTTTA
The DNA here is from genome assembly GCA_945910005.1 of Isoperla grammatica. Taxonomy (NCBI): domain Eukaryota; kingdom Metazoa; phylum Arthropoda; class Insecta; order Plecoptera; family Perlodidae; genus Isoperla; species Isoperla grammatica. Next base: position 687,450 of record OX246745.1, read on the forward strand.
GTATAATGTCCCCAAATTCCCAATATATTCCTCATTGTGACTATAAAGCCACTCACGAAACAACAGCCATATTATGACCATATAACTTTGACTATAGAGCCAACAATAAATATGTCAAATTAACGACAAAATCTCACCTTCCAACACAAATTCAAATAAGTCCTCAATCCTCCAACATCGTAACCAGAAAGTCACCAGAAACAGTCGTCTCAATAACGACATCATAACGCCGTCACTCAAATACATCACGTGTATCCCCGTACCCCGGCCGATAACTTCATCAATCAACGACCACAACGTCGAAACACCAACTCAACCAGAAGTTCCTATCCGTCTTTCCTAGAACGAATGGACCGCAGGTACCAACAATAACTAAACAATAAAGTTATACACAAAATATACATTCATATCAAGCATCAAAATGACATATATACATCAATAATTACAATCCTAAGAATACAGTTCATTCCTAATAAACTAATCAACTTACATTTAACATAAATTATTCACATACAATCGTCATTCAGTTCGAATCCAGCGCAACACAGTACGATGACGTCACGCCTGCCATCCGTGCAGCGATAAACGTTATCAGCCCAGCAGAAACAGGCGCGTGCCGTTAGCCCGAGCGCGACCGAACGATACCGAGATTAACCGAAGTCGTTCAGCGGAGCAACCGCGCTGTCCCGGCTATGCAGCGTCCAGACTCCGCAAAAACAACACACGGCGGACTAATGCAAAGATGCGTTTTATCCGAGAGTCGAACCAAAGACCCCTCAGTCTCCGTCTACACTTTCCAAGTGATCGCACACTGGCCCCAAGAGCATTCAGGGTGTAAACCCCTACGTTCAGTGTACAATACACCCTTCCAGTGCAAACGCAGACCGTACCCACACTTCATGCTACAATCCGAAACAAGCTAGCTACTAAACCACATTTTTTTTTTAAATTTTTTTTTTTAAACAAACATTCAATCATACCATCAATCCACAAACGTACCAACAATTCACGTTTCTGGCCATGGTGCACGCCACTCTTCAGGGTCGTACCATGGCTTAAGTCGAGACACATGTACGATATCCTCCGACCACGAGTTCACATCACCAGCCCTATCAAAATCCGCAATCCATAATTCCGCATCATCCTCACCTGGCCGAAACTTATCTAAACGCACAAATCCGCCCCCACCACCCTGTGGCTGAGCCATTCTAGATGTAATATGCTCCTCAACCCTATAGTCTGCCTTGTCTTCAGAACTGTCCTCAGGATTCAGGAAGGGGTGTCAATAACGCCTCATCCGTTAGATCCCCACTCTCGAGTCTTTGCTGACGATGACACCACTCTAACAACCTTTCCGCAGGAGAAAGCCTTTCGCTAGTATTAGGCACACCCAAATTACGAAGAGACGCCCGCAACGCACGATCAGATGGAACCCCACTCATAAGTGAAAACCTAGCATCAAGACAAACCTACACCGCCTACAATACATCAACGTTCGAAAAACAACTCACTTGCCTGTACACAACTAAAATCCATAAAGACACCCTCAACGCAATGCATAGCATTATTAAAATACAAAATCCAAACAAAAAAAAAAAACGTGGCACAACACATTCACCCTAACATCATCATCAAACCACGTGCTAACTCCTGAACAATTAGAACAACATCGCCACCCACGCACCCTCGCAACAGTGTCCGACCAAAAATACAACACAACATTACATTTATCAAAACGCGTAACCCGTTCCTACAACCATAATTTTGTAATCACACCTGCATTAATCCATAATACCTATGGTATTACAGCCCTACAAAACCGGCGACCTCCACCATGTGAAGAAAAGGGGTAGACTGAGCCCCCAAGACAGATGTTGTTGCCTTGATTGGCTTGGGGAGCGTAGCTGATGTTAAGCTACGGGACTCAGTTTTCCCCTAATCTTGACCAGGATCGGGTTTTTTGTGGGTCATGGATCATGCAGGGTGGACACCATTAAAAGACAGATTCCAAAATACGAGAGTTACGTGTATTGTTCTTAAACCTTTACCCTAGATGGTCATCCCTTTAACTGTTGCACTGTGCGCTCGGCGTGCGTGGGTACAATTTAATTTAAATAAAAATAATACACAATCTCACGAAACATCATCCTACCCTTTATGTAGGCTTGGAACAGCTACCCGGCCAATCCACTGGTCCTGGCTCGCCCCTCGGTCGGATCCCCGGTCAAGTCCTCGTTGCCTCCCTTCTACTGTCCGCACCCGCTCTCCACTCTTCTCCGACCAACCAGCCTCTCGTTCGCACAGCCAAACCTCTTCTACCCGTCTCACCGTTGTCCATTTCACAAAACCAAATCTACCTGACTCAGGTGTTCTTCACGATACCCGTTCGTTGCTCGCTCCCGACAAAGTGTTGAAATCCTGACACATGCACATTCCACGGGTACACTCAACTTGTGCATGCGTCTAGTTAGGATTGCAACATATCCGGTAGAGCAGTCAATAACTTGTATCGAAAAGAACAGAAGAAGACCATAAAATGGTCTTCTTCACAATATTGCTATTTTGGCCGGAAACTGTGCAAGCTTTTGTTATAATCTCTATACTTTTTCGTTTGTTACAAAAACCTGTTTCCATGTATTATTAACCCGAAACTGTTTTACAATTAGACGAAGTTTGAATTATATACTATTTGTTTTAACAGTATTTATTCAATTTGGAACTTGTAAAAATATATTCATATTTAGATCTACACAAAACAAATAAGTGAAAAGGCGAAACGTGATATAACCAAATAGCACAAAGAAAATACATTGAGTTCTATTTTAAACGCTATTTTTTAAGAAATAAAATAAAATGAACCTTCAATTTGGGAAAACTTTTTGAGTTCAACACAAATAACTAGAAAAGCGTGGTCATTTACGGTATTTTGTTCTTATCATTCAAATCAAAATTACATTCAATACCACAATTTGGGAATGATGCAGGTATAGATATTACCAAGATCTGTGTGTATACTGAAGAATAATTAAAAATGTATTACGTATGTAACAAATCACTACACTGCAGTATTATTGACATTTTCTGATTTTAAACAAACAATAAATGTTTTAAACTGTTATTAATATAGAATGTCAAAAAAACTGAATTCTCACAATGTTCAATACCCATATAATACCAAAATCACTTTCATTTAAACTAATCTAAATAAAACAGGTGGTACAGAAACAAATTCTAATAGTCTGAAAGAAGCAATAGTTTGCACTTTGCTGCCTCCCGTGGCCACGACAATCTCTGCCCAATCTCAATGCCAGGTAAGAGATGGATTACTTCCATAAACTGATGAGCACTCAATCACTCGATATCTTATCAAGGTATCAGTTTGTTTTGTTCTGAGTATACCCGGGTCCCGGGTCCACGCAGTCCAAGTATGGGCGTGGGAGGGGTAGGCGTATGAGTATACCCGGGTCCCGGGTCCACGCAGTCCAAGTATGGGCGTGGGAGGGGTAGGCGTATGAGTATACCCGGGTCCCGGGTCCACGCAGTCCAAGTATGGGCGTGGGAGGGGTAGGCGTATGAGTATACCCGGGTCCCGGGTCCACGCAGTCCAAGTATGGGCGTGGGAGGGGTAGGCGTATGAGTATACCTGGGTCCCGGGTCCACGCAGTCCAAGTATTGGCGTGGGAGGGGTAGGCGTATGAGTATACCCGGGTCCCGGGTCCACGCAGTCCAAGTATTGGCGTGGGAGGGATAGGCGTATGAGTATACCCGGGTCCCGGGTCCACGCAGTCCAAGTATTGGCGTGGGAGGGGTAGGCGTATGAGTATACCCGGGTCCCGGGTCCACGCAGTCCAAGTATGGGCGTGGGAGGGGTAGGCGTATGAGTATACCCGGGTCCCGGGTCCACGCAGTCCAAGTATTGGCGTGGGAGGGGTAGGCGTATGAGTATACCCGGGTCCCGGGTCGACGCAGTCCAAGTATTGGCGTGGGAGGGGTAGGCGTATGAGTATACCCGGGTCCCGGGTCCACGCAGTCCAAGTATTGGCGTGGGAGGGGTAGGCGTATGAGTATACCCGGGTCCCGGGTCCACGCAGTCCAAGTATTGGCGTGGGAGGGGTAGGCGTATGAGTATACCCGGGTCCCGGGTCCACGCAGTCCAAGTATGGGCGTGGGAGGGGTAGGCGTATGAGTATACCCGGGTCCCGGGTCGACGCAGTCCAAGTATTGGCGTGGGAGGGGTAGGCGTATGAGTATACCCGGGTCCCGGGTCCACGCAGTCCAAGTATTGGCGTGGGAGGGGTAGGCGTATGAGTATACCCGGGTCCCGGGTCGACGCAGTCCAAGTATGGGCGTGGGAGGGGTAGGCGTATGAGTATACCCGGGTCCCGGTGTCCACGCAGTCCAAGTATGGGCGTGGGAGGGGTAGGCGTATGAGTATACCCGGGTCCCGGGTCGACGCAGTCCAAGTATTGGCGTGGGAGGGGTAGGCGTATGAGTATACCCGGGTCCCGGGTCGACGCAGTCCAAGTATAGGCGTGGGAGGGGTAGGCGTATGAGTATACCCGGGTCCCGGGTCCACGCAGTCCAAGTATTGGCGTGGGAGGGGTAGGCGTATATAGAACTAAGAGTGAATTAATCACTATTTGCTGTCTCTTTTTTTTCTAACATTCGATTTTTGCTCTACAATTCTTTAATACTGTTCACTGTTCATTATTTTAAATTATTTTCTTTCTATCTTTTTATGTTAATACATTTGATAATTTATTTTCTATATCGTAAATTTCATACTTGTTATGTCTACTTGCTATTATTGGTAACTTTTAATAATGTTTGTCCCCTTTTACATGTTTATTATTTAATATTTGCTTATTGCAACTACAACAAACAATAATTGTTGTTACAATAGAATATAGTAAATGATTAACATATAAATTTAACGTCTAAATTACATTAGACGGCTGTAATGAGTTGTGTAGTAAATGTATATGTGTCAAATTCAAGAAGGAGCATATTTAAATGCTTTTGTTTGTTACGTTCTAAACAACAGTTAGAATGAACCGTAACTTGATTGAGCCCCACTGCAGGGCGGGTTGCCGGCTAGCTGCAGTGGTGGGGGTGTGCGTGATGTGGGTACCTCGACGTGGGCAAGATGCGAGTATAGTGGGCGCCACTTTTTTTTTGTTTTATTCTATTATAGTATAGTATAGTGGGCATATTCTAGTATAGTGGGCAACTTGTAATAAGTTATTGGCACGCTCTTTGCTAAAACCCGTCATGTAAAATGTGTTATTACCTTGTAACTTTAAAATGTTCTATTCAATCCTTGTCTTCAATTGTTTTTTAAATAGGCGGCACTTGCCGAAGTGCCGCCTATGCAATTGTGCCGCCGTACGCGGTCGCGTACGTCGCTTACGCCTAAACCCGGCCCTGCCTTGAAGTCCGTACCACCGCGTTGTACGTGAGATCTACGCCTGGTTGGGTACTAGTCTTCCAGCGACCGTCGGGAGTCGATCCAGTGACGTAGAGATTACAGTAGAATAGTTTTTTTAGCTCACCAAATGACGTCTGTGTATGCCCTTTACTTGACCATCACGCCGGACACCTCCATCCAGTCTCGTAGCTCGGGGAGTGTAGACCGTTTTGAACAGCTTTGCACAGGGTAACAGCCCTCCGGGAAGAATCGTGGCTTGACCGAATAACGACCGTAATATAGTGTTCCGTCTTAGACGCTGGGTTGAACTGCTTACACGGGGTCCCTCGATATACCCCTACGACGCTTGCCGTGTCCTAGCATTGTTCCTTTGCCACTATGGCCATCCCCGAACGAGATGTCACTCGGTCAACCTTCCTACCCGAACTGTCTCCGGTTAATACTTTGCCTCGATCAACTCGAACCCAGTGAATCATGATCGGTGACGTAGAAGTCGCTGCGTACAGTTAGGTTCATAATGTTATGAACCTAACAAGTTTCAATTCGTCAGTATTTTAGTAGGTTCCCATGAATTAGTTAGTTACTATTTGGGGCTTGGGGCATATAGGCTATATGCCCCAAGCCCCAAATCGCTATGCCGCATAGCGATGTCTTAAAGGCCCACTAAACTCAAACAATCAAACATTTATGTCGTGTCATTAGACGCTAACGCTTTTGCGTAAGTCGAATGAAAAAGCCCCACCGCTCAACGAGGCTTCGTTTGGCGTACATCGCAGGTTTTGTTTTATCTGTGACGTCGACCAGTACGGGTTCGATCATGTGGCTGAAAAAATAATGTTGCTGAAAAGGCTGAAAAACACCCATTGAAATGATCGCAAGAAACCAAGCCTCACCTCCACGTCTCGTAACAATTTTTGCCCGATTTCCAAATGAGTGACATCGACGTAATCTGTGAATCATTGGGATGTTCTGAGTGGTTGTTAACTGGTTATTGTCGATTCTAATCATATGCAAGGTAATGCCCGCCCGCTAACGGCATGCGCGATACTGTGACCACGCATAAGGTTTCAAACGACCGATTTAATTTTAATACGACGATTGAATTTGATACCCAATTCTGTATCAAACTGTCATCTTTCATATGATGGAAACAGATTTCAGTTGTGCGAACAAACAAATTACTTATGACGTGTTATTTGAAACCGTGTTGTCGCAATAAGCCGAACGTACGAGTAAAGACAATATATTCTGTATTTATGTCGGCGAGTGCACTCGCAACAGTAAGTTGACGCAAGGTCTTCACAGCCAACAATCAATCGTCGGGTCTTCCTGCAAATATCCCTGTTGCACGATTTCTGTTTGGGGCGCGTTGTCTCCAGTCTGTGATATAAAACAATAGACAGCCGTCCTATAGTTCTGTTCTATATCGACTAGTACATATAAACCTCATTCACAGGGGATGGTCCAAACTAAATTAACCCCCCCCCCCTCTCCCCTCACACACACACACACACACACACACACACACACACACACACACACACACACCAGTCGATTCGTCCACGCAGACACTTATTGGGATTGTGTATATCTATTATCTCCATCATGTTTCTGAGCACCGTTTTTTCTAGATGCATATGCATATCGAATCGAAAATTGAAAATCAAGTTTTAAAGGATCTTCTAAATAGAAAACATTGTTCATAACACTTTTAAAAGATTAATTGTAGGCCTGAATCCTGAATATACATATATTAACAATTTCTAAATTTACATTTTGTGTCGATTTCAAGATACGAATACAAATTGTATAATTTTCCCCTCAATCAAAGGTGTTTTGTTCGTTATTTGGAAACTGTTTATGTTTGCTTATGTGAACCATGTTTGTTGTTATACTGTACGGTACAGTGTACACTGGGGAGAAGTATTTTGTAGTATTGCCATGTAGCAAAAAATATATCATGAATTACCACACCAGTCCCTAGTATTATACGAATATATTTTAGCCCCACATTTATGGTATACACTAAATTCCTCATTCATAATTCATTTTATTCCTTACACCCGCGCACCGTTAAAGGGTTAGTCAGACGAAAAACTAAAAAACTATCATTTGTATATGTCCACCCTCAAATATGGAAAACATGACGAAAAGATACCATACTTTAAAAGCAGGCGGTTAAAAAATTAAAGAAAACGCGATTTTTTGGCTTGTTGCTACCAAGTAGCACCAAGCAACTCTTCTCATGGTAATTCCCATGTACAAAAAATGTTGCCTCGAAATAGTAAAACCACCGCTAAAATAGGGCACTTATCAAAAATCGATCAAGAGGTTTAATGTGCATCGTTTCCCTACCGATAACATGCTTCTTAGTACGAACGTGTACTTCTACAATATGCCCTGCAATTAATTTTCTTGTGACTTGATGTGAAGAAAAGTTGCATTCTGTTTTGAGTGGTACTGTCCGCAGTCATCGAGTGTTTCGCGGAGCGCTGGCTGGACTCGTATTACACAATGAATGCTCTGTCTATCAGGCAGGCGTTAGCGACCTCAGAACCGATACAGCTGTACTACGCTTTAGAGGAAAAATGCAGCAGAGGTTGCGAAGTGAATCTTATAGAATAGCTAAATGTTCACTATTTTTTTTCTTGCATTGAAGCAACCTATATCAATTTTATTTTACACATAACTGAATTTCATGCACTTATGACTCATTGGTGATTTTTTAGTTTATCATCTGACTAATCCTTTAAAATCTATCGGGGTACTAACGCAGATGTGTGACCTCCCTTGTTGACCGCTGTTCTGTCTTCCGATATTCTTCCCACTGTTTGCCCTACGTAGTACGAGTCACAGCCCCCACACGCAGACAGAACAGCGGTCAACAAGGGAGGTCACACATCTGCGTTAGTACCCCACGCTGCTTGTGTACGAGATGCGTGTGGGGGCTGTGACTCGTACTACGTAGGGCAAACAGTGGGAAGAATATCGGAAGACCGAACAGAAGTCAACAAGGGAGGTCACACGTCTGCGTTAGTACCCCACGCTAAAACTAGTGGCCACGCGATGCGGGTGTTAGCGGCTCAACCCGAGAATGGCCAGAGAGGCAATATTGAAAGTGCGAACATACCTGTTAGCATGAACGAGCAGAATTACAGTCGCAGTCTCCCGCCATCATGCACGGTTTCCTGTGCTGCTAAGAACCTCAACGTGAAACGGCTGAGCCGCCTGAACTGAACGTGATGACAACAGAGATTATGAAGCCAACGTGTTTCGCGGGGTCGGAGAAAGACGCCGAAAGACTCAAGGTTTTCATCTTGGGATGGAAACTGCGCCCGCTCCTGGGGCCCCTCACGAGAAGCAGGAGGAAATACATACAAGACAACTGCACTCGAGTAGTCGCAGCGCCATATGTATAAATGGCATGCAAAAATAAGGAAAATTAGATAATTATAGAAGTATAAATTAATGTAACAAAAAATGTGAATCAAGTAATTACACAATAGATTAATAAATTAATTCATTTATATTAAATTATTAATTATTCAATTAATTATTTATTAATTAATTAATTAATTAAACAATAAATAAATGGTTCGTTCCCTTTCTTGGCGAAAATGATATTGTATAAAGTACGGTAAGGGAAGTGCAGTGAATGTTTCAGCTCACGGGAAACGCAGCCTGGGAGCAAATGCTATTGGAGAGGGACGCCGGGAAGAAATAGCCGTTATACCTTCTGAAGACGCACAGTGGATCTTTCCCAACCGCGTAGCTCGGACTCAACATAGACCCCGCAACTTTCGACTGTGGCAGCGAGTCAACCCCACTAATGCCAGGGACGGAGACATGAGGGAGATGTAAGAACACTTTCGTAGAACCTAGAACAATTTGCTCACCAATTATTATTCTTGTATTGTAAAATTTGAGTGGCCTGAAAGTGGTGAAAATAACACTATAAACGAGTAATTTCACATTATCTGTATTTTTATTTTTATCACTTCACGATTGCAATTGCGATCACGAATACGTAATGATTACAGATAACAATTGTTCTCACTCCGTACGGTTTAAATAAAACTGAGCGCACAAGTCAAGCGGGTAATCCCCTCAAAAATTAGTGATTTCCACCAGCGCACATTTATAATCTCGACGCCTACATTTCGGTCGATCGATCTGGTTGGTCGTCCGAGCGAATACTATACCTGTATACATGTACTTTCCACGGGCATTACGACAAAAATAAGGTGTCGTAAAGTAACTTAATTAATGTTTTGATTCTAGCGCAGTTGGCCGCGGTCGATTAGGCGTTGTTCTACTAAAAAGCAGACTCTGCGTTTCAGGTTCGAATCCTGGCTTGGGCATTGATGTCATTGGCGTTGTTTCGTATTCATAATCACCCACACATCGCCTCGATAACCAATATTGCAAAATATGAGAATCCACCCCCCCACCCCCCAAAGAACTACTTTCAGTTGGATTATGTTGTTTATTTTGTAGACCGCAAAAATGTGGGAACGAAAGCATATAACTAGTTCTGTAAACTTTTTTTAACAACAATAAAGATGTTTCGATACTAAAATTATAAATTGTAATAATTTTCACGAAGAATGAAAATCAAAGAAATTCAATAACCACGTCTCTGCCGTTTCTTTGCAGACTGTTTACATCAGACGAAGGCCAGGTAGATGAAGGGGGACTGGAATACAGTCAAGGAGAAGGAGAAGGGGACGTTGGCGTTGGCGTTCAAGGGGAGGGGGAAGACATTTTAGTGATGGCCGATCCTGCAGAAGACTTACAAAGCCGAGGCTCACAAAGTCTGCAACTCTTTACGGTGATGGTAAGCATACCATAGATAGGCCATCTTTCCATACGTGTAGTCACCCAGTACACCATAGACCATTTCTTGTAGCCGCACAGCATACCATAGATAGGCCATCTTTCCATACGTATAGTCACCCAGTACACCATAGACCATTTCTTGTAGCCGCACAGCATACCATAGATAGGCCATCTTTCCATACATGTAGTCACCCAGTACACCATAGACCATTTCTTGTAGCCGCACAGCATACCATAGATAGGCCATCTTTCCATACATGTAGTCACCCAGTACACCATAGACCATTTCTTGTAGCCGCACAGCATACCATAGATAGGCCATCTTTCCATACGTGTAGTCACCCAGTACACCATAGACCATTTCTTGTAGCCGCACAGCATACCATAGATAGGCCATCTTTCCATACATGTAGTCACCCAGTACACCATAGACCATTTCTTGTAGCCGCACAGCATACCATAGATAGGCCATCTTTCCATACATGTAGATGTAGTCACCCAGTACACCATAGACCATTTCTTGTAGCCTCACAGCATACCATAGATAGGCCATCTTTCCATACATGTAGTCACCCAGTACACCATGGACCATTTCTTGTAGCCGCACAGCATACCATAGATAGGCCATCTTTCCATACGTGTAGTCACCCAGTACACCATAGACCATTTCTTGTAGCCACACAGCATACCATAGATAAGCCATCTTTCCATACGTGTAGTCACCCAGTACACCATAGACCATTTCTTGTAGCCGCACAGCATACCATAGATAGGCCATCTTTCCATACGTGTAGTCACCCAGTACACCATAGACCATTTCTTGTAGCCGCACAGCATACCATAGATAGGCCATCTTTCCATACGTGTAGTCACCCAGTACACCATAGACCATTTCTTGTAGCCGCACAGCATACCATAGATAGGCCATCTTTCCATTCATGTAGTCACCCAGTACACCATAGACCATTTCTTGTAGCCGCACAGCATACCATAGATAGGCCATCTTTCCATAAATGTAGTCACCCAGTACACCATAGACCATTTCTTGTAGCCGCACAGCATACCATAGATAGGCCATCTTTCCATACGTGTAGTCACCCAGTACACCATAGACCACTTCTTGTAGCCGCACAGCATACCATAGATAGGCCATCTTTCCATACGTGTAGTCACCCAGTACACCATAGACCATTTCTTGTAGCCGCACAGCATACCATAGATAGGCCATCTTTCCATACATGTAGTCACCCAGTACACCATGGACCATTTCTTGTAGCCGCACAGCATACCATAGATAGGCCATCTTTCCATACATGTAGTCACCCAGTACACCATAGACCATTTCTTGTAGCCGCACAACATACCATAGATAGGCCATCTTTCCATACATGTAGTCACCCAGTACACCATAGACCATTTCTTGTAGCCGCACAGCATACCATAGATAGGTCATCTTTCCATACGTGTAGTCACCCAGTACACCATAGACCATTTCTTGTAGCCGCACAGCATACCATAGATAGGCCATCTTCCATACGTGTAGTCACCCAGTACACCATAGACCATTTCTTGTAGCCGCACAGCATACCATAGATAGGCCATCTTTCCATACATGTAGTCACCCAGTACACCATGGACCATTTCTTGTAGCCGCACAGCATACCATAGATAGGCCATCTTTCCATACATGTAGTCACCCAGTACACCATAGACCATTATCTGTAGCCGCACAGCATACCATAGATAGGCCATCTTTCCATACATGTAGTCACCCAGTACACCATAGACCATTTCTTGTAGCCGCACAGCATACCATAGATAGGCCATCTTTCCATACGTGTAGTCACCCAGTACACCATAGACCATTTCTTGTAGCCGCACAGCATACCATAGATAGGCCATCTTTCCATACGTGTAGTCACCCAGTACACCATAGACCATTTCTTGTAGCCGCACAGCATACCATAGATAGGCCATCTTTCCATACATGTAGTCACCCAGTACACCATAGACCATTTCTTGTAGCCGCACAGCATACCATAGATAGGCCATCTTTCCATACGTGTAGTCACCCAGTACACCATAGACCATTTCTTGTAGCCGCACAGCATACCATAGATAGGCCATCTTTCCATACATGTAGTCACCCAGTACACCATAGACCATTTCTTGTAGCCGCACAGCATACCATAGGCCATCTTTCCATACATGTAGTCACCCAGTACACCATAGACCATTTCTTGTAGCCGCACAGCATACCATAGATAGGCCATCTTTCCATACATGTAGTCACCCAGTACACCATAGACCATTTCTTGTAGCTGCACAGCATACCATAGATAGGCCATCTTTCCATACGTGTAGTCACCCAGTACACTATAGACCATTTCTTGTAGCCGCACAGCATACCATAGATAGGCCATCTTTCTATACATGTAGTCACCCAGTACACCATGGACCATTTCTTGTAGCCGCACAGCATACCATAGATAGGCCATCTTTCCATACATGTAGTCACCCAGTACACCATAGACCATTTCTTGTAGCCGCACAGCATACCATAGATAGGCCATCTTTCCATTCATGTAGTCACCCAGTACACCATAGACCATTTCTTGTAGCCGCACAGCATACCATAGATAGGCCATCTTTCCATACGTATAGTCACCCAGTACACCATAGACCATTATCTGTAGCCGCACAGCATACCATAGATAGGCCATCTTTCCATACGTGTAGTCACCCAGTACACCATAGACCATTTCTTGTAGCCGCACAGCATACCATAGATAGGCCATCTTTCCATACGTGTAGTCACCCAGTACACCATAGACCATTTCTTGTAGCCGCACAGCATACCATAGATAGGCCATCTTTCCATACATGTAGTCACCCAGTACACCATAGACCATTTCTTGTAGCCGCACAGCATACCATAGATAGGCCATCTTCCATACGTGTAGTCACCCAGTACACCATAGACCATTTCTTGTAGCCGCACAGCATACCATAGATAGGCCATCTTTCCATACGTGTAGTCACCCAGTACACCATAGACCATTTCTTGTAGCCGCACAGCATACCATAGATAGGCCATCTTTCTATACGTGTAGTCACCCAGTACACCATAGACCATTTCTTGTAGCCGCACAGCATACCATAGATAGGCCATCTTTCCATACATGTAGTCACCCAGTACACCATAGACCATTTCTTGTAGCCGCACAGCATACCATAGATAGGCCATCTTTCCATACATGTAGTCACCCAGTACACCATAGACCATTTCTTGTAGCCGCACAGCATACCATAGATAGGCCATCTTTCCATACGTGTAGTCACCCAGTACACCATAGACCATTTCTTGTAGCCGCACAGCATACCATAGATAGGCCATCTTCCATACGTGTAGTCACCCAGTACACCATAGACCATTTCTTGTAGCCGCACAGCATACCATAGATAGGCCATCTTTCCATACGTGTAGTCACCCAGTACACCATAGACCATTTCTTGTAGCCGCACAGCATACCATAGATAGGCCATCTTTCCATACATGTAGTCACCCAGTACACCATAGACCATTTCTTGTAGCCGCACAGCATACCATAGATAGGCCATCTTTCCATACGTGTAGTCACCCAGTACACCATAGACCATTTCTTGTAGCCGCACAGCATACCATAGATAGGCCATCTTTCCATACATGTAGTCACCCAGTACACCATAGACCGTATCATAGACCATATCATGTAGGAATTGCACTACATAATATTATACTATCTACAACATACCACACTATATGTGGCCGCACAGCATACCTTAGACAATACCATATAGACGATACACCAGATAATATACGATATCACGGTAGACGAACGAGATCAATGATTTATTTTCTCGTTGTAATCACTAATACACGGGAAAGGCAAAACTTATTAATCTACGCCAGGCGTATTTAAACCCCTACAACTGCCAATATCGTATCCCCAAGGACACAGACCGCTAACCAATCAGCAATCAGACGACTCATGGGGTAGCCGCATGCGTGACGTGCCGCGCCCTATAGTACATCAGCCCAGGACGTTTTGCTTACAAAAAAGGTCGACGCATTTTGACTTTGGAATATGTTAAAACAATGTTACCTGAGTGGTTATTCATGAGGTGCTTAGCTGGCAAAAGGGCCAAACACGCCGCCATCTTGGATTTTGTATAATTCACGTTAATGGCTATAAAAACCAAAGTGCTTGACCAATTTTAGAAAACTTTTGTATTTTAAATAGCATTTTACAATTACAATGTATTTGTGTAGAATATTTTTGAATTTAATAATTATATTACACATTTAATTTATATTTTCCTACTCAATGTTTTTAGTTTTGGAATGTTAAGCTTATAACTTTTATAGAAGCGTACTAACTGAAAAAGTTCTTCATATAAACGTTTTAGATAGCTTTATTTAAAAAATAACGCTATCAAATTCAAGTCTCTATATAGAATAAGTCCCGAGATATGAATTTGTGAAGAGTCGCACTACGCTCTCTTGCCGCGCTCGGCGCTTGCCCAAGCCAGGCGCCGAGCGGTGCGCGTGCGGTCTATGTAGTCTTGCCTTCTCAGACTATCTTCTGATAGTTTATTTGAATTGAATTATTGCGTTAGCTTTGGTTCAATTATTTCAAATTCCAGGAATTTACTTACCCCCCCCCCCCCCACACCTCCTCTACCACTCTATTTACCTACCAGCTCTGAAGCTCTGATTGATTGATTGATTAATGGGGCTTTACGTCTCATATTTGTGCAACAATGGCTCATCCAGACGATTAGCGGGTGATCATGAAGATGAGAAGGTGAAAATGAAGATGAGAAGAAGATGATGAAGAATAAAGCCACATCCGAATCAGATCCATAGTACGTCGCGTGGATCGTCATACGGAAGTCCAGCAAGGGTGGGCAGGGCCAAGTGGGAGGAGAAATATTCAGTGGGATAGTGGGAGGGAAGGGACAGGGTCTCTTTTCATCGCCTCTTACGACTAGCAGAGTCACTCTGAGCCTATTCTACCCCGGGACAAGACGGGTCTCCTTTCGTCGCCTCTTACGACTAGCAGAGTCACTCTGGGCCTATTCTTCCCTGAAGCTCTGAGACAATGCTGGATGCAGCGTGCGATTTGTATTGCGAGTAGACCATGGAAAGGCAATCAATTCGTTACAATTTTCAGTTTAAAAAATGTTTTTTTAAGGGTAAGCCATAAACGTTAACTGCTCACAATTCTTCACGCTTATGACTAATGAAAAAAATTGTGTTTGATAACTTCCAGAGAAAACTTTTATTATTTTAGAGTTTGAATAGAGAAACAGATATTGACAATTGACCACAGATTGTAAAAAAAGACACACTGACAAACAGGGTCAATGTTAATAGCATTGAAATCAATGCTAAATATTTAAATTCAAAATTTTTTGTCAGTTTGATTACCCCAGTACAATGCGTCGTTCATATTATCCATGGACTAAAAGTTCAATTCTATTCAGTACAATGATAATGATATCTGGGTTTTACGTCTTATATTTTTGCAACTTTGGTTAATCGAGATGATGAGATGGTAATGTATGAAAATGAAGATAAAAATGCGTCACATATTAGTTTTTACTGCATTTGCATATTGGTGATTTTTTTAAAGCAAAATTGTAATAGTGTATTTTATTATGAACACACACACAGTAGATCACTGATGATGTTAAAGCCCTAATAATGTAGAGCCCTATCTATCATTTTACAATGTCTTAGCTTAACGACAATTGCGGTATACATGAAACTATGTCTTGCACACATTTAATGTATTTACCATTATTGAAAATCAGATATTTAGAGATATGCTATTTTTAACATTGTTTAAATTATGATGCATTAACTGATTATTAATTGACCATCTTCATTCAATTGATTTGTGTAGCTTATTGTATCGAAACTCTTGACATTTACAAAATGTACAAGACAGGTTATTCTCACGATGCACGCATAATTTTTAGTGGCAAATTTTTCATCAGTGCAAGCTTTTAGAAATTCTTCTAAAAGACAATTATTCGGGATTAATGGAACCAGTAGTTCGTATGCTTTCTCAAAGCCAAATAATGTTGTCTTAGAAGACGTATCAGAATTAAAATGGTTATCATTCGTACAATAGCACGCATGACATTGAGATTTATTGAATTGCTAGTAGGTGGTAAATCGACATTGGCTTTACACTGGTGATATTTCCAATGTCTTAGTTTATCCATAGTCTTCCATGTCGTGTTACTCTTCAAAACACGAACTAAGAACTCTTAAGCCTTTAGGATTTCATTCTATGTTAAAAAAAGCAGTTCTTCTAGAGTTCATTCAATGGAATCTGCTTTAAGATTTTGCCAAACTTGCTAGTGAAACCGCAACCTGAGTGTGCCGTGCAATAAGAATATCGTCCATGTTACCCATTGTACCCAATGTATGAATTGAAATTAACCGTGTTGAATCACCAACTCCACCTCTTACCCAGAGCTCGTGTAATCCTACATGTTGCATATCTTAAAGTAATACAGTAAACGTACAATTACATCAGTATCAGAAGAATGTACTATAATTCAACGTGCCCGACTTTGCAGCATGAAACGCGTGAGGTATTATTGGCATGTAAGTTTCTTCAAAAAGTTCATGCAAGTGCCCTGAATGGACTGGCAAGGCAAGGCAATGTTCACTATCAATCAACTGGCTTGTGATAAAAACAATGTTTGTGTCTAGTTTTTCTGCTTTATCTTCAATAAGCGATTTTAAGAGGTGCTCTAATTTTAATTTAATATCTGATTATCAATGGTAAATATGACGTGTACATTGTGTAATGTGTACAAGACATAGTTTCATTTATACCGCACTCATTGTTTAGCTTATACGTTGTAAAATGATAGGGCTCTACATTATAAGCGCTGTAACGTTAGCATTTCTCTGAGGTGTTTGTGTTTTTGCTTTAGAGAAATCACTAATATAATATGCAATTGCAGTAAAAACTTGTACTGAATTGTATGGTTTAACGTTTTAGTCCATGGATATAAAAGACGCATTGTAATGGGATACTCAAACTGAGGAAAATTTCTAAATTGAAATATTAAGCATTGACTTCAAACTCTGTCTTTGTTGTCAATCTCTTGACAATTGTCAATGTCTGTTTCTCGGTTCAAACTCTATAAAATAATAAATGTTTTCTCTTAAAATTGTCAAACGCAAATTTGTTTAAATAATCATAATAGGCATGAGAAAATGTGAGCAGTTACCGTTTATGCCTTATCCATAAAGCCAATTTTTAATAACTCAAAATTGTAACGAATTGATTGCCTTTCGATGTTCTACTCGCAATACAAATCGCACGCTGCATCCAGCATTGTCTCAGAGTTTGGAAAGTAAATAGTGGGGTAGAAAGGTAAGGGTGGGTAGCCAAATTCCTGGAATTTGAAATAATTGAACCAAAGCTAACGCAATAATTCAATTCAAATAAACTCGCAATACAAATCGCAGTGTCTCAGAGCTTGGAAAGTAAATAGTGGGATAGAGGGGTAAGGGTGAGTAACCAAATTCCTGGAATTTGAAATAATTGAACTAAAGCTAATGCAATAATTCAATTCAAATAAACTCGCAATACAAATCGCACGCTGCATCCAGCATTGTCTCAGAGCTTGGAAAGTAAAAAGTGGGGTAGAGGGGTAAGGGCGAGTAACCAAATTCCTGGAATTTGAAATAATTAAACCAAAGCTAACGCAATAATTCAATTCAAATAAACTATCAGAAGATAGTCTGAGAAGGCAAGACTAGGTATACATAGACCGCACGCGCACCGCTCGGCGCCTGGCTTGGGCAAGCGCCGAGCGCGGCAAGAGAGCGTAGCGTGACTCTTTAAAAATTCATATCTCGGGAAGTAATCTAACTAGAGACTTGAATTTGATTGCGTTATTTTTTAAATAAAACTATCTAAAACGTTTATAAAAAGTTTTTTTTCAGTTTTTACGCTTCAATAAAAGTTATAAGCTTAACATTCCGAAACTAAAAACATTGAGTAGGAAAATGTTTTTTAAATGTATAATATAATTATTAAATTTGAAAATTTTCTAGACAAGTACATTGTAATTGAAAAATGGTATTTAAAATACAAAAGTGTTTTAAAATTGGTCAAGTACTTTGGTTTGTATAGACATTAGTGTGAATTATATAAAATCCAAGATGGCGGCATGTTTGGCCCTTTTGCCAGCTAAGCACCTCATGAATTACAACTAAGTTTACGTTGTTTTATCGTATTCCAAGGTCAAAATGCGTCGACCTTTTTTGTAAGCAAAACGTCCTGGGCTGAAGGACTACTAGGGCTATTCCGTGACACATTTTGTCAGTAGTCCGTAAAATGTGAAATATTTAGGCGAACTCTGTTTTTGTTCCTCAAGGGATATTCATGCACTAAACTTAAAAAAATTACGGTTGGTTACGAGGATTGCAAAATACTCAGCAAACGACAAACATTATTTATGGGTCCATACAATGTGGCAAAAAGTTATATTTGAACCTCTTTTGCCCGTGAAAAATGAATTACCCTTAATCATCAATAATGTTTCAACGCCACGTACGTACGCCTGTTTGATATGGAGAAGATGAAGATATTCCTAACTCATAACGAAGACGCTTTTCTTTGTCTTGTGGTCACTTGGGTACATGCTAATTCCAATAAGAAAAATAATTGTTGAGCAACCTTAGACCAAAATATACTACTTTAGTTAATTGTTTTCAATTCTTTCTCTTTGGGATAAGAACTTTGTTTTACATTTTTATATCATTATCTGTCTTGGATGGGAATACGTATGATGTTTTTGCTTTTTGCCTGAATACCACTCTTAAGTAATTCTTAGTGTAAAATTACTTAATTGAGTAATAATACCTCAATATTAGACATTAAATGCCATAACGATCAACTTCAGATAGTTAAATCAACGGTTAGATAGAACATGTGACTGGCTCAATCGCCTCTCTCTTTCTCTCTCTCTCTCTCTCTCTCGCTCTCTCTCTCTCTCTCTCTCTCTCTCTCTCTCTCTCTCTCTCTCCCTCTTTCTCTCTCTCACTCTATCATAATCTTTCCTATCCATCTATATATCCATCCATCCATTGTTCTATCTATCTATCTATCTATCTATCTATCTATCTATCTATCTATCTATCTATCTATCCATCTATCTATCTATCTATCTATCTATCTATCTATCTATCTATCTATATATCTATCTATCTATCTATCTATCTATCTATCTATCTATCCATCCATCCATCCATCCATCCATCCATCCATCCATCCATCCATCCATCTATCTATCTATCTATCTATCTATCTATATATATATCTATCTATCTATCTTTCTACTATCTATCTATCTATCTATCTATCTATCTATCTATCTATCTATCTATCTATCTATCTATCTATCTATCTATCTATCTATCTATCTATCTATCTATCTATCTATCTATCTATCTATCTATCTATCTATCTATCTATCTATCTATCTATCTATCTATCTATCTATCTATCCATCTATCTATCTATCTATCTATCTATCTATCTGTCGCTTTGATGGTGGTTAGTCGACGTGCACATCGGCTCCCGCAAAGTGTCCGTTTTGTTGCAGTATCGAGTGTTGCACAATTCTGACATTAAGTGAAAGAATAGAGCTTGGAAAACTGTTTCTAGATATTATCTGATAATTGTAAAAAAGTGATTAGTGACTGAGTGATTCGGTAAAACGTGTGTTTATTTCGTTCGCCTAGTGCGGCTCAGCTCGCATGCTGTGCTCGAGGCAAGCTCGTAATCGCTGCACGGAGGGATGACGTGGTTACGTACGATGCGTTCACGAGCTTGCAAGGTAAACATCTACTAACTGTTGCAAATATATCGACCGTTTTTCAGGAAACAATTAAACAAACATGTCTATTACACCAAAACTAGCAGCCATAATTGACAATGTGCCGGACACTTCTATTGATGATTACCTTAAAGGTGCGCTTGATGTTGTCGATGGTAGACATATCACCCACGCGTCTCGCGTTTCCGGTGGGCGGGTGTGTATCTTCGTTGACAGTGAAATTACTTTGAACACCCTAGTCTCTGATGGTTTTCTAACGGTTAAAAACGATTACGTGCCGATTCGAAAATATTTTTCGGCAGCTACGAAAGTTGTTTTCTCAAATGTTTTTCCTTTTATTACACATGCCATGTTGACCGAAAAAATTGCACAATATGGAACAATAACTGGTTCAATCAGAGATTTGCCATCGGGTTCCAAACTTGCTGATTGTTCACATGTTAAATCGTTTCGAAAAATGGCTTTCGTACTATTTAAGGACGTAGCGAAAGTACCAGAAACTCTCCAATTCGAAGTAGACGGTGTTAAAGTTATAGTGTTCATATCTTTGGATGATGTCACGTGCCTGACTTGTCATGAAAAAGGACATATCTCCAGAAACTGTAGGAAAAATACTTCGAACTCTTCAACAAATGCACAGAACTTGTCGACAGCCAACAGGCTGTTCCCACCGCTCCCTTCAGAAAAGAAAACTTTTGCAGGTGTAGTCAGTGCTTCGCTTACAAACCCTGTCATCTTACGTCCGATCACTGAAGCTACGTTGCTGGCCGGCGTCGATACCTCGTCTTCGTCAGCGATGTCCCAAGACCCTGCAGACGGGGTCACCATTCTCCAGGTTACTAAGAAGTCAACGCAGCAACGCCTTCAACACTACACGGACACCAACACAACTTGTCAACTCCACCGTACACCGTCATCTACCTCACTGGATGATGTCCCATCGGCGTCACAAGGCGCTTCTACTCAACCGCAGGACCACACCACTGCCCAGGACAGCCGTGCAACAGCCGATCTAACTCCAGGTAAATCTCATCATGTAAACGATTTATTGTCAGAGGGTACGAGACATAAAAAACCTCGCATTGAGGAAGATAATATGTCAGAATGCGGATCGATCGTGTCTCAAGGGTCATTCACGGACGAACAACTTGACACTTTGCAAACCGAAGACAGTAAAATTCTTAACCCGGAAGTCTTCAAAGCCTTCCTCAAAAGTTCACGTCATTTTAAAAAAATTCTACCTATCATCAACAAGTACACCACTAATTACGAAGGTATGTGTCATGAACTCGAACTACATTGTGAAAACACTAATGACGTAAATTTAAAAAGAAGACTTAGCAGAATGATAGTAGCAATCAGATCCGAAACTAACGCACAACAGAATATCCATACATAGTGTGGACAAAAGGCTTTGAAAATCACTATCATGGATAATATCTTCACGCTTAATGTTAGAAGCTTGACAAGTGAAATCAAACAGGTTCTTCTCTCGACCTTCACCAGACGTATGAGGAGTGATATTTTTTTCCTTCAGGAGACAAACCTCCTTGACGTGCCGGCGCATCCTTATTTGAAAGAGAAGTTCCGCTTTTCAATAAACCCTCCTACGCAAAATAGTAGTGGTACTCTGATTGCCAGCCGCCGGGCTCCGTTGGAAAACAATGAAATTCTTGTTCCTGGTTATGCACAAGCATCTCAAATACAAATATCAAAACAATCCTGCCACCTAATTAACGTATACATGCCACACAATCCACCAGATGCTGTTCTAGTTCTACAGGCTGTCAGTAAATATCTGACCACCATCCATCACAGTCATCTGATCATCTTAGGTGGTGATTGGAATCTGACTCTTGACCCAATCGATCGTAATGGCTCGATTGAGAGGCGTGTACATTTTGCATCTGAACTTCAAACCATACTGAATACTTACAGTTTGGAGGATGTGTGGAGGAATTGCCACCCTGATTCCAAAGAATACACGTATGTGGGAACGCATGCCGCGCGGCCACGTGCGCGTTTAGACCGTTTCTACTTTAGGCAATGCCATCGAGGACACATTGTATCATCCAAAATTATTGCGTCTTTCTCGGATCATGCATGCGTGACATTCAGCATGTGTATCCCGGAAAACTCAAGACATAAACAACCCTATTGGCGCTTTCAAAACAAGCTTTTAGAGGACCCGATATATGTGGAACTAATAACCAACGTAATAACGCATTTGACAACCAATCGCATGTCTGCAGATCTGTTACATGATTGGGACCAACTTAAAGTTGAGATTCGTGCGGCCACTAAACGCTATGAGGCACAGGTGGGTCGCACAAAGATGACAACCCTCCACCGTTTGGAATCCAGGCTGCGAGATCTACTAGAAAAGGAACATCTAAATGTCGCCGAATGCACCGAGGTTAATGAATGTCTAGCTCGAATACGAAAAACGCACTATACGATGGCGCGATCCACATTAGCAGTCGAAGCTAATAGGACTATTGAGCAATACAATCACGCTTCACCTACATTTTATGGACTTGCAAAGGAAAGAAAACAGACTAATCAAATCTCTGCTCTATCAATAGGTGGAGTAATCACTACGGATCAGGAAAACATTAAACAGTCAACTAGAGGCTACTTTGCGGAAATGTATTCCTTTAAGGATATGACTCAACCATGCGGACCGGATTTATTTGCAAACCTTCCTACCCTTACTGCGGCAAGCCGGGATTCACTTGACTGTTCTCTATCCACAATCGAGCTCTCAACAGCCTTACAGCAACAAACTAAAGGAAAATCCCCTGGCCTTGATGGCCTGACTGCAGATTTTTATTGCACTTTTTGGAACGTACTACTGCCGCTTTTCAAGAAAGTAGTTGACGCCTCTTTTCAACGAAATGTTTTACCGAATTCTATGCAGCTTTCTGTGATCACGCTTATTCCCAAGGATGGAGACAAACTACTCTTACAAAACTGGAGGCCCATCTCCCTTCTCAATACAGATTACAAGATCATTTCTAAAGCGATAACGAACAAACTTAAGAATGTGCTACCCTCAATAATACATAGTGACCAAACGTATTGTATAAATGGTAGGTCAATACATTCGAATCTCCATCTCGTTCGCGATGCCTTAGCATACGCCAATGACGAAAACCTCCCTATGGCTGTAGTGTCTTTGGACCAGGCGGCAGCGTTTGACAGAGTGAATCATTGTTATTTATTCAGAACTCTAGAAGTATTTGGATTTGGCAATTGTTTCATAAATATTGTACGCACATTGTATGCCAACGCCAGATGTGTGGTTAGAGTGGGATCTTCTCTTACATCGCCGTTCCCATTTAAATGCGGCATTCGACAAGGGGATCCCATTTCGGGGTGTCTCTACTCTTTATCAGTAGAGCCTTTCCTCCAACTGTGCCGAAAAAACATGGAACCTTTCGGTCTTGCAATACCGGGCTCACCTACTCCACTTGTTGTAGCGGGCTATGCTGACGACCTACTTTTCTTTATAACCCGTGATCAAGGCTTTACGGAATTACAGACGTCGTTTGCACAGTATAGCTGTGCGTCGGGCGCTCAACTCAACATTCAAAAATCTAAAGGATTGTTCACTGGACAATGGAAGCTTCGTACGGACCATCCAATGAATTGTCAATGGAACAACGAGGGCTTGCTTGTCCTTGGTGTATATTTTGGGAACTCAACGCGTTTCGAAGAGAAGAATTGGACCAGGCTGACAGAAAAAGTGAAAAAAACGATTGACAGATGGTGGAAGTGGAACAATATCACATCCATTCGTGGACGTAGAATAGTGGCCAATCAGTTGATAGGATCTAAGATAGTTCACACTTTGACGGTTCTACAACCGCCTAAATCGTTCATTGACAACTTACACAGGATGCTGATCAAGTTTGTGTGGGGAGGGCGTCATTGGCTAAACCAATCATACGTTTTTGCGGACCCAAATGTTGGTGGACTGGGATTAGCACATATTCCGTGTCGAATTATGACTTTCAGGATTAAACTATTGGCAAGTTTCTTATCCCCGGGCGCTGAAACGAGTCATCTGTATTATTTCCAAGAATATAATTTCACCAAATATAATGTGCACGCCACGATATGTACATCATTGTTGCAGCCCATACGTAGTGATTGGCTACGCAAAATGCAACCTTACTACGCGTCGCTTCTCCGCGCATGGGATTTGTTGTACCCTGCCCACACGAACCCCCCATCGTTGTCCCTTGATCGAGCCCTTCTCGTTATGAGCCAACAGAATTCAAGGCAACTATACCACATCGTCCGGTCGAGAGAACTTCCAGAGACACAGCTACCTGGTAAATCCGTGTGGAGCGATGATCGTGTTAATTGGTCTTCACTATATATCTATCCAAACACCAGCGTCGATGGAGATCTCTGCTGGAGGATCATGTACGACGCTGTAGCGTCTCCACAACGTCTCCATCGGTGGGGTTTGAGGCCGTCGCCTCAATGCCCCTCGTGTGAACACATCGGGTCTACAGTGCACATGTATTATGACTGCTATAAAGTTAAACCGCTTTGGGCATTCACTAACTTTAAATTAAGGCGGCTTCTTCGTAGAGAAGTCACAAGGTCTGAAGTTATATGCGGTGTGAAAGTTGAAAAACCAGTAGAGAACCAGCTTGCAAACTTCTTAATCAATCTTACCAAAACCACGGTGCATCGATTTATGATCAAATCAATGGAAAAGCCCGAAGATCACTGTAATGTAGTAACCATTTTCCGCCATAGGTTTGCATATAGATTACTTTTGGAATTCGCTAATGCCGTGAGTTCGGGCAAGGTTGCACGTTTCAAAGGAACCTGGGCATACAGGGAATGTCTGTGCAAAGTCGAGGATGGTAACCTCATAAATAATGTGTAAAGTATCTATATTAATCTCGGTTAATCTGTATTAAAAGTAGTGAACACTTTGTGTATGTACTAATTATGTTTTATAGTTTATAGTTTCATTCAATTTGTTTGTTGGAATATCATCATTGTTTTGTTTTGTTCTATACCTGTACTGCACTGAATGGTAATAGTTGCATTTTGTAAATAACCGTGTATGTAATACCTTAACTGATACAAATAAATCAAATCAAATCTATCTATCTATCTATCTATCTATCTATCTATCTATCTATCTATCTATCTATCTATCTATCTATCTATCTATCTATCTATCTATCCATCTATCTATCTATCTATCTATCTATCTATCTGTTGGAGGGCAAGTAGAAGTCACTATACTTCACTTTTTATACTTTCGATAAGAATTTTATTTTCAATTCACTCATAACGTTTCTCCTCCCATTGTTTTTTTTTTTAATTTGTTTCTATATAATTACTCTCTTTCCATTTGTACCTTTTTGTTATTTTTGTTGTTCGTGGTTAATATATTATAATATATATATATATACTGAATAAGATATACATTAAATAAACAGATACACTTACACACTGAAATACTACTTCTCTCAAAATAATTCGTACACAAATCTTTAAACAAAGAATTTATCTGGAAAAACCGATACTTAACTACTTATCTACCTTCATTTTAATGAAAAATATAATTTTTACTTAATAATTAGTATTTAACAAACAATCATTGTATACAACCATTAATAATATTAGTTTTTCTTATGGTGCGGGGGGGGGGGGGGGGGAGGAGCTGTACCCCCTTACTACTTACTACCTACTACTTACCCTTACTACCTCAGTACAATTTAAATTTTAAAGTCAACATCAGGAAATAATAACCATGACGTTGTGTGCTCTAAAGCCCCAGCTACCTAACTTAAAGTCAAAATACAATTACCACGTAAATTTAGGCTTTCTTCTTTCACACCCATTAAAAAGATGTTTAAAGATGTGCAATTACTTAACAATAGTTCGAGTTTAAAGGGTGTTAAAATTGCCAATTAAGTTAGATTGGTTATTTCCATTATGAAAAGAAAATATTTTACGATAAAAATCAACGTGAATATTATATAAAGCTAACTGTATTATTTGGGAGTTTGAAATTATATTTCACCTATCCTTGATTCACTGATGATACACACTGTTGCATACAGATGATGCCATGCAATAAGGTCGTGCAGATACGTGTTCTCACCTATCCTTGATTCACTGATGATACACACTGTTGCATACAGATGATGCCATGCAATAAGGTCGTGCAGATACGTGTTCTCACCTATCCTTGATTCACTGATGATACACACTGTTGCATACAGATGATGCCATGCAATAAGGTCGTGCAGATACGTGTTCTCACCTATCCTTGATTCACTGATGATACACACTGTTGCATACAGATGATGCCATGCAATAAGGTCGTGCAGATACGTGTTCTCACCTATCCTTGATTCACTGATGATACACACTGTGGCATACAGATGATGCCATGCAATAAGGTCGTGCAGATACGTGTTCTCACCTATCCTTGATTCACTGATGATACACACTGTGGCATACAGATGATGCCATGCAATAAGGTCGTGCAGATACGTGTTCTCACCTATCCTTGATTCACTGATGATACACACTGTTGCATACAGATGATGCCATGCAATAAGGTCGTGCAGATACGTGTTCTCACCCATCCTTGATTCACTGATGATACACACTGTTGCATACAGATGATGCCATGCAATAAGGTCGTGCAGATACGTGTTCTCACCTATCCTTGATTCACTGATGATACACACTGTTGCATACAGATGATGCCATGCAATAAGGTCGTGCAGATACGTGTTCTCACTTATCCTTGATTCACTGATGATACACACTGTGGCATACAGATGATGCCATGCAATAAGGTCGTGCAGATACGTGTTCTCACCTATCCTTGATTCACTGATGATACACACTGTTGCATACAGATGATGCCATGCAATAAGGTCGTGCAGATACGTGTTCTCACTTATCCTTGATTCACTGATGATACACACTGTTGCATACAGATGATGCCATGCAATAAGGTCGTGCAGATACGTGTTCTCACCCATCCTTGATTCACTGATGATACACACTGTTGCATACAGATGATGCCATGCAATAAGGTCGTGCAGATACGTGTTCTCACCTATCCTTGATTCACTGATGATACACACTGTTGCATACAGATGATGCCATGCAATAAGGTCGTGCAGATACGTGTTCTCACCTATCCATGATTCACTGATGATACACACTGTTGCATACAGATGATGCCATGCAATAAGGTCGTGCAGATACGTGTTCTCACCTATCCTTGATTCACTGATGATACACACTGTTGCATACAGATGATGCCATGCAATAAGGTCGTGCAGATACGTGTTCTCACTTATCCTTGATTCACTGATGATACACACTGTTGCATACAGATGATGCCATGCAATAAGGTCGTGCAGATACGTGTTCTCACCTATCCTTGATTCACTGATGATACACACTGTTGCATACAGATGATGCCATGCAATAAGGTCGTGCAGATACGTGTTCTCACCTATCCTTGATTCACTGATGAGACACACTGTTGCATACAGATGATGCCATGCAATAAGGTCGTGCAGATACGTGTTCTCACCTATCCTTGATTCACTGATGATACACACTGTTGCATACAGATGATGCCATGCAATAAGGTCGTGCAGATACGTGTTCTCACCTATCCTTGATTCACTGATGATACATACTGTTGCATACAGATGATGCCATGCAATAAGGTCGTGCAGATACGTGTTCTCACCTATCCTTGATTCACTGATGATACACACTGTTGCATACAGATGATGCCATGCAATAAGGTCGTGCAGATACGTGTTCTCACCTATCCTTGATTCACTGATGATACACACTGTTGCATACAGATGATGCCATGCAATAAGGTCGTGCAGATACGTGTTCTCACCTATCCTTGATTCACTGATGATACACACTGTTGCATACAGATGATGCCATGCAATAAGGTCGTGCAGATACGTGTTCTCACTTATCCTTGATTCACTGATGATACACACTGTTGCATACAGATGATGCCATGCAATAAGGTCGTGCAGATACGTGTTCTCACCTATCCTTGATTCACTGATGATACACACTGTTGCATACAGATGATGCCATGCAATAAGGTCGTGCAGATACGTGTTCTCACCTATCCTTGATTCACTGATGATACACACTGTTGCATACAGATGATGCCATGCAATAAGGTCGTGCAGATACGTGTTCTTACCTATCCTTGATTCACTGATGATACACACTGTTGCATACAGATGATGCCATGCAATAAGGTCGTGCAGATACGTGTTCTCACCTATCCTTGATTCACTGATGATACACACTGTTGCATACAGATGATGCCATGCAATAAGGTCGTGCAGATACGTGTTCTCACCTATCCTTGATTCACTGATGATACACACTGTTGCATACAGATGATGCCATGCAATAAGGTCGTGCAGATACGTGTTCTCACCTATCCTTGATTCACTGATGATACACACTGTGCATACAGATGATGCCATGCAATAAGGTCGTGCAGATACGTGTTCTCACTTATCCTTGATTCACTGATGATACACACTGTTGCATACAGATGATGCCATGCAATAAGGTCGTGCAGATACGTGTTCTCACCTATCCTTGATTCACTGATGATACACACTGTTGCATACAGATGATGCCATGCAATAAGGTCGTGCAGATACGTGTTCTCACTTATCCTTGATTCACTGATGATACACACTGTTGCATACAGATGATGCCATGCAATAAGGTCGTGCAGATACGTGTTCTCACTTATCCTTGATTCACTGATGATACACACTGTTGCATACAGATGATGCCATGCAATAAGGTCGTGCAGATACGTGTTCTCACCCATCCTTGATTCACTGATGATACACACTGTTGCATACAGATGATGCCATGCAATAAGGTCGTGCAGATACGTGTTTTCACTTATCCTTGATTCACTGATGATACACACTGTTGCATACAGATGATGCCATGCAATAAGGTCGTGCAGATACGTGTTCTCACCTATCCTTGATTCACTGATGATACACACTGTTGCATACAGATGATGCCATGCAATAAGGTCGTGCAGATACGTGTTCTCACCTATCCTTGATTCACTGATGATACACACTGTTGCATACAGATGATGCCATGCAATAAGGTCGTGCAGATACGTGTTCTCACCTATCCTTGATTCACTGATGATACACACTGTTGCATACAGATGATGCCATGCAATAAGGTCGTGCAGATACGTGTTCTCACCTATCCTTGATTCACTGATGATACACACTGTTGCATACAGATGATGCCATGCAATAAGGTCGTGCAGATACGTGTTCTCACTTATCCTTGATTCACTGATGATACACACTGTTGCATACAGATGATGCCATGCAATAAGGTCGTGCAGATACGTGTTCTCACCTATCCTTGATTCACTGATGATACACACTGTTGCATACAGATGATGCCATGCAATAAGGTCGTGCAGATACGTGTTCTCACCTATCCTTGATTCACTGATGATACACACTGTTGCATACAGATGATGCCATGCAATAAGGTCGTGCAGATACGTGTTCTCACTTATCCTTGATTCACTGATGATACACACTGTTGCATACAGATGATGCCATGCAATAAGGTCGTGCAGATACGTGTTCTCACTTATCCTTGATTCACTGATGATACACACTGTTGCATACAGATGATGCCATGCAATAAGGTCGTGCAGATACGTGTTCTCACCTATCCTTGATTCACTGATGATACACACTGTTGCATACAGATGATGCCATGCAATAAGGTCGTGCAGATACGTGTTCTCACCTATCCTTGATTCACTGATGATACACACTGTTGCATACAGATGATGCCATGCAATAAGGTCGTGCAGATACGTGTTCTCACCTATCCTTGATTCACTGATGATACACACTGTTGCATACAGATGATGCCATGCAATAAGGTCGTGCAGATACGTGTTCTCACCCATCCTTGATTCACTGATGATACACACTGTTGCATACAGATGATGCCATGCAATAAGGTCGTGCAGATACGTGTTCTCACCCATCCTTGATTCACTGATGATACACACTGTTGCATACAGATGATGCCATGCAATAAGGTCGTGCAGATACGTGTTCTCACCTATCCTTGATTCACTGATGATACACACTGTTGCATACAGATGATGCCATGCAATAAGGTCGTGCAGATACGTGTTCTCACCCATCCTTGATTCACTGATGATACACACTGTTGCATACAGATGATGCCATGCAATAAGGTCGTGCAGATACGTGTTCTCACCTATCCTTGATTCACTGATGATACACACTGTTGCATACAGATGATGCCATGCAATAAGGTCGTGCAGATACGTGTTCTCACCTATCCTTGATTCACTGATGATACACACTGTTGCATACAGATGATGCCATGCAATAAGGTCGTGCAGATACGTGTTCTCACTTATCCTTGATTCACTGATGATACACACTGTGGCATACAGATGATGCCATGCAATAAGGTCGTGCAGATACGTGTTCTCACCCATCCTTGATTCACTGATGATACACACTGTTGCATACAGATGATGCCATGCAATAAGGTCGTGCAGATACGTGTTCTCACCCATCCTTGATTCACTGATGATACACACTGTGGCATACAGATGATGCCATGCAATAAGGTCGTGCAGATACGTGTTCTCACCTATCCTTGATTCACTGATGATACACACTGTTGCATACAGATGATGCCATGCAATAAGGTCGTGCAGATACGTGTTCTCACCCATCCTTGATTCACTGATGATACACACTGTTGCATACAGATGATGCCATGCAATAAGGTCGTGCAGATACGTGTTCTCACCTATCCTTGATAAAACTCTAACCAGTAACTACAGACCTATCTCTCTTCTATCTAATTTCTCAAAAATACATGAAAAATGCATTAAACATAGGCTTTATAATTACCTAGAATCAAATAAATTAATTTCACCTAATCAATTCGGGTTCCGGGCGAACAGAAGCACTGATGATGCAATACTAACCCTGACTACGGAAATTCATACCATAATTGACAACAATAAAAAAGCGATCGCAGTTTTCTTAGACTTATCGAAAGCCTTTGACACTGTCTCTCACCTTATTTTGTTTAAAAAGCTTGACAAACTGGGAATAAGAGGGACTCCCTTAGAACTAATTTAAAGTTACCTTTATAATAGACCTCAAATGGTAAAAATACAAAACACGGTCAGTAAAAATCGTATTATAAAATACGGTGTACCACAAGGGACTGTTTTAGGACCACTTCTCTTTCTAGTGTTTATTAATAGTCTCTGTTCACTAAAGG
The DNA here is from genome assembly GCA_945910005.1 of Isoperla grammatica. Taxonomy (NCBI): domain Eukaryota; kingdom Metazoa; phylum Arthropoda; class Insecta; order Plecoptera; family Perlodidae; genus Isoperla; species Isoperla grammatica. The sequence goes on from OX246745.1 coordinate 719,038, forward strand.
CAGGATGCAAAATTATTACATTTGCAGATGATACAGTCTTAATTTTCTCCTCTAAAACCTGGAATGATGTTCATAAATTAGCAGAAAATGGGTTAAAGGAAGTCAATAAATGGCTAATGATAAATTTACTAACACTAAATAAGGAAAAAACTACATACATCACATTTTCCCCCAGAAAAAATACACAACCAATTATATCTACATTACAAATCCACGCTCATAATTGCAACCCCACCAGCACAAATTGTGATTGTCCCTCGCTATTAAAAACCAACTCTACGATGTACCTTGGAATAATTGTTGATCAACACCTGAAATGGGATTCCCATATTCAGTCACTAATTAAAAAACTACGATTTTCCATGATAAACTTCTACAATCTACGAAATATTTTATCTTCTTCTAATCTAAAGCTAGTCTACTATGCAACAGTACAGTCTATTATTCAGTACGCAATCATTAATTGGGGGGGTGCTTATGACAACCACATAAAACCTTTAAAGACAATACAAAATATGATCTTAAAAATAATGCTCAAGAAAGAAATGCGGTATCCCACTGAAAACGTTTATGAATGTGCAGGTGTTTACCAAATACGTAAACTATATGCTCTGTCTCTATGTAAATATGCTCGCTTTAATAAACTACACTTTCTACCCCATAACCCCACCATTAACTACAACATTAAAACACGTTACAAAACCAGCAACAAAATATTTCAAAGCAGAATCAACAAAGGCATTACTCAGCGACATGCAATGATCATAGGTATAAAGATGTACAACCAAATTCCTGTAGCAATCCGTAAACTCAAATCAAAAGATACGTTCAATATTCATCTAAAAAAGTGGCTCCACAAATTTCCCATCAAAGACATTAACGATACCGTCAATGGCTTCAAGTGATGAATTTTGAGTCCTGTTCACTAAAAGACTCATATTTATATTTTGTTCTCCTCTTTTCATAGTAGTGTTAGTTATAGTCTTATGTGTTTGTAATAACATTAGTTTTGTGTTAAACTTATTATGTTCCTTCTCATTAAAATGTGGGCTTGTAGGCCTAGTCCAAGTTTAATTATAATTATACTTAGTCCTATCATATCAAATACACCTGTTAAAGTCTATTATAATAAGAACGTATGCCCCGCCTCAAGATTAATCTTACAGGGGCATACAATTAATATTGAAATTGTATTATGTATGTATGTATGACTAACTTGAAAAATAAAACTTAACTAACTAACTAACTAACTGATGATGCACACTGTTGCATACAGATGATGCCATGCAATAAGTTCGGGATAGTCATATCAAAAACTAAAAAAATACCATAGGCATAATATAAGTAGTATAGGTTTGGAGTTAGGAATACGAAACACATTTCGAAATGTAACGATACCCCAGGTGAAAGTGGGTTAAAAAAAAATATCTTTATGTGATTATTTGCTTAGTAGCGCCGACTAGATCTTATGGCAATAGACTGACATTTCACATAAAGTCAATCTGTCCTCGCAAGTGATCAGTACAGTTCAGCTGAAAACACCTGCAATCCACACTCACGCACTCACTAAAAACGTAATGATTGTTGATTATTATTTGTTAACTGCCTGCGTGTACGAGTGCGAGTGTTGCAAGAGTCTTGGCCGGGACTGTACTGACAATGCATTTGAGCGAAATCTCACTTTCTTACGAACATTGTTCAATTTAAATAAGACAACCTGCTCGGTGATACTTGTCAAAATATCACATGTTGCTAAATGTTGTTACCACTTTATTCTTTACTATGATTTTTCTTAATAATGTTTACTAATGGTTGTATCTTAGTGTTTACGCGAGTATCCCTTTAATTAAAGACGGAGTCAACAAGCAATATCTCACGATCGTTGGGTTATTCCACACATTTCTACTTTTTGTTAGTGTTCAATAATTATAATGATGGCGATGTGCTAAGGAATTTTGTATTTTTTTTTTCAGAAACATGCATCAAGAAAAAATGAAAAGTGATCTCGATTTGGAAAGCCAAGAATGTCTTAAACATGCGTTTCCTGTTTCATTCTATGTTGCTTTAAATCATCAGCATCAAATTGAAAATATTGTAAAAGAACGTGTTTGAATTTATTTTGTATGTATATGTTTAAATTGTGCTTTTTAATATTATTTATAAATGATACATAATAATATATTTTATAATATTTGTTGTTTGGTTGTGGGTTGCAAACGCTTGTGAGAAGACTTATTTTTAAAAATTATTAAATGTGTATCACATTATTTTCTGAATAAATATAAATTATGTTTTTAAGTTAATGTAATGCAGTGTCTGAAAGATTGAAGACATCTTAGAACAAATCAAAATTACTAACATTCAGACCAGCGTTTCTTTTTTTCAAAATGGTGTCTCAATCATGATATTAATGAGTGGCTTAAATGTTATTTTCTTACATTTTTTTTTGTGATTCACTTTGTTATTCTGTATGAAAACAAAATTGTAACCCTAATACAAATAAAATCATTACAGCCCATCGAACTTGATTGAAAAAATACTTCCCAAAACTCATAATGTAATCCCTTTTGTAGGTATTCGGTGTGGAATGTTGATTTCAAGACGTGTTTAACTTTCGTGCAGGGAAAAATCCCGGGAATGTGATTGATGGAAAACTAACTAAGAAAAAAAGTAATTACCTTAATTCTACCCTATGGCCGTGAATCTTGGATGAGCTGAGAAATGTATTTTAGACAACCACTTACTGCATAGTTTGATTGCAAAACGAACGCTGAAATCTATTCTCAAAAGGGTTATATAACTCAAATGTGGTATGTTATAGCACACTAGTTACTAACTAACCGCGGATTGTAAATAAGCTATTATTACTATTATTACTATTATTATTATTATTATTATTATTATTATTATTTTTATTATTATTATTAATTATTATTATTATTATTATTATTATTTTATTGAATGTATCACAATCATACAATCTCGGTCAAAACCGGCGTTAACATGTTATACGGACGTAATGTCAAGTATTTCCATGTGTCTACCTTATTTAACTTCACTTATCACTTGTTACTAGTTTAAACAGTCATCAATCTCGGTCAAAGCCGGTGTTTACATGTTATACGGACAATACAGATGTAATGTCAAGTATTTCCATGAGGTACCTTGTTCAACTTCAGTCGTTACTGTCTTATTAGTACTTGTTCATAGTATACACTGCATAATGATATGATCTTATTTGCGTTGTCTTCGTGTATGTCTTCTTTGCGTCGTGTTACTGTGTGTACGGTCGTGGCCGATTTCTCGATGCCATCCTAGTAATTCTACTCTATGGACAATGGAAAACCACGAAAACCATGTCAGGATGGATGTTGTCTCGAAAGATTCACTCTCATAAGTTTAAACTAGTTCTAAATGTTCTTCGGTATGTTAATGTTCACGTCATGTTCTGTCAAAATTATTTTCTATAACAGCTGTCAAAGTTCGTTTTGTTTCGAAAAGTCAATGCACTCAGTCGATACACTTTCCAGTTTGATCGAAATTCCACTAGTATTTCCTTTCAACGTCCTTGATACGAGTCCTCTCGCGATTCCCCTGGTGAGGTCTCGTCGAACTCCAGAACCGCGAGCGCTGCTAGCGGCAATTTTGTGCACTGACTTCTCAGATTTCAAAGACGAAAAGTCCTCTCAATTCTGAAAAGATTGAAAAGTGCTTACGTACAACTGCTAATACATCTAACTTTATTTATATAATCTTGGTAAATTATGAGTAGATAATGAAAAATATTAACTAAATCTACGCCTATATTGATCTAATTTGTCTGCCAAAATTATCTACTTTCATTTGTTCCTATGTTAAACAAAACGGAGTCCCGACTATCTCGGAACAACCACTTAAAACTCAATTAAACTATTATTTATGTGAATATAAATGCAAACTAGTACTTCCCTTCAATTTCCCTCGTAGTAGACATCTTATGGAACACCCCTATGTCAAAAATTGGGACCGATTCTTCCTTCTATCATGGAAATTACATTTTTAATAAGGAGCAAATTTTTACGTGACTCTTAGACCCGGTTCACACAGGTTATTATTATTATTATTATTATTATTATTATTATTATTATTATTATTATTATTATTATTATTATTATTATTATTATTATTATTATTATTATTATTATTATTATTATTATTATTATTATTATTATTATTATTATTATTATTATTATTATTATTATCATTATTATTATTTATATTATTATACAGCATTTCGATCACTAGACTCCAGACAGAGCGGACGTGTTTACGAGCTGCTCGCGCTTGGTTAGTCATGTCGTTAACGTGTGCGATAGTGGATTGTAGGCCTAAGGATAAGTTGCCGAGTGATGGTGATTTTGTCGAGTGCTTTAACTGCAATAATAATTACCATTACGAGTGTGCGGGCGTAAGCCGAGCTACGCAAAAAGCTAGAAAGAGTAAGCAAGATTGGCGGTGTCGTGATTGCCGTTCATCAAAATCAGAGGACACGTCATTGAAGGACATTGGGCGCGACGAAGGTGAGTTTGCTAAGCTTCTTTCCGAGTTCCGTGCTGAGTTTCGTGAGAGCTTTAATTCATTACGAGAAGAAATACAAGAAATTAGAGACGAGTGGTCGTATGAATTAAGAGAGCTTAATTCGGCTGTTGTCAAGTTAAAGAAGCAGAACGAAGAAAAAGATCGCACGATTGAGGCTCTGACTGCGCAGGTCAATTTGTTAGACCAGTACAGCAAGAATAGAAATTTAGAATTGGTTAATGTCGAAGAAAGCGACGAGGAAGTGGTCGAAGAAATTGTTCTCACCCTTGCTAAGAAACAAGACATTGAGTTGGAGGCTGACGACATCGAGGCAGCTCATCGGCTGCCATCTAGGAACGCAGATCGACGTTCACGCACTATTATTGTTCAACTCGCGAGTCGCAAGAAGAGAGATCAATTTATTAAAAAACGCCGTACCGTATTAACAAGCAATTCATTGACGGTGGAAGTGGACAGGTAGGCCAACAACAAGTTTTTATAAACGAAAACTTAGCTCCGTTCTACAAGGAACTTCTCTGGAGAGCCAAAACGCGGGCAAGAGAGGTGGGCTTCAAATTTGTGTTGTTTAATTGAGGGAAGATTTTCGTAAGGCGAGACGAGACCTCAAGGCGACCAATTCAAATTGCCACGTTTACTGATCTTGATAAAATCCCGATCTCGTAGTGCAGTGCATTGGCTATAGCCACTTTGTGAGTGTTGTTAAAGGTCGTATTTGTTTTTGTATTACAGTACTTTTGTTGTGTTGTTTTCAATCTTCGGTAAGGAATTAAATGGACTTTTGGAGACAACAAGATAGAGAAAATGTAAAAACGAACATTGTACCCGATCTTAACGTGTGGTGTCAGGAGCACTGTTGTGGTCTTACAATTGTTCGTTTAAATATAAGATCTGTCCGAAAAAATTGGGATCAAGTACTTCTAGTTTTACAAAACCAGTTAAATAATATTCATGTCTTAATTTTAAGTGAACTAGATCTAAAAGATGAGTGTAATGGTTATATGAATTTGACGGGTTTACTCGGTTTTATAAATAAAGAGATGGAAGAAGAGGTGGTGGGTTGATGGTTTTTGTTTCAAGCATTCTTACGTTCGAGTGTGGCAATGTGTCATTTAAAAATTTTGAAGGCATATCTGGCAAACTTGTTTTAGAAAACAAAGTTGTGATTGCATTATTATGCGTTATGGGCCCCCTAACAATCCTACGAGGTATGATTTTATTGCAGAAGTTGAGACATATTGAGAGCGTGTAGACAACAAACACGCCGTGTTTATTGGAGATGTAAATATTGATACTCTCAATCAACATGATAATACCGTTCAATTATATGAGGCAGAGCTTTCTGTAAATGGATTTATTCCTTATATTACGGAGGCTACGCGGGAGAAATATGCAATGACAGGCTAAGCAGTACGGGTCTTGACCATGTTTAGCCTATATACGAGGCATTGATGTAAACGTACAAACAGCTGTTCATACTTCAATGGTCAGTGTCCATTATATAATTATCGCAGTAATAGATGGTTTAGGTGAATGGACTCACGCTCCCATAGATGAACTAGCAATCAATAAATATATCAATGAAAATAAGTTACCTGTCCACTTACAAAGTATTCAATGGCAAAGCTTGTTGTCAGTTACAAGCTGTTGTCAGTTGTACGATGCAGTGTATCATAATTTTAAAAAAGCATATGATAAGGCGACTTATTATAAAAACAGGAAATCTGAGTGCAGAATTAATAAAAAGTGGATTACTTTTGAGTTATTAGAGTTAACAAAGCAAAGAGATCAATTGTTTCTTAAATGGAAAAATTGCAAGGAATTAAATATTTTCAAAAATATGTTAGATGGTACAAGAGTAAAAGATTTGCAAAGTATCTCTAGCGAGATAAGTCCGTTTATTGCCCGATTAATTAATTTGTCATTGACTGAGGGCATAGTTCCTGAAAAACTAAAAACATCGATTGTGAGGCCGATTTATAAAAAAGGAAATCACCTTGAATATTCTAATTACAGATCAATCGCGTTGTTGCCAAGCATTGAAAAGATTATGGAAAGATACATTGCAAATTGTTTAGTCAAGTACTTAGAAAAATTTAACATTATTAACGAGCATCAATACAGATTTCAAAAAGGGAAAAGTTCGTCGGATCAACTCTGAAAATTTTCTGATTTGATCAATTCTAAACTTAACACAAACTGTCACATTTTATGTATGTTCATCGACTTTACTAAAGCTTTCGATACCCTAAACCATAGAAAATTGCTGCTTGCTCTTGAACGAATTGGCGTAAGAGGTCCCTTGTTAGCATGGTTGGAAAATTATTTGTCAGAAAGGAAAATTATTGTGCGAGTGGGAGAGTTTGATAGGGAAGTTAGACCATGTCAAACGGGGGTACCGCAAGGGTCCATATTGGGGCCAGTTCTTTATTTAGTTTATGCAAATTTAATGATACTGTTCATAAAGAGGTGTTTTTCTTTTTGCTTTGCCGATGACACGGCATTAGTAGCAATTCATAAAAATATAAAAATGGCTGAGCTTTATTTGCAGGAGGATTTTATTAACTTGTTGAGGTGGACACATGATGATGGACTTATCATTAATTCAGTTAAAACAAAAATAGTACATGTTTCGTCCCCTCATAGTCTAATATTAATCACAATGAAAGTATAAATATTTTTACCCATTCCTTTCATTGTTTACATAGCAATGTTTGTCAAAATGTTAGCAGCATCCAATGCAAGTGTAAAAGTAAAATTAAAATTGATTCAGTTTACAGCCATCCGTATTTAGGAGTGGACATCGATCAAAACTTTTGCTGGGATGTGCATATATCACGAGTATGTAGTAGGCTTAGGTCGTGTTTGAATCAACTGTACAAATTAAAGTTTATACTGCCTTTTACACTTTTAAAAACGGTTTATATTGCGCTTGCTTAGTCCGTCATTTCATACGCCTTGACAGCATGGGGTAATGCTTCGTTTTCAAATATAAAACATATTCTTTTACTGCAGAACAGAATGCTTAGGTTAATATCGTATAATAAACCAAATTATTTATGTTTAACAATAAGTGGGTTGTATAGAATGTGTGATGTCCTTCCTGTGAATACATTATTTATATATAAATTGGTGTTGAAGTTTTACTACCAGGATATGTTTAAAAACGTAATAGACCATAGTTTGTATACTCGTGCCAAAGAAGCCGAGTTTTTTAAAATACCTAAGTTTGACAATAAGTACGGCAAACGTGCATTGGAATATTGTGTGCCATTTAATTTTAATAAGCTTCCCAAAGACCTGAGGAACTTGGATAGTATAAGTACTGTGAAAAGGGAATTAAAAATGTTTTTGTTACGTGATACTATTGCACTATGTTAATAGCATTCGAAGAATACTTCATGTTTTTGAATTTTGTATTATATTATTATATAATTATTTAGTATTAAGAAATGTATTAATGTTGTAATAGGTGTTGGAGTCTAGATTACTTTCATTTAGTTTTGTTTGTTATCCCCACAGACAAGCTACGTGTGTAGCTTTGTGGGATTGTATCGAATGTAAATTAACTAGGTTCTTGTAATAAAGGAAAAAGAAAAAAAAATATTATTATTATAATTTGTATTATTATTAATATTATTATTATTATAATTATTATTATAATTATTATTTTTGTATTATTAATATTATTATTATAATTAATATTATTATCATAATAATAATAATAATAATAATAATAATAATAATAATAATAATACAAATAATAATAATAATAATAATAATAATAATTATTATTCAAATTATTTTGATTATTATTATTGTTGTATTTGGTAAACTTGTGTTAGCAAACAAAGTTGTGATTCCATTATTATGTGTTTACAGGCCCCTAACAATGCTACGCATTATGATTTTATTGCAGAAATTGAGAAATATTGGGAGCGTGTAGAGAAGAAGTAGGCTGTGTTTATTTGGAGACGTTAATATTGATACTCTCAATCAACATGATAATTATATGAGGCAGAGCTTTCTGTAAAGGGATTCATTCCATGTATTACGGAGGCTACGCGAGAGGAAATATGCAATGACAGGCTAAGCAGTACGTGTCTTGATCATGTTTGCAGAATTAATAAGAAGTGGATGACTAATAAGTTATTAGAGTAACAAAGGAAAGAGACAAAATGTTTCGTAATTGGAAAAAATTGCAAGGAATTAAATATCTTCAAAAATATGTATAGACAAGTGTATAACCATTTCCGAAAAAAAAAATATGTTGCTAAATAATCAATATTTCAAAGCCGTAATTGAAAAAATAAGCATAATATTAAGGCAACCAAGCCGGCAAAAAAATGACAGCCAACTTAATTTGTTTTTGTTTAATTTGTGTTATTTTTGTCAGCACGTTTCTGAATAATATAATGGTATGTCTTTATTAACAATTGACACAAGACAAATGGGTAAAATCAGTATTTGAATCAATATAAACGCGTCATTTATTGCGCATTTTAACACTCGGCACACATCCAACACCTCTGCCTAGTAGATAACTCGAATTTGAAGAATATGTCAATGGTTTTTGTTTTGTACACTAGTGGATTTGGTAGGCCTTGGCTATAAAATCTTTAGACTGATTTTCCTGGGAATATAAATTTTTGATACTTAGGAACATATATCTCAGGAACAACTAAAGATATCAATGTGAAACTTTCAGAAAACAAGTATTATGATGTTTATTATAATATGACCTATAATTGCAGTCATAAAATGAAGGGTTTAATTTCTAATTATTATGAAAGGAATACTTATGTCAAAAAATAAACATTAAATTATGAATTTACAAAAAAAACAGTTGAACATAAACTATGTATGATGGTACAAACATCTTTGTAGGTCATTTTACTCAAAATACATATATCTAAGACCCCTAAAAGTTCTAAGACTGTATGTATGATAGTTGACTGAGTAAAATGTTCCTAAATTGCACAAAATTGGTTGCCTTAAAGAAACTTGGCAGTCGATTAATGAAATTACAGGTAAGCGTAAGAAAAAGTCAGTTGAGGCAGTAATAAACAGATATTTTGGTAAAAGTGAGAGTCAACAGGTAATTGTAAATACATTCGCTAAATCATTTGTTGATGAAATTGATAATACTATTCATAAATGTAAAGTTCAATGTTTACCTATTGAGAGTGGAGGCGCAATTACAAGATATCAGCAGCCTCAATCTATGTACGTACCTCCTATTGATGAAGTTGAGGTTAAAAATATTATTAGCGGTATGAGTCCGGATAAGCAAGCGGGAATGGATGGTATAAGAGTAAAAGATTTGCAAAATATCTCTAGTGAGATAAGTCCGGTTATTGCACGATTAATTAATTTGTCATTGACTGAGGGAATAGTGCCTGAAAAAGTAAAAAAATCGATTGTGAGGCCGATTTATTAAAAAGGAAATCACCTTGAAATTGAATATTATAATTACAGACCAATCGCGTTGTTGCCAAGCATTGAAAAGATACATTGCAAAGATACATTGCAAATTGTTAAGTCAAGTACTTAGAAAAATTTAACATTATTAATGAGCATCAATACGGATTTCAAAAAGGGAAAAGTTCGTCGGATCTACTCTTAAAATTTTCTGATTTGATCAATTCTAAACTTAACAAAAACTGTCACATTTTATGTATGTTCATCGACTTTACTAAAGCTTTCGACACCCTTAACCAGAAAATTGCTGCTTGCTCTTGAGCGGATTGGCGGAAAAGGTGCTTTATTAGCATGGTTTGAAAGTTATTTGTCAGAAAGGAAAATTATTGTGCGAGTGCGAGAGTTTGATAGCGAGGTTAGACCATGTTCAACGGGGATACCGCAAGGGTCTATATTAGGGCCAGTACCATTCCATCTATATTACCATCTATATTACAACAGTACCATTACATGTAAATGTAATGGTACTGTTCATAGAGAGGTGTTTTTCTTTTTGCTTTGCTGATGATGGCATTGGTAGCAATTCATAAAAAGATAAAAATGACCGAGCTTTATTTGCAGGAGGATTTTATTAATTTGTTGAGGTGGACACATGATGATGGACATCATTATTTCAGTTAAAACAAAAATAGTACATGTTTCGTCACCTCACAATATTAACCATAATATAAGTATAAGTATTCCTTTGATTACTTACACAGCAATGTTTGTCAAAACGTTAGCAGCATTCAATTTCTATTAAATTAAATCAGTTTACAGCCAGCCGTATTTAAGGGTGGACATCGACCAAAACTTTTGCTGGGATGTGCATATTGTAGAATTGGGTAGTAGGCTTAGGTCGTGTTTGAATCAGCTCTGCAAACTTAAGTTTATATTGCCTTTTACTCTTTTAAGAATGATTTATAGTGCGCTTGCTGAGTCCGTTATTTCATACGCCTTGACAGCATGGGGTAATGCTTCGTTTTCGAATATAAAACATATTCTTCTATTACAAAACAGAATGCTAAGTTTAGTAACGCCTAATAAGCCAAATGAACTATGTTTTACAATCAATGATTTAAATACAGTGTGTGATGTCCTTATTTGTTATTATTTATTCTTATTATTTATTGATATTATTCATTAATTATATATAAATTGGTATTGAAGTTTTACTATGCCAGGATATGATGTAATAGACAATATTAATGTGTATACTCGTGCCAAAGAAGCTTTTTTTAAATTACTTAAAGGATTAGTCAGGTGATAAACTAAAAAATCACCAATGAGACATAAGTGCATGAAATTCAGTTATGTGTAAAATAGAATTGATATAGGTTGCTTCAATGCAATAAAAAAAAATAGTTAACATTTAGCTATTCTATAAGATTCACTTCGCAAACTCTGCTGCATTTTTCTTCTAAAGCGCAGTACAGCTGTATCGGTTCTGAGGTCGCTAACGCCTGCCTGATAGACAGAGCACTCATTGTGTAATACGAGTCCAGCCAGCGCTCCGCGAAACACTCGGCGACTGCGGACAGTACCGCTTAAAACAGATTGCAACTTTTCTGCACATCAAGTCACAAGACAATTAATTGCAGGGCATTTTGTAGAAGTACACGTTTGTACTAAGAAGCATGTTATCGGTAGAGAAACGATGCACATTAAACCTCCTGATCGATTTTTGATAAGTGCCCTATTTTAGCGGTGGTTTTACTATCCCGATGCATAGTTTTTTGTAGATGGGAATTACCATGAGAAAAGTTGCTCGGTGCTACTTAATAGCAACAAGCCAAAAAATCGCGTTTTCTTTAATTTTTTAACCACCTGCTTTTAAAGTATGGTATCTTTTAGTCATGTTTTCCATATTTGAGGGTGGACATATACAAATGATAGTTCTTTAGTTTTTTATCTGACTAACCCTTTAAGTTTGATAATAATTACGGCAGGTGTATATTGGAATATTGTGTGCCATTTAATTTTAACAGGCTTCCCAAAGACCTGAGGAACTTGGATAGTATGAGCACAGACAATCCCTTATCTGTGGTATGAATACTGTGAAAAGGGAATTAAAAGTGTTTTTGTTACGTGATGCTATCACATAATGTAAATAGGATTAAAAGAATGCTCAGTGTTTTTGTATTTTGTGTATTATATTATTATGTATTATTATGTACGGGGAGGAAGTATTCAAGCAAGTGCAGAAGTTTGAGAGCCTTAGGGTGAAGAAAAACCGTGTGTTGTGTGACTTGTCTTTTCTGTGCCAGTGTAGAAATAAAGGCGTGATACCGAAGTTCGCATCGATTCGACACCCACTTACAGCAAGCTTTTCTACGATGAAGATTTTTCGTAGAACCAGTGAAGCTCTGGTAAGAAATCAAATCCACAATTGTCGCCGCATCCTAGCCTCTGTGTCATCTGAGCTATACTCTGGTATAACTGGTCAATTTGACCAGTTTCCTTAACAGCGCTGCGGCGAGTTTTGGAAGCTCGCATATGACATAGTTAACATTGAAGACATAGGCGAAAAACCACTTATCTCGCTCTAGCTACGAAAATAATTTTTTTAGCGGGAGACTTATTTGAAAGCGTTTATGGGAATTACAATTCTACGTATTTTGAAAGTATTACGAAAAATCTACATGCAGCAATGAGGGAGTTATTGATCGTAAATGATCTTCTTGCGTGTGGCTGCTGCGCGAATCTCGCCTCTAAGGCGTGACCTTCTGTCGTATACGCAGGCTGAGCCGTCGCTGGTGTGCGTAAGGTCTACTAGCGAGATTTGAGTGAGATGCACATTTCAAACGAACAAGCCGCGCCAAGAAACCGTTGTACAACTAGCAAATATGAAAATGGAACCTATCAACACGCTCATTGGATCTGATAGATCGGCGAATAGTGTACATCACCAAGCAAGTGTATTTTTTTCTTACGGTTGATTTCTTAATATGACAAACTGGTAATATAGCACTGAATTTAACATTCCGCCTCGATATGTTTATCACTTATTTGTATAATTCATTTTTTAACAAATGCTGTATACATAGCCTACCAGACGTTTGTGAGAAGTTTAAAAATAATAAATAATTACACTTCCTTTGTATATGATTTACAAATCCCGAACCTAATATTGCACATTTAAGTCAACTTGACGCGCCGATCTGTCAGATCCAATGAGCGTGGTTCTATTTTCATATTTGCTAGTTGTACAACGGTTTCTTGGCGCGGCTTGTTCGTTTGAAATGTGCATCTCACTCAAATCTCGCTAGTAGACCTTACGCACACCAGCGACGGCTCAGCCTGCGTATACGACAGAAGGTCACGCCTTAGAGGCGAGATTCGCGCAGCAGCCACACGCAAGAAGATCATTTACGATCAATAACTCCCTCATTGCTGCATGTAGATTTTTCGTAATACTTTCAAAATACGTAGAATTGTAATTTCCATAAACGCTTTCAAATAAGTCTCCCGCTAAAAAAATTATTTTCGTAGCTAGAGCGAGATAAGTGGTTTTTCGCCTATGTCTTCAATGTTAACTATGTCATATGCGAGCTTCCAAAACTCGCCGCAGCGCTGTTAAGGAAACTGGTCAATTGGGTAAGTTGCTTAGCCCTTACGATTGGAACAGGGTAGAAAAGTTGTCGGCTAACAAAGTGCACGTCCTGAAAGACCAAATCGAAATAGTCCACCGTGGGAAGCTCAGTAATCTCACAAGTAACAGTGGAATTGAAAGTAAAAGCGTGAATAAAACACAACAATCGCGAGTAGTTCACAACCTCTCCAACAAGAGCCTATCACAGCCAGCCGTTGATGCTCTTTCGAAAGGGATGAATTTCGCACTGTCGCCAAACCGCATTCCAGTCGAGGAGATTATAACGGGAGTGGAAGCGGCCGTACGTGAACTACCCCGCGAACAAGCTGAAGAGGCGCGTGTTGAGACCGCACGCCTGATTAAACACGCTAAACCCCCACCTGTCAACATTACTAAACAGGAAATAGCCGCACTGAATCAACTAAAACGAGACCAAGACCTAATTGTTTTGAAGGCTGATAAAGGGAATGCAACAGTTGTTATGAACACTTCCGACTATAAAGACAAGATGTTGACCTTATTAAACTCAAAGACTTACAAACAAATCAACAAAAACCCTTTGAACCGCATTGGACAAAATTAAGAAACAGCTGATTATTCACGACCCTAAAATACCTAGAATATACGGTCTTCCGAAAATCCATAAACCGGAAGTGCCCCTCAGACCCATTGTCAGCGCTATCGACTCACCCACGCAACCTCTGGCAGCTTATTTATCAAAACAGTTACAACCTTTAGTACCATCGGCTGATTCCTACGTTAAAAACTCTTACCATTTTGTGGAAATTATTAATAACACTATTGCGAAACCCGAGGACATTCTTGTTAGTTTCGACATTGTCTCTCTTTTCACGAACGTACCAACAATCGAAGCCATTGATGTGTTACGGGACCTTATGCCCCTCTCACCACATATTGTGAAGCTGGCTGAACATTGCCTTAACACCACCTTCTTTACGTTCGAGGACAAATTCTATGAGCAAACAACAGGCAGTCCGATGGGTAGTTCATTAAGTCCAGTCATAGCCAACATTTTTCTCCAGTCTTTTGAGTCCAAAGCCCTTAACACAGCGAGTGTTAAACCCCCCCTTTGGAAGAGATATGTGGACGACATATTTTGCATATGGCCGGGCAGTTTGGAACAACTCGATGCCTTCCACTCTCATTTGAACAGCATACATCCGAGCATTCAATTTACTAAAGAAATAGAGTCCGATAAACAGCTTCCTTTCCTTGACGTGCTAGTTACAAGGCTGGAAAACGGAAAATTGGGCCATTCTGTGTACCGCAAGCCCACTCACACTGATTTATATTTACAAGCCTCTTCCCACCATCATCCGAGCCAGAAGCATTCAGTCATAAACTCACTGGTATCACGTGCCAAAAGAATATCAGACAAAAACAGTTACAGTATGGAAAAGAAATCGTTACTTGAAATTTTAAAAAACAATGGTTACAGTGAAATAAGTATTCGTAGAGCTTTTGACAGAGACCCTGTAAACCATGAAAACACTACACAGGAACAAGAGGAAAAAACTAAATTTGCAGTACTACCCTACGTAAAATACACCACAGATCGCATTAGTCGGTACTTAAAGACTCTACACATTAAAACCGTTTTCAAGCCTCGGAAAAAGATTGCTGACATGCTGCGGTCCCCTAAAGATCAGAGTATTTTGAGTGGGAGTGGCATATACAAAATACCGTGTAAGTGCGGCCAGTGTTACATTGGACAAACATGTAGAACTGTAGCTACCAGAATTAAAGAACACAGACACCATTGTGCTAAGTTAAGGGACGACCTGTCAGCAGTCGCCAAACATGCAATTGACAACGTCGCTAACCCCGACCATGAGATACTTTTCGATCAAACGAAAATAATCTGTCATGAGTCCTCCATGTGGCCTAGGCTTATCAGGGAGTCCATAGAAATAGCCAAACATCGCAACAACATGAATGGTGACGTGGGAGGCTATAGACTGAGTTCAACCTGGTCTCCAGCTGTTAACATAGCAACCAAACAGCACTGGCAACAACTTCAACATCAACAACAACTACAACAGCATCAGCAACAACAACAGCAGCAACAGCAACGACAGCAAGAACTACTACAACAGCGACAACGAACGCAGCACACAACGAGCGAATGGGGCGCCACCACCAGCGCCACACCCACCTGTACCCAAGCTGACAGTCACCCCCTCAGTGTCCGGCGAGAACCTAGGCGGAGTGGTCGACTTAGGGAACGCGCTAGGCACTCCTGAAGATGTCCCTCACAGAAGGGACGAAACGTCGAGGTAAGCCACCTTATAACCCACGACGCGGCGAAACATCCCGTTCAAGTTATAATTTTATTTCAAGATATTTATTATTGTTGTAACAATCGTTTGGAGTCAAGATCTAATTTAATTTTGTTTTGTTTGTTATCCCCATGCACACAAGCTACGTGTGTAGCTTTGTGGGATTGTATCGAATGTAATTTAACTGGGTACTTGTATAATAAAGGGAAAAAAAATATTTGTATTATAATTATTATTATTGTTGTTAGTATTATTACTGGTTTTGTTATTGTTATTGTTATTATTATTATTATTATTACTATTATTATTATTATTATTATTATTATTATTATTATTATTATTATTATTATTATTATTATTATTATTATTATTATTATTATTATCATTATTATTATTATTATTATTATTATTATTAGTATTATTTTTTTTTGCAATACATTCACACTCATGTATGATTGTATTGTACCACACCATTGGATTTATGTGACCACATAAAATTCTACTAATATCGATAATAAGCGGTAATTAAGTCATTTAAGTTAACTACAATGAAAATGAGAATTGTTTGCGGATCTAAAAGTCAGACTTCATCCTTTCCCAAAGTATCTCGTTTATAAGTGATCTTACTCCTTACCCCTTTCATCTGTAGAAACTGCCATCCAAATTAATCCATCGTTGATGGTGCTAACTGAAATCTTGGACAAATCCCTTTGGATTATCAGCCGTTCACCTATAGAGTCCTTGGTAGAATGCGACATCAAGGACCCCTCTCATACTTCAAGGACGACGAATGGTAGTGCATGCAAAATTATTAGAGGAATAATATATCAACGTTGTGAATGCTAACGTTATAGAGGAGTAAGTCGGAGCCAATCAGGGGACCTTATTCATCCATGACTTCAAGGTTGCTGTGGAACAATATCTGATTGTTCTTCAATATGTTCATTTGTTTTCGTTGGGGCTTAATTTGTGATTCTTGGAATTACAAGAAACGTAGTATTTAATTTCCATATGTTTTTTTTATTATCAATTTTTATAAAACAACGAAAAGTTTTAAAATTTCAGGTTTTCTATCATAATGTGGTGAAGTATTCAAAACCAAATCAGTATAGGGGCATTATTTTGTCAACAGAATATGGCTCGGTCCAGAGTCTTTTCACATTCTATTGCCATTGGTAATCGCAGGTTTAATAACAATTATTTTATGTGTGTTCATTTTCCATGTAAAAAATAAAATCGCTTGCAACAATGTATGCTGCCATACAATAAGTTGACTAGTACGGACCTAAGACTTCATCAGTTTTTATCACACGAGTATAGAGGCGGACGAATGATATTTAGTTTGGGAATATAAGTATAATATAGAAAATGGAACCTAAAATTGAATTATTGTGCTATTGTGGGTTCGGATTGGGTAAAACGACACAAATTAGAAATTGATTAAATTGTCTAAATCTCCTTTTCAATTTAATATGCTAATAACGTGTATTTAGCAATACTTATACTTGTTTGCTAAATTTTGATTTCGATTAGTATTTTGTGAGACGACCGTAAAACGCTGCTTTCAAGCTTCCTTGATGACTTTCCTCTCAATTAAACCATTTTACACTTTAAAAGAATTTTTTGATAACTAACAACTTAAATTCCTGTTTCTCTTACCCATCCTTATTGTTATTTCTTAATGTATTTTGTAGTTTTCTAGATTTGTATGTATATTTTATTTTGTATGTATAGTTATTTTGTATAGTTTATACCAATATTTGTATTATGTACAAATCATACGGTGAAATAAAATAAATAAATAAATAAATAAATCAACAGTGTGATTACTGCCACACATCACGAGCACTATCTAGCTGCAAACCTAGGAACCAAGGTGTGAGGTGCGCTCTCTTTCGTGTGAGCAAAGAGACGAGAATTCAAGACTATTGATTAAACTTACACACTGGGAATGAACATTTTACAGCTGTCTCTTCAACCGACAACAGCTTCTGCTAGTTTACTATACGTCTATAGATAGCTATGCTGTGTCATAAGTGAAACAGTAGGTAATAATAATAGTAATAATAATAATAATAATAATAATAATAATAATAATAATAATAATAATAATAATAATAATAATAATAATAACAACAACAATAACAATAACAATAATAATAATAATAATAATTATAATAATAATATTAATAATAATACTAAAATAATAATAATAATAATAATAATAATAATAATAATAATAATAATAATAATAATAATAATAATAATAATAATAATTTTAATTGATGTTGCCGTATCTTTATGCCACAATGTAGAGACAACTTGGCGGGAAAAGATAAACAGATATAAGGAGTTACCTATTGAAATAAAAAGGTTGTGGAAGCAGAATAGTGTAACCACCTTATCTGTGGTGTAACTGTTGTACCGTTAATTATTTCAGCAAATGGTATTGTTCCGCGTAAACTCCATGACAGTATTAAACTAATTGGTCTCCACCCGAACATATACATCGAGATGCAAAAAGCAATAATTTTGAACACGTGTAGGATAGTACGAAAATTTTTGAACTAAGAAGAATGAAGACTTCAAGAAGTTCTCCATCCTGATGGTGGTTTTCGTGGTTTCCACCATACGAAGAGCGAATGCTGGGATGAGTACAAATCGCCACGACCGTACATAGCATCCACAGTTTGTTTTGGAAAAGTAATATGGACAATGATATATTGCAGTGGCGGCTCTAGCGTAAGGGCTCAAGGGCACGTGCCCCCTCCTGGGACTCACGGAAATATCTTTAATTATAAGTTGTTATTTGGTACATCAATTACGTTGTTGTGGCAACTTTCAAATTTAAGTTTCGCTGAAGATATATTCATTTTTGTGTCCACTTTGTTTATTTTTGGAAGAATATTGGTCGTAGAAGTTATTTCATTGCTTGCGCCAGCTACGATTCTGCAGCGTCCACTGTCCAGGCTAAACAGCGTTGTGCCCTCGTATTTCAACAGTTCAGACCCCCAGGCACTGTTTGGAGCTAGACCCTTATGGACGAAATACATTGGCAGGGGGCACATCTAACGCGTAGCCACCACCGACACCGAAGATGAGAGAGAAAAGAAACCCAACCCTGCAGGCAGAAGACCTTTTCTGAGTAAACACCAAGAACGATAAAATAGACCTCGGCACGGACTTAATAGGGAGTCAAATGATAGAAAATGTTACTTAAATTCAAAGTCTCCTTTTTTAGTTTATAAGTGTACCTGGCTAGAAAGACATGGCACTCCTTTCATTCAATAAGAGGATACACAACAAGGAGTGGTAACTAGAAAACGGCCATTTATGCTATTTTAAAACTAAATTACTGGTGAAGTGTGTTGTTGTCACAGTATTGTCAGTCAGTAGGTATTGGGTTATCGTGCGAGTGAGTTGTGTTACTGCCGTGTTCGCATTTGTGTATTATGTTTATGTGTTGTAATATCGTATTGTTTTCGTAAATAAGAATTCTTTGGCGCATATTCTAAGTTGTGAACATCAAATTAGTTACGATCAAAAACTAGTATTAAAAAACTGGGACCTCCAGTAACTCATCTTAATTTGGAGCAAACTTCGTATGGAAAAAATAGAACTTATTGCCGAAAATTCCTAACCCGGTACTCTCTGCCTTAGCCATGCTGAAAATTGAAAAACATACTTATAAATACGATTCCCGACCTCTACAACATCGTAATCGAGAGGTTTGCTCGAGACAAAAACAGAAGAATGGTTTTAACTACCCGCTACCGATAGGTGAGTAACGTGTTCTTACATTTCCTTAGTAAAATTCTCCTTTTTTAGTGATGAGGGGGGGGGGGGGGTAAATTACGTTGTGCCCCCTGCAATGTGGATGTTACGGGTCGCCACTGAATATTGTATTAGTTCTAAGTAGATTTTAATAAGATAAACACATGGAAATACTTGACATTTATGTCCGTACCACATTTTTACGCCGGTTTTGACCGAGTTTGTATGTATTGTAACAATAAAATAATAATAAAAATAATAATAATAATAATAATAATAATAATAATAATAATAATAATAATAATAATAATAATAATAATAATTATAAAAAAAATAATAATAATAAAAATAATAATAATAGGCCTAATAATAATAATAAAAGTAATAATAATTTTTTTTTTTTTTTTTTTTTATTGAGAGTTATATTGACACAAAAGTATACATAGGACATGTATTGTTATCCCACTAAGCCCTTAGGCTTGACTGTGGGGTTCTCCCCAAAAGAAACAAAAATACACAAAAACCACAAATAATTCCATATTAACATAATTAATTTAAAAATGAAAATAAAAAAAAATTATTAAAACAATTGTGAAGAAAATGAAGATTTACAAACATTAACATACACATTATAAGCTACCAAAGCAAATAATAATAATAATAATAATAATAATAATAATAATAATAATAATAATAATAATAAAAATAATAATAATAATAATAATTTTTTTTTGATAACCATGTTCTGTACAATACAATCATTAAATAAACATTCGACATCCCACAAAGCTAAGTTCATAGCTTGTCTGTGGGTTATTTACCAATGAAAATAATAATACGGACTTAGTTACGGACAAAGATGAACATGTTGCGTAATGCAAATACAATATACAGAATACCTTACAATTAAAAACAAACAAACAATCACTAACTTATTTTTAACACCTACATATTACTACACACTGCAATTAACGAAGGCCCATACATGGCAAGGACAAAAACACCGACGATACTAATAATGAAAATATAATAAACTAAAGCGAATGTAACAAAAGAAACTCTTTTACTGATATTTTTACTTGGTTCATTCTATCCGAATCTTTCAGTTCAATCGGCAACATATTAAAACATTGTGGCACTTTTACATGCAATGATCTTTCACCATATTTATTAACAAAATTGGGAACTCTGTACACTTTGGAGGCTTTTGCTTTTGTACAAATGCTATGGTCAATTTCAATTTCGAATTCGTTAGTGAAATAAAATTTGATAATTAACTTATAGATGTACAAAAAATTTACAGAAAGCAAGTCTAATAATTTAAAAAGCTGATTTGAGGAACAATGGTCAGTTATGTGATTTGGGAGTATGTGTTTAATCATCCTGATCTGTAGGCTAATAATTTGTTTAAGATACATATGAGAAGCATTTCCCCAGGCTAACACCGCGTACGAGATTAAAGACTCTACCAAGGCGATGTACACTGTGCGAAGTAAACTATATGGAAGAATATCCTTCAAACGATAAAGTTGCACAGCACACGGTCTAATCCGGTTGCATACCCTAGCAATCTGTTTATCCCAAGAAAAGCATTTATCAATCACAATACCCTAGTAGCCTACTCATGGCTGTACACCGACTCAATTACTTGATCGCAACTGCAAGTTATGTCCGTGGCATTTTGGTTAAAAGTATTATGCAAGCACTGGACTGAGTGTGATATAACTTTAACTATCGAGTTATGATTGGTATTCAGAGGAGTAGATATATGTACAATTTTATTTTTTATAGCATTTACAATCAAGCCATCATCATGAGTCCACCTCAGCAAGTTTATATAGTCTTCTTGCAAATACTTTTCCGCAATATGAATATTCTTGTGAATCGCAATAAGTGGAGAATCATCAGCGAAAAAAAATGCAGAACACTTCTTAAAAATTCGCGCCATCTCATTTACATACATTAAGTATAACAATGGTCCCAAGATAGATCCTTGTGGCACCCCTGATTTGATCATTTTAGCCGTGCTATAATCCTCCCCAATTTTTACAATTATCTTTCTATTATCTAAATAACTCTCAAACCACCGTAGAATTGGACCTCTCACACCAATATTGTCCAATGCTTGCAATAATTTCTTGTGATTTAGAGTATCAAATGCTTTTGTGAAGTCCACAGAAAGTTTTATAAAAAAAGTTTTATAATTGAAAGTTAAATAAAAAAATTCATTTTCATGACACCCGTTTTTCCAAAAATATTAATGTTAAAAGGGTTTGTGAAACTTCTACGCAAAGAACGTTGACTTTTAATGGTTTAAAGCTCTATAATGAATTTGTAAAATATCTTAATGATATTAATGTTCAGCAAGCAAGTGTAAAGAACATGACAGAATTTGTTTAAAACAAATTTACCATATGAGTTGTATATGTACATTATGTATTACATTAGCATTTGGCTAAATAAAGAATTATTATTATTACAAACATACATACTACATGAAAAATTTCATTTAACTTAGAGTTAATAAGATCAGAGAATTTCAGTAAAAGATCAGATGTACTTTTCCCCTTTTGAAAGCCGAATTGATTTTTGTTTATGATAGAAAATTTAGTCAAAATAGTTATTTAAACAATCATCCACATATCTTTCCATTACCTTGTCGACTACAGACAATAAGGCAATTGGACGATAGTTGGAATACTCGTAGTGGCTTCCTTTTTTATAAACCGGTCTCACTATAGCTATTTTTAACATTTATGGCACGACACCTTTTATCGATAAATTTATCAGCAAAGCCAGTGATGGACTGATCTGATCCTTAATATTTTGTAAGTCTTTAACCCTTATTCCGTCAAACCCAGCTTGTTTACCACTATTCATTTCTTCGATAATTTTTCCCACTGTTTCCGCATCAATAGGGGGTATGTATACTGGTTGCCTCTGAACGTTAATTAATCTGTTTTCTCCTTGAACCGTTTCACTACAAATCACATCACAGTTATGAACAATACGCTCAACCTCTTCCACAAAAACGTTTTCTAATGAGTTTGCTATAGTAACAGATGACTCACTTTTACCCAGATACTTTTTAATTACCTCATCTACTGACTCTTTCTTTTTCTTGCGTATTATAGTATTTATAGCTTAAGCTACGTTTCTTTAATGTTTCCGTTTCCCCTATTTCTTTCCAAAAGTGCACGGTAATAATTTTGTTTTGCTAGTTTGATCTTTTTGTTTACTTTATTTCGGAGGTTATTGTATTCAGTCCTATATACACCTTTCGTAAGATTTAAACATTTACATTTTTTCCATTGTTGAAAAAAACGGTCTCTTTTTGCTATCATTTCTAATAACTCCGACGTCATCCAAGATTGATTACTCCTTTTCTTATTACTTTTCTCCTTGACGAACGCTGCCCGTTCATCCAATAGTTAATATAAATATAAAATAAATAATAATTAATATAAAATAGTTAAAAATAATAGTAATAATAATAGTAATAATAATAATAATAATAATAATAATAATAATAGTAATAATAATAATAATAATAATAATAATAATAATAATAATAATAATAATAATAATAATAATAATAAAATAGTCTTTATTTTTAACTTGCCGAAACTTAAGGCCATAAGGCAATTTCTTCTGCTTGACCAAGCTGTAGGACACATTCATATAGGCTCAAATTATCAAAATACATTTTAGACTTTCTAAAACTAGCTTAAATCTAATATAATAGAAAAACAAAATAAATATAATATGGAGTAATGTGTAAACAAATAAATACCTTTAGCAATTAATTATTAAACTAGATTAACTCGATAATCTACTATACTCGATAATTAAAACAATGCCAAATATACTTGCACATAGAATTATAATTGATAAATAATAATTACACATATATAAAAAGACTGAAGTTAAACACACACTGCACAACACAACCAAATTAAACGAACACATTACAAAACACCATAATGATAATAATTCTTTGTAGGGTGAAAACAATAGATGTGATACGTTGTGTAATGATCGTCGACATACTTTTGTTTACATGGAAGCATTGAGAAAATACGAATGACACTTTTACTTGAAAATCAGTGAAGACAACGACCCTAAAGGTTGGCGGGAACAGATTCCATGCTTTACCTATGGAGACAAGAAAGGAGTGTTTAACAACTGAAAGAGTAGGCTAAGAATAGTGTATATTATAACGATGATTCGAACCCACGGCCCTCAGCCCAGCCCTCTCTCATCAGGAGAAATATCCGATATTCTCTGCCGTTTGCGTCTAACAAAGATTGAAAGAACATACAATCATCATAAGCTTACAGTTTCAACTAAACAAGTGTACAACATTAGGCCGTACATGTTAAATGCAATACAATCATTGAGTACACATTGCGTAGGCCTAAAAAGAAAAATAACAATCAAGAAATAAAGAAAATACACCTAAGTGAGTCATACTAAAAATGTTGAATCCTCATCAGAAGCCTACACCATTTTACATAAATTATCGTTTGAATAGTATGTTGGAATATACATCAATATAAATAACTAGAGCAACCAAGACTTTTCATACACATAATGTTGATAAGTGTATATTATATCGTGCTGAGTAACATCAATTTTCTAATTTTTACACACAATTTTGAAATAAAAGTAAACATCGTAGTTGTAAAAAAATTGAAGGTGAGAGGTGTTGATTAAAGTGCGATGAAGTTGGTCTTGGGCAGAGTAGTAAATAGTAATAGTAATCCTTCACTCTGGATGTCTATTTGATCTCGATGTCCCCAGCCGTCTGTCGATAGGACTCAAGCTGAAATCAACACACATAATTGATTAGTTCAATGACGTAATACGAAATTTAGGTAGTACAAACTTGAATGCTTTATTGCCAGATGCACAGTCGTTATGGTTGCTATGGAGTTTGTTTTTCTTATGAAAAATAGCATAGTAATAAAACAACTCCATAGCATACTTGACTAAACTGTGCATCTGGCCCTTATAGTCTCATGTTCGTCAAATAGTTGTATTATAAATTAACTTTCACAAATACTGAAGTATCCTTCAAAGAGGAGCAACCACTTCAAAATGTTTTGACTAAGAAAGTGGACAGCTAGAAATGTGTTGGATTCGGGATGATTTTCAGATTGCTTAAAGTACAAAAAACAAATTTGCGTAAAGCTGTAGTACAAAATAGAGAATGATTTACGGTTTATATTGAGTTCGGGTTGTATTCACTACTTTCTATAAATGAACAATTCGTTCTCTACAGGTCGACCTGTAAAACAAATTGTTTTAGTAGTATAGATTTACGTGCGTGTGCGTGTGCGTGTGCGTGTGCGTGTGCGTGTGCGTGTGCGTGTGCGTGTGCGTGTATCGGCCCTGTTCGGTGGGCCCGAATAGGGTAGGCGGTCTCTTGCAAAGCGCAGCACTTACCCATTGTCTCAGGAGCGGTGACAGTGCAAGAGATGGCTGTATCGGCCCTGCCCGGTGGGCCCGAATAGGGTAGGCGGTCTCTTGCAAAGCGCAGCACTTACCCATTGTCTCAGGAGCGGTGACAGTGCAAGAGATGGCTGTATCGGCCCTGCCCGGTGGGCCCGAATAGGGTAGGCGGTCTCTTGCAAAGCGCGTTGCACTACGGTATCCTCCAAGGAGCTTAGTTCCCCAGGAAACGCTACCATCGGAGTATCCGCCTCGGACCTCTTACCGTGGCCACCAAAGCAGGAGTGACCAAAAGCCGTACAACCCCCTGAAACATACGTCACCATAAGTCATTAACACAATACTGCATTTTGAGCATAGTCCTTTTTTTCACTATATACACGACTATCCACCAATATTTTTGGTAGTTTATAATGAAGGACATTTGTAAAAGGTTACATATTATTTAAAAAAACAAAATATTATCGGTGTCTCTGAAAGCCCGTCCCTGTAACTTGAGTGGGTGGTAGTAATGTTTCATTTTAAATGATATACATTTATTTATTGTCCCCGTTGTAAGTCAGTCTTGTAGATGGATATGGATGCGTCATGTCGCTCAAGTAGGCCTATAATGCCTCACGCGTGTCCTGGCCACCGTTCCCGCTTGGTACAAGAGGCTATTGAGGGTACATTCCAAAACCTCCTGTAAATGTTGTGGTTCTAGCGTCAGCTAGCATGTCCTAGCGTCACATTTTGTTAAGTGTTTCGGAACGCCTACAAGCGAAAAGATGGAGAAAATGCGCGCTAAAATTTTGTAATGAGTCAATTTTCAAAATTCTGCTGCAATAGAGTGAAGTAACAATAATGGTATACTATTTAGCCTAATTCGATTTTTTCAATTCCAGCCTCGAAATCCAGCTTTTTAACTAAAATGACTACAAATCTTGAATATTATAAAATATGTAAAACTATAACCAATCTACAATCACAATGAACGTGTAATCTCCGGTGAGAAACACAAACAAGTGCTGTAGGTGGAAGACCATTCGTGACTTTATTAAGAGTTGGGGGGGTAATAGTCTTTAAAATACGAGACATAATTTTGTGGATTATTGCAAACGATGAGAGCAATAGTCGACGAGTCTCTGCACGAAGAGATCGTGATGACTAATTATAAATGGCAAGCGTAGACATTTCTGCCTTAGGAGCAAGGATCTCGTAATAATTAAAATCCAATTTCCAGATTTTAATTGATACCTTATTTAATGTAGACGAATCTTTGAACCGTTAAGTGGTAGGTCTCCAATTATTACTAATTGCCATCGATAAACCATGGAACCAATACTAAAAAAAAATACGTAAAGCTGATTTTACTCTTGTTATATTGGTTTGCTAATACATTTGTTATGTTCTTAATCATATCTCTATTAGATACAGTGTTTGCCTTCCTTCTTCCATAATAATAATAATAATAATAATAATAATAATAATAATAATAATAATAATAATAATAATAATAATAATAATAATAATAATAATAATAATAATAATAATAATAATAATAATAATAATAATAATAATAATAATAATAATAATAATAATAATAATAATAATAATAATAATAATAATAATAATAATAATTTCATTTCATTTCATTTCATTTATTTCATTGACACAAAAATACATATACACTCATTTTGGCATAAGACTACCATGAGCACTTTGCTCGCGCGGTGGTTAGCTCACAATGTCATTAAAACAAATATTTATTTGCTGTGCCGCCGCCTAATAACCATATACATATACACACAACAAAAAACTAAAAACTAAAACATTTAAAATGTAAAACTACAAATAGATATTAAAACAACATTTGCATCACTCAATTAAAAAAGTATCTGTTGATTCGATTTGCTTTAAAACATCCCTAGCTTTCATTTTGAAATTACTCAGAGTCATCCTAGCATTAAAGTCAGGCATTAACTTAACCATTATGTTAAAAAGAGTTGGTCCTCTATATGACAGTTGATTGCGCACATTTGACATTACAAACTTTGGGACATTAATTTTATACAATAAAGCTTGTCTTGTAATAGAGGAACTGACCACTGGTTTATATGAACAAGAATTATTAAAAACATACACGATAGTCTTAAAAATATACAAATGTTTCAAAGGTAAAATACATAACATCGAATATAGAAAAGTGGTGGAATCTCCTTTCCGCATATTACAGATAGTTCTAAGTGCAAAGTTCTGTGACGCAATTAATGGGTGTAACTTGCTAGCAGAGGCACCTCCCCAGTGCACAATTCCATATTGCAGGTTACTCTGATACAACGCAAAATACAACTGCCGCAACACCTCCACTGGCATAAATTTCCTCATGTGATAAAATAACAGTATTATAGGCCTGATTTTTGACTGCAAATAATTGATGTGATCGTACCAATGTAACGCCGAGTCAATGAATACCCCCAGGTATTTAATGGATTCGCACCTTTCAATCTCATTACAATTACAGATAGCAGCTGTACAGTCTGGGAAGTGATATTTTATTGTCAAATTAGGTATTGCCAGATCCTCTTTAAAACGAAAAATTATGAACTTGGTTTTTGAAATATTTGGAACAAGTTTATTGAGACCAAAGAAGACGGACAACACACGCATGTCTTCATTTATAAGGGCCTCAAGTATACTGTACGATATTGCGGAAAGAGCCAGTGCTGAGTCATCGGCGAAAATTGTGACTTTAGAATATAGTGGCAAGTAAGAGAGTTCGTTTATAAAAATTAGAAAAATTACAGGACCTAGAACTGATCCTTGTGGTACACCATGAGTCACAATCTTCGTCGAGCTACACACCCCTTTGATCATTACCCTTTGCACTCTATTCGACAAATAAGAACTAAACCACTTTCCCATAACACCTCTGATACCGCAATGATAAAGCTTGTCCAAAACAAGTGTATGGGACACCATGTCAAACGCTTTGGCTAGATCTAAATATACAGCTAAAGTTTTATGTCCCTTTTCCAATGACGCTGTTATAAATCGCACATGGTTATCAATAGCCATATCGCAATTTCTATTAGGTAAAAATCCAAATTGATCAGGAGAAAAAAAGTTAACAGATGTTAAAAAATGCATGACTATTCTTTACACAAATTTCTAAAATTTTTGATACTGTAGGAAGAACAGATATCGGACGGTAATTGTTTACTTCAGCCTTACTTCCTGATTTAAATATCGGAGTTATTAGTGCTTCTTTCAATACATCCGGTACACAGCCTTGCATAATAGATAAGTTAAACAAATGCTTTAAGATAGGAACAAATACATCAATGTTATTCTTAACCATACACACATTGAGTTTATCGACGCCTGCACTCTTTTTAGATTCCATATTACGTATAATCTCAACTAACTCGCTTTCTGTAATCTCATCACAGCGCAAAGTCTTATCTATCCATCTTGCAGAAGCAACTTTAGGGTTATGGCCCACATCCTGCACTTGCCGATTGCTTTTAACCAAAACATTACTTGCGACGTTAACAAAAAAATTGTTGAAATGTTCAGCCACCAACTGTGGATGATCATCAGCAGAGACACTCTTACCGCTTATAGTTATGTTACGCACTTCATCCTTATCGTTACATTTTAGTATTTTGTTTGCAACTTGCCAAAAATTAGTACCTTTTTGCTTAGCTTTTATCAACTCATCAGAATAAAACTCAATTTTATCCTGCTGAACCGCCCTATCAACCTCTAAACTTAACAGCTTGTATCGATGACGCAATAGCTCATCATGCGGACGTAACTTCAAAGCTTTGTACAAATCCTGCTTCCTATTTACCAGTTTTATTGTTGCATTTGAGATCCACTGATGACGTTTTCTCGTCCTGCTTGTGAGATTCAGTTCAACCTGAGCCTTAATAATAAGTTGACTCACAATACAATGGAATGACTGAAATGAACTCACAGCGTCGACATTATTTAAAACATTGTCCCAATTTTGACTAATGAGATAAGCACTTTACAACTCGTTATTCACTATTTTAATCACTTTTTTAACAGGACTTAATTTCAACCTACTCAACGAGTGGACTAGCGTAGCATAGCGATCAGTTATGCCGCAGTCTGCTGCCATACAATCAAAAACAATATTTGCTGTGTTGCGGATAAAAATATGATCAATACAAGTGCTTGTGTTATTCTGAACTCGTGTTGGTGTATTTAAAACAGAAATAAAACCTGCAGAATAAAGCAAATTCAAGTAATTGTTTGTTGACGTACACAATGGGATATTATGAGTAGAATCATGTACACGGAGAATGTCAATATTCAGGTCCCCTAGCAAAATACAAGGGTCACTGCACTCCGCCAGAACAGGTTGAATGTCACAAACAAAAGCATCTATAGATGACACATTGGCCCTGCGATACACCGCTAGTAGCGACAACGTACAAATGTTGACAAATAATCTAAGCATTATGCACTCTGCCGTTTCAAAAAGATATGGTTTCCACGTAAACTTCAAATCACTCTTCACGTACATCGCTACACCACCAGACCTGTTATCAGGTCTAGCTTGTAACAACAATGTATAATTTGGGATCTCGTAAAACCGTCTCTCTTCATCACCGATCCACACTTCAGATAGAACTATCACTTTATATTCAAAATCCAAAGAATTTAAATATAGCACCAAATTATTAAAATTCTTTCTAAGACTGCGAATGTTGAGATGGAATACTAACTTCGACCCCCCGTCGAGTCATTCCAGTTCCTGGTCCTGCTCATCACAATTGTCTCGGTCCCTCGGGAGGTCTTCGACGGTGTTGATGCGAATCATCGGGGACTCCTCGTTGCGCCGCATGAACACGTGACCATTCTTCACCCAGGTATACTTGTAGCCATACTTGCGGCCTGCTTGCCGAGCCTCCCACGCTAGACCTCGGAGAGTTGGTGTCAGATGTTCGTTAATGTAGATACGAGCTCTACCGCCAATGTTACCAATTGACTCGTTGGTCACCACTACACGTCGCTTACTCAGCCATTTGTTTCTGATAGCTTTGTTTACAAACTTAACAACAAGAGATTGAGGCTTCCTATTATCACGGCCACGCTTATTTTGAACTCGGTACGCCTCCACAATGTCTGAATTGTCCAAGTTAATCGCTAACTTATCAGCTATTTTCCCAAGAACTGACTCTGTGTTTTCACGTCCATTCTCGGGCAACAATAAGCCCTGAATCTCAATATTGTTTTCAAGTCTTTCATGCTCTTTCAAAGTCTTGTGGACTTTTTCCTTCTTTGCATCACTAATGACTCACTTTTCACTCTGCTAACCTTCATACCAAATTCTTCTGTCACCTCATTCCATTTATCCACCTTGCGTTGTACTTCTTCCGCACCGTCTCCCAATTCCACGATGTCATCTGCATATATCATTGTCCTGGTCTCTAGTCCCTCTTCCTCTTCCCTAGTTAGTAGCCCGAAGAGGGGGATGAATTGTACGTAGGTATTATAGGTCTCGTACTAGAAATTATAAACATTTTCTTTTCGAAGATAGCAATGCAGTAGATTATAAAGTTTGAACATTTTTACTCTAGCGTAAGAAATCTCTTTACATATTTCTTTCAAATACATAATTTACTGACTGACAATTCCAGTTTCCAATAAAACACCCAGCGTCATAGATATCGGTGTAACAATGGCGTAACTTTACAGATTACATTCCTCGCAAAGGGGACAGAAATGGGGATTAATAGATCCCGTTGACAATAACTTATTCGGTTAATGAAATCTCGGCAAACTTCGTTTTTGTTCGATTTAGTAACGGGATACGTTTGTACTTTGTAGTGATACCTTGTTGCACAGTGTTGTTCTATTGGTGTGGCATCGCTGTGTGGGTGAATCTAATTGTAACGCAGGACACGCCCAAGGTTTGTCTTCGTTACGTGGCGCAGTAGCCGGCGCGTTCATGATAAACGGATGACAACGTATTTGGTTTTATGGTAGAAGGTGAAGAGTTTCGCCCTTTACTTCTGTATGCAATCACAGTACGCAAATTGAATGTTAAACTATAACACACCAACACAACCACATTGACTAACATAACAGACTATAGTATGTATGTACTCAAATCTAAACGAATGACTTCCATGGTCTACTTGAAGTACTGAAGCAGGTATGTGAGTGGCCTCAATCTCCTAAATTTAGTCTAGCTTATAGAATAATAATTTTGATGGTGCTAATCATAATTTCATAATTTCAGATATTTTCCAAGATTGGATTCTGTTGACTTTACCACCTTACTTCTAAAATGTTTCATAGTGACATTTTAACACAGTGTTTACTTTTGTATATTAAATTAAGTAACCTCATTTTAAATAATTAAGCACATTGATCTTCGGTAACGATTTTTGTCTTTTGAAACTATAGTGTTGTGTACAAGTATTTTATTCATCTCATATCGTTACTATCATTATCAATGAAAAAATATATTTAAAAAAAATATATATAATAATTTATTATTATTATTATTATTATTATTATTATTATTATTATTATTATTATTATTATTATTATTATTATTATTATTATTATTATTATTATTATTATTATTATTATAACTATTATTATTATTGTTATTATTATTATTATTATTATTATTATATTATTATTATTATTATTATTATTATTATTATTATTATTATTATTATTATTATTATTATTATTATTATTATTATTATTATTTTATTGTTGCAATACATACAAACTCAGTCAAAACTGGCGTAAACATGTTGTACGGACATAAATGTCAAGTATTTCCATGTGTTTATCTTATTAAAATCTACTTAGAACTAATGAAATATATCATTGTCCATATTACTTTTCCAAAACAAACTGTGGATGCTATGTACGGTCGTGGCCGATTTGTACTCATCCCAGCATTCGCTCTTCGTATGATGGAAACCACGAAAACCACCATCAGGATGGTTATTATTACTCATTATTATTATTATTATTATTATTATTATTATTATTATTATTATTATTGTTATTATCATGCTTTCAAATTATTTCTGACTATACTAATAATAATAATAATAATAATAATAATAATAATAATAATAATAATAATAATAGTAATAATAATAATAATAAGAAGAAGAAGAAGAAGAAGAAGATATACCAGGACAACATAACACAAGGGAACTACAGAAGACAGCCATTCTGGGTACTGCTCGCATTTTGAGAAAGGTTCTATAATATTTTGATATCAGTTTTTATATTGAAGTCTTTATGTTATGTTTATATAATTGTTTTATGTAGAATTTATGACATTGCGTGGTCCTGCGATGCGGTGCGGGTGTTTTGGGTTGGCCCGGGTTCGTACCGCGTCGCACCGCAGGGCCACGCGGTGTCATGAATTCAACTATATTTGATTTATGTGTAATATAATAATCTTTGTGATATGTAAAATCTTTTTAAAATGTAATTATCTTTGTAATGTGTAATGTGTGGTTGCAGCACCTAAGAGGTGAGGATCACCTTTGGTGCTGTAGACTAATAATGTACCTGCCATCTGGTGATGTGATAAATAAAGATAATAATAATAATAATTTTTTTTTTTTTTTTTTTAATAATCATTTATTTATTTATTTGCGCATTAAATAAGAATTCCCACTAAGCTAAAACCTTAGCTTAACAGTGGGTTGCATAAACACAAACATTGCAGAGCGAACTGGTACAATTTTAACAAAACAATAATAAACAAAATACACCAACAACAAAATTCTTAAGATAAAGTCCAATAACACTTTCATGTGAACAATTATAAATATAACATGCATAAATAATAGACACAATACATGATACTGGAAGGCTTCAAACTCAATTTAAACTCATAATAAATAGACACTAGACAGGATACTGGATGGCTTCAAACTCAATTTAAACTCATAATAATTAGACACTAGACAGAATACTGGATGGCTTCAAACTCAATTTAAACTCATAATAAATAGACACAAGACAGGATACTAGATGGCTTCAAACTCAATTTAAACTCATAATAAATAGACACTAGACAGAATACTGGATGGCTTCAAACTCAATTTAAACTCATAATAAATAGACACTAGACAGGATACTGGATGGCTTCAAACTCAATTTAAACTCATAATAAATAGACACTAGGCAGGATACTAGATGGCTTCAAACTCAATTTAAACTCATAATGAATAGACACTAGACAGGATACTGGATGGCTTCAAACTCAATTTAAACTCATAATGAATAGACACTAGACAGAATACTGGATGGCTTCAAACTCAATTTAAACTCATAATAAATAGACACTAGACAGGATACTAGATGGCTTCAAACTCAATTTAAACTCATAATAAATAGACACAAGACAGGATACTGGATGGCTTCAAACTCAATTTAAACTCATAATAAATAGACACTAGACAGGATACTGGATGGCTTCAAACTCAATTTAAACTCATAATAAATAGACACTAGACAGGATACTAGATGATTTAAACTCATAATAAATAGACACTAGACAGGATACTAGATGGCTTCAAACTCAATTTAAACTCATAATAAATAGACACTAGACAGGATACTAGATGGCTTCAAACTCAATTTAAACTCATAATAAATAGACACTAGACAGGATACTAGATGGCTTCAAACTCAATTTAAACTCATAATGAATAGACACTAGACAGGATACTGGATGGCTTCAAACTCAATTTAAACTCATAATAAATAGACACTAGACAGGATACTAGATGGCTTCAAACTCAATTTAAACTCAGACAGGATACTGGATGGCTTCAAACTCAATTTAAACTCATAATGATAGGAATAATAATAATAATAATAATAATAATAATAATAATAATAATAATAATAATAATAATAATAATTTTGTATTTATTTATTTATTGATTACGGGGGAGCCTGAATAGCGCCGAATGGAACAACGCCGAATCGATCGTGTGTACTGCACTTTCAAGTATAATCCTAACCCAAAAAAGTAGACCTTGTAACCTGGAACAACGCCGAATCTTTTTCTGCGTTAATCCACCGGAACAACGCCGTATCTTATTCGGCTTAAATCCACCGGAACAACGCCGAATCTTTTTCGGCTTAAATCCACCGGAACAACGCCGAATCTTTTTCGGCGTTAATCCACCGGAACAACGCCGAATCTTTTTCGGTGTAAATCCACCTGAACAACGCCGAATCTTTTTCGGCTTAAATCCACCGGAACAACGCCGAATCTTTTTCGGCGTCAATCTACCGGAACAACGCCGAATCTTTTTCGGCGTAAATCCACCGGAACAACGCCGAATCTCACAGTGTTGGTTATAATTCTTTTAAAAAAATGTTTTTAGGTTCGTCAATACATTTTACTCACTGCACCGTTCAAACAGTGTATTACACAGAAAGTGATTCGGCGTTTTCTCAGTGGATTTACGCCGTAAAAGATTCGGCGTTGTCCGGTGGATTTACGCCGAAAAAGATTCGGCGTTGTTCCGGTGGATTAACGTCGAAAAAGATTCGGCGTTGTTCCGGTAGATTTAAGCCGAAAAAGATTCGGCGTTGTTCCGGTGGATTTACACCGAAAAAGATTCAGCGTTTTTCCGGTGGATTAACGCCGAAAAAGATTCGGCGTTGTTCCGGTGGATTAACGCCGAAAAAGATTCGGCATTGTTCCGGTGGATTTACACCGAAAAAGATTCGTAGTTGTTCCGGTGGATTAACGCCGAAAAAGATTCGGCGTTGTTCCGGTCGATTTAAGCCGAAAAAGATTCGGCGTTGTTCCGGTGGATTAACGCCGGAAAAGATTCGGCGTTGTTCCGGTGGATTTACAACGAAAAAGATTCGGCGTTGTTCCGGTGGTAACGCCGAAAAAGATTCGGCGTTGTTCCGGTGGATTTAAGCCGAAAAAGATTCGGCGTTGTTCCGGTGGATTAACGCAGAAAAAGATTCGGCGTTGTTCCAGGTTACAAGGTCTACTTTTTAGGGTTAGGATTATACTTGAAAGTGCAGTACACACGATCGATTCGGCGTTGTTCCATTCGGCGCTATTCAGCGTCCCCGATTTGCCCTTACGGCTTAGAGTTAGGCATCTTAGTGAATCCAGGCCCAGACAGTAATATAGTCGGTAAGACCAGCCCCATCTTTATCATCCGCGCTGATTTCACGAGAATCAAGGTCACGCCCACTGTTCCAGACAACCTCTTGGACCATTGGCATTTCGTTGGTAAAACAAAACAACTCAACAAGTTGCGTTCTTTAGACGACGCTTATGATACGTAACGTTGTTGTGTAATGTTTTCAACGGCTTCATTCTCTAATGGCCACGTTTGTCGGTCACTCAACTAAAAGTCATTTAGTTTTTTTTTAGTCATTTCCCAGAGGTGTGATAATAGCCAAAAACTCTACGAGATCTGCCATCGTATATACCCAAGCAACACTAATGTTATCTGACACAATCATTATACTGGAAACAATGAACAAACGAATAACAACGACCAAATGCTGAAAACGTGACACATCACATCAACATAATAAATATAACCTGGCCGAGGAAAGACATTGCTTGTTTTCTGGTTTGGCTACATAAGTGCAGAGCACATAAGGAATGCTTCTTTATTTTCAATATCGGTGCAGTTTTGTCAACTAAATAGATAGTACCGTATAGGAACATAATTCATAGTATTTTAGTAAGTGAATGGTTTCTTTTGTAATTAATAATTAGTAACAAAACTTCGACACTTTTTCTTACCCGCTGAAACGGCTAATGACGTTATAATTGATTATGATGAATCTGTTACACATCTGCCTAACAATGTTTTCATTACGTATTCGTATTCAACCCATATTTTTTCTGAAATTCTCTATTAACATATTATGATGAATGTTTTACGGGTCTGTATTAATAAATTACACTATTTTGTGTATTAACGAATTTGATTGTAACTATACGACCATAAGTGAAATATTCAGTAAAAAACCTGCGGCGCCATGCACAGAGCACCTTGAATGTTGCGGTGGCTATCGTGATGAAACAGCTCTTCTCTTCGCACATTATTGTGTCAGTTATATGAGATACAGGCAAATCAATAACATTTAGTTCAGGATAAACACACATGTTATCCAAAGCTAAACGCAATGCTTTATAGTGCCTATTAATTCAGCTCATACACGTCCGCTTGATTTGCCGTCAGTACGGAGCCAACATGTTTATTATGAACAATCATTCATGGACTATATTAATTAAGTTATTCTAATTTAGTAAGTATGATAACATAAAACACATTTGCTAACACATAAAATTTTAAAAAAGGAATACATTTTGACTCAGAAACATGCCCATACACATCTGGTTCAAAGAAAAAAGTAACTATTGTCGCTAATGCACGACTCAATTTCCGCCGAATAAGTAATATTTTACCCATTCATCCAAACCAGACGTGGTTAATTCCAGATGCTATGCTGAAGTTCCCTCACACCGATCTTATCGCTAGTTGATAGGACTTCTCCTCATCTTCTGAGACCCTGTCGGCAGATGATCCTGATACTTATTTACAAATGAGCATTGGATCATCTTATAATTGAGATCTAGTCGACAGGACTTCTCCTCGTCTTCTGAGACCCTGTCGGCAGATGATGCTGATACTTATTTACAAATGAGCATTGGATCATCTTACAATTGAGATCTAGTCGACAGGACTTCTCCTCATCTTCTGAGACCCTGTCGGCAGATGATCCTGATACTTATTTACAAATGAGCATTGGATCATCTTATAATTGAGATCTAGTCGACAGGACTTCTCCTCGTCTTCTGAGACCCTGTCGGCAGATGATGCTGATACTTATTTACAAATGAGCATTGGATCATCTTACAATTGAGATCTAGTCGACAGGACTTCTCCTCATCTTCTGAGACCCTGTCGGCAGATGATCCTGATACTTATTTACAAATGAGCATTGGATCATCTTATAATTGAGATCTAGTCGACAGGACTTCTCCTCGTCTTCTGAGACCCTGTCGGCAGATGATCCTGATACTTATTTACAAATGAGCATTGGATCATCTTATAATTGAGATCTAGTCGACAGGACTTCTCCTCATCTTCTGAGACCCTGTCAGCAGATGATCCTGATACTTATTTACAAATGAGCATTGGATCATCTTATAATTGAGATCTAGTCGACAGGACTTCTCCTCGTCTTCTGAGACCCTGTCGGCAGATGATCCTGATACTTATTTACAGATGAGCATTAAGATTAAGATTACAGAATAACCCTAGTATGATTATCAAGACTTTCAATGTGGTGCTTATTGTTGTATGAGTCGATTTGTTTCTTTCAAAGTCAGTATAGTCACACTAGGAAGAGAAGTTATCGATTGTGATTTTCTAAATATAAACGTGCAACTAGAAGATATTTTTGAGAAGTTTACGAGTTTGCGTATCTTTTTTCGTAGACTTTACTTTTAGATGCAAAATACTAGTACGAATTTATCCGTGGAAAAATATACAAACGGGAAAAGCACCATACTTGCAACAATAATAACATGTTGTCCCTTGTCAAATCAAGTGTTGTGAAGTATGAATGCGGTTACTTCAATATTAAATATTGTATAAGCGCTCTCCACGATGATTATACCATTACGTGTCTTTTCTTAACCAAATATTTTGTATTGTGTTCATTCAATTTCATTTCCTACAGAATACCATGCAATAATTGTATAAGTGCACGCAAAATTTATGAACTTTTATGAACAGATCTTCTGCACATGGTCTATGAATTCTACACCTAATATAAACGTTTAATAACTGCATTAATGGCGAAGATATACAGCTTGTTTGACTATTTTCTACGCAATTCTTTCTCCCATTGTGAACATGGAACCCCCTTTTAAATTTGTGGCGGTCATTTTCCCTTTTGACAAGAGGATTAACGCCTGTTACAATCAGGTTTTAATTGATAGCTTATATTAATTTTGGGGTATATTGTTTTTCAGCACACTTTCTGACTTCCAGCAATATAAGTCTATACTAACTAATACCACTTTGTTCATGAATGTATGCAAATTAATCCACGACTTATTTCAACACAAGGTGCCCTAACAGCAACGGAATAATAACACGTTATTTCACTTCCAGCTGTGTTAAGATAATATTTTTTAAACGTTTACATAAAACATTATTTAAATCATAAAAAAACTATACAAAATAGATGTATGGCCTGAAGATGTGTGTACGAACACGTTTAAATGGCTTATTGGAGAGGGGTCGGACTCGGGGCCCAAGGGATTGATGACCCGTGGTGCTAAAATAATACTTTTGTGGTGGATTGAACGTTTACTTTATAAAAACATTCGATTAGAAAATATAAATACAAAATACAACAAAACGTCCAACATAATTCGTCAATATGCTTAAAATCGATTCAAATTAGTGCCGGTATTTTTAGTAATGGTATGCATACCGGCTCATACCGCCCCACTACTTATTACGACAACAAGCTTTCAAATAACACGTCGTAAGTAATTTGTTTATGGGTAAACAGCTAAAATCAGTTTCCATCATATAAAAGCTAACGATTTGATACAGAATATGATACCAAATTCAACCATCGTTTTAGAATAATTCGGTCGTTTGAAGTCTTGTGTGTGGTCACAGTATCGCGATGCCGTTAGCGGGAGGACGATTACAAGGTTTTGTACAGTATCGCGATGCCGTTAGCGGGAGGACGATTACAAGGTTTTGTACAGTATCGCGATGCCGTTAGCGGGAGGACGATTACAAGGTTTTGTACAGTATCGCGATGCCGTTAGTGGGAGGACGATTACAAGGTTTTGTACAGTATCGCGATGCCGTTAGCGGGAGGACGATTACAAGGTTTTGTACAGTATCGCGATGCCGTTAGCGGGAGGACGATTTCAAAGGTTTTGTACAGTATCGCGATGCCGTTAGCGGGAGGACGATTACAAGGTTTTGTACAGTATCGCGATGCCGTTAGTGGGAGGACGATTACAAGGTTTTGTACAGTATCGCGATGCCGTTAGCGGGAGGACGATAACAAGGTTTTGTACAGTATCGCGATGCCGTTAGCGGGAGGACGATTACAAGGTTTTGTACAGTATCGCGATGCCGTTAGCGGGAGGACGATTACAAGGTTTTGTACAGTATCGCGATGCCGTTAGTGGGAGGACGATTACAAGGTTTTGTACAGTATCGCGATGCCGTTAGCGGGAGGACGATTACAAGGTTTTGTACAGTATCGCGATGCCGTTAGCGGGAGGACGATTACAAGGTTTTGTACAGTATCGCGCATGCCGTTAGCGGGAGGACGATTACAAGGTTTTGTACAGTATCGCGATGCCGTTAGCGGGAGGACGATTACAAGGTTTTGTACAGTATCGCGATGCCGTTAGCGGGAGGACGATTACAAGGTTTTGTACAGTATCGCGATGCCGTTAGCGGGAGGACGATTACAAGGTTTTGTACAGTATCGCGATGCCGTTAGTGGGAGGACGATTACAAGGTTTTGTACAGTATCGCGATGCCGTTAGCGGGAGGACGATTACAAGGTTTTGTACAGTATCGCGATGCCGTTAGCGGGAGGACGATTACAAGGTTTTGTACAGTATCGCGATGCCGTTAGCGGGAGGAGGATTACAAGGTTTTGTACAGTATCGCGATGCCGTTAGCGGGAGGACGATTACAAGGTTTTGTACAGTATCGCGATGCCGTTAGTGGGAGGACGATTACAAGGTTTTGTACAGTATCGCGATGCCGTTAGCGGGAGGACGATTACAAGGTTTTGTACAGTATCGCGATGCCGTTAGCGGGAGGACGATTACAAGGTTTTGTACAGTATCGCGATGCCGTTAGCGGGAGGACGATAACAAGGTTTTGTACAGTATCGCGATGCCGTTAGCGGGAGGACGATTACAAGGTTTTGTACAGTATCGCGATGCCGTTAGCGGGAGGACGATTACAAGGTTTTGTACAGTATCGCGATGCCGTTAGTGGGAGGACGATTACAAGGTTTTGTACAGTATCGCGATGCCGTTAGCGGGAGGACGATTACAAGGTTTTGTACAGTATCGCGATGCCGTTAGCGGGAGGACGATTACAAGGTTTTGTACAGTATCGCGATGCCGTTAGCGGGAGGACGATTACAAGGTTTTGTACAGTATCGCGATGCCGTTAGCGGGAGGACGATAACAAGGTTTTGTACAGTATCGCGATGCCGTTAGCGGGAGGACGATTACAAGGTTTTGTACAGTATCGCGATGCCGTTAGCGGGAGGACGATTACAAGGTTTTGTACAGTATCGCGATGCCGTTAGCGGGAGGACGATTACAAGGTTTTGTACAGTATCGCGATGCCGTTAGCGGGAGCACGATTACAAGGTTTTGTACAGTATCGCGATGCCGTTAGTGGGAGGACGATTACAAGGTTTTGTACAGTATCGCGATGCCGTTAGCGGGAGGACGATTACAAGGTTTTGTACAGTATCGCGATGCCGTTAGTGGGAGGACGATTACAAGGTTTTGTACAGTTCGCGATGCCGTTAGCGGGAGGACGATTACAAGGTTTTGTACAGTATCGCGATGCCGTTAGCGGGAGGACGGTTACAAGGTTTTGTACAGTATCGCGATGCCGTTAGCGGGAGGACGATTACAAGGTTTTGTACAGTATCGCGATGCCGTTAGCGGGAGGACGATTACAAGGTTTTGTACAGTATCGCGATGCCGTTAGCGGGAGGACGATTACAAGGTTTTGTACAGTATTGCGATGCCGTTAGCGGGAGGACGATTACAAGGTTTTGTACAGTATCGCGATGCCGTTAGCGGGAGGACGATTACAAGGTTTTGTACAGTATCGCGATGCCGTTAGCGGGAGGACGATTACAAGGTTTTGTACAGTATCGCGATGCCGTTAGCGGGAGGACGATTACAAGGTTTTGTACAGTATCGCGATGCCGTTAGCGGGAGGACGATTACAAGGTTTTGTACAGTATCGCGATGCCGTTAGCGGGAGGACGATTACAAGGTTTTGTACAGTATCGCGATGCCGTTAGCGGGAGGACGATCACAAGGTTTTGTACAGTATCGCGATGCCGTTAGCGGGAGGACGATTACAAGGTTTTGTACAGTATCGCGATGCCGTTAGCGGGAGGACGATTACAAGGTTTTGTACAGTATCGCGATGCCGTTAGTGGGAGGACGATTACAAGGTTTTGTACAGTATCGCGATGCCGTTAGCGGGAGGACGATTACAAGGTTTTGTACAGTATCGCGATGCCGTTAGCGGGAGGACGATTACAAGGTTTTGTACAGTATCGCGCATGCCGTTAGCGGGAGGACGATTACAAGGTTTTGTACAGTATCGCGATGCCGTTAGCGGGAGGACGATTACAAGGTTTTGTACAGTATCGCGATGCCGTTAGCGGGAGGACGATTACAAGGTTTTGTACAGTATCGCGATGCCGTTAGCGGGAGGACGATTACAAGGTTTTGTACAGTATCGCGATGCCGTTAGCGGGAGGACGATTACAAGGTTTTGTACAGTATCGCGATGCCGTTAGCGGGAGGACGATTACAAGGTTTTGTACAGTATCGCGATACCGTTAGCGGGAGGACGATTACAAGGTTTTGTACAGTATCGCGATGCCGTTAGCGGGAGGACGATTACAAGGTTTTGTACAGTATCGCGATGCCGTTAGCGGGAGGACGATTACAAGGTTTTGTACAGTATCGCGATGCCGTTAGCGGGAGGACGATTACAAGGTTTTGTACAGTATCGCGATGCCGTTAGTGGGAGGACGATTACAAGGTTTTGTACAGTATCGCGATGCCGTTAGCGGGAGGACGATTACAAGGTTTTGTACAGTATCGCGATGCCGTTAGCGGGAGGACGATTACAAGGTTTTGTACAGTATCGCGCATGCCGTTAGCGGGAGGACGATTACAAGGTTTTGTACAGTATCGCGATGCCGTTAGCGGGAGGACGATTACAAGGTTTTGTACAGTATCGCGATGCCGTTAGCGGGAGGACGATTACAAGGTTTTGTACAGTATCGCGATGCCGTTAGCGGGAGGACGATTACAAGGTTTTGTACAGTATCGCGCATGCCGTTAGCGGGAGGACGATTACAAGGTTTTGTACAGTATCGCGATGCCGTTAGCGGGAGGACGATTACAAGGTTTTGTTTCCATCATCACAAAAACCTCGCATTTATTAAAATCGACAATAACAATCAGTGGCAAGATTCAAAATTCTACTCAGATTACGTGATTACGTCAGTGGCATTCAATTGAAAATAGGGTAAGGGGGAATTAAGTAAGTTACAAGACGTGGAACTGGAAGTGAGGCTTTGTTTCTTGCAACCCCATGATCGAACCCGTTCTGGTCGACGTCACAGATAAAACGAAACCTGTGTTGTGGGCCAAACGAAGCCTCGTTGATCGGTGGGACTTACGCAAAAGCGTCAACGTCTAATGACTCGACATGTATGTTTGGTTTTAGTGCATTTAACGTCACATATTGTAATGACATTCAAATTTTAGAAATAGTGCCCACTGATCTCGTATGTAATTTGTGTTTATAAATTCTATAAAATAAATTGTTCGCCGTGGTGGCAATTACAATCTGAAACCTGTGAAGGCGAGTACTCTTCTAAATTTACCTATCCGAAAATGAAAAACTAGTCCAGTTCTACTCATATCCACTACGTTGCCTATACTGTCAACTCAAATATTAATATATTATGTAATTTCAATTGAAACTAACCAGCAGAAATACTGCAGACGCGAATACACGTGTTGCTTGGTAATCATCAT
Organism: Isoperla grammatica; assembly: GCA_945910005.1. NCBI lineage: Eukaryota > Metazoa > Arthropoda > Insecta > Plecoptera > Perlodidae > Isoperla > Isoperla grammatica. The sequence goes on from OX246745.1 coordinate 762,068, forward strand.
CGGCTACGTCGGCACCGCTACTTTGTGGCTGTCAGATCACACAACACCGAGGTTACTACTAATAGATGTATCTAGATAATGATATACACTATAAATTATATTATTTTATAATATTATTATATTTTTATTTATTTATTACTATTATATATTATATTTTATTATTATATTATATTATACCATAACACTAACAATATTACTATTTGCTGTCTTAGAAGTACCCTGAAGCTAAACACATTATGCATATTTCTATCTGTTATTGTAGTATTGATTTATCTTTGGGTGACTCAAAGACACATATTTATTGAGACTCGCAGAGACAAAAGTAGATGGTTAATTTGTTCGTATATTATTTTTATTGCAAATCAAATAACTATTCATTACACTTTAAAAAGAAACCAATTCCATCAATGTATACGACATTTTATATCTAATCT
>OX246745.1:767501-777501 GCA_945910005.1 Isoperla grammatica
ATAAATGAGTGCTATCAATACCTAAGCCAAGTGCACGGAATACCTTATACATTATATGACTATAAAACCTTCCTCATAATAAATGAGTACTATCAATACCTAAGCCAAGTGCACGGAATACCTTATACATTATATGACTAAAAAACCTTCCTCATAATAAATGAGTACTATCAATACCTAAGCCAAGTGCAAGGAATACCTTATACATGATATGACTATAAAACCTTCTTCATAATAAATGAGTACTATCAATACCTAAGCCAAGTGCACGGACTACCTTATACATTAAATGACTATAAAACCTTCTTCATAATAAATGAGTACTATCAATACCTAAGCCAAGTGCACGGAATACCTTATACATTATATGACTATAAAACCTTCCTCATAATAAATGAGTACTATCAATACCTAAGCCAAGTGCACGGAATACCTTATACATTATATGACTATAAAACCTTCCTCATAATAAATGAGTACTATCAATACCTTAGCCAAGTGCACGGAATACCTTATACATTATATGACTATAAAACCTTCCTCATAATAAATGAGTACTATCAATACCTAAGCCAAGTGCACGGAATACCTTATACATTATATGACTATAAAACCTTCCTCATAATAAATAAGTACTATCAATACCTAAGCCAAGTGCACGGAATACCTTATACATTATATGACTATAAAACCTTCCTCATAATAAATGAGTACTATCAATACCTAAGCCAAGTGCACGGAATACCTTATACATCATATGACTATAAAACCTTCCTCATTATAAATGAGTACTATCAATACCTAAGCCAAGTGCACGGAATACCTTATACATTATATGAATATAAAACCTTCCTCATAATAAATGAGTACTATCAATACCTAAGCCTAGTGCACGGAATACCTTATACATTATATGACTATAAAACCTTCCTCATAATAAATGAGTACTATCAATACCTAAGCCAAGTGCACGGAATACCTTATACATTATATGACTATAAAACCTTCTTCATAATAAATGAGTTCTATCAATACCTAAGCCAAGTGCACGGAATACCTTATACATTATATGACTATAAAACCTTCCTCATAATAAATGAGTACTATCAATACCTAAGCCAAGTGCACGGAATACCTTATACATTATATGACTATAAAACCTTCCCCATAATAAATGAGTACTATCAATACCTAAGCCAAGTGCACGGAATACCTTATACATTATATGACTATAAAACCTTCCTCATAATAAATGAGTACTATCAATACCTAAGCCAAGTGCATGGAATACCTTATACATTATATGACTATAAAACCTTCCTCATAATAAATGACCACTATCAATACCTAAGCCAAGTGCACGGAATACCTTATACATTATATGACTATAAAACCTTCCTCATAATAAATGAGTACTATCAATACCTAAGCCAAGTGCACGGAATACCTTATACATTATATGACTATAAAACCTTCCTCATAATAAATGAGTACTATCAATACCTAAGCCAAGTGCACGGAATACCTTATACATTATATGACTATAAAACCTTCCTCATAATAAATGAGTCCTATCAATACCTAAGCCAAGTGCACGGAATACCTAATACATTATATGACTATAAAACCTTCTTCATAATAAATGAGTACTATCAATACCTAAGCCAAGTGCACGGAATACCTTATACATTATATGACTATAAAACCTTCCTCATAATAAATGAGTACTATCAATACCTAAGCCAAGTGCACGGAATACCTTATACATTATATGACTATAAAACCTTCCTCATAATAAATGAGTACTATCAATACCTAAGCCAAGTGCACGGAATACCTTATACATTATATGACTATAAAACCTTCCTCATAATAAATGAGTACTATCGATACCTAAGCCAAGTGCACGGAATACCTTATACATTATATGACTATAAAACCTTCTTCATAATAAATGAGTACTATCAATACCTAAGCCAAGTGCACGGAATACCTTATACATTATATGACTATAAAACCTTCTTCATAATAAATGAGTACTATCAATACCTAAGCCAAGTGCACGGAATACCTTATACATTATATGACTATAAAACCTTCTTCATAATAAATGAGTACTATCAATACCTAAGCCAAGTGCACGGAATACCTTATACATTATATGTCTTTAAAACCTTCCTCATAATAAATGACTACTATCAATACCTAAGCCAAGTGCACGGAATACCTTATACATTATATGACTATAAAACCTTCCTCATAATAAATGAGTACTATCAATACCTAAGCCAAGTGCACGGAATACCTTATACATTATATGACTATAAAACCTTCCTCATAATAAATGAGTGCTACCAATACCTTTAAGCCTTGTGCAAGGAATACCTTATACATTATATGACTATAAAACCTTCCTCATAATAATAAATTGTAATAAGGCATATTGTAGTACCAAATATTGTTTTTTTTAAATAATATAGTGGTGTAGTTAATATTATTATAGATCTTATTTTTACTGTGTAAGTATTGTATATTATGTTAGTATGGACGTACGTAATTATTTATATTTTATTGTATTCGTATTATAGAACATATATATATATATATTTAATAATGATATAATTTATAATATTATTGCTTTCAATTACTGCAAAAAGTAAAGCTACTTAGCAAAACAAATCTGTAGTATCATCATCATTATCCATCGCCGTTTCCTGCTTCTGGCAGGGTCAGCTTGGGTTTCAAAACCAAATTTTTCCACTTCTTCCTATCTTCCCACAAATCACAATCGTACTTCCTCTACTGCCCCCAGTTCTCTCCTGCAGTATATTTTATGATAATTGTTGTCGGTGGGATTACAGCATTTTAAACGTTTTGTTTTACCTCATATTACACTTCGAAAATCAAGTCAATACAATATAGCAATCTACGCTACTTGGTTAATAATAGCAACATCGTATGGATAAGATTGCACTAACAAAAAACTAGATCTAAATTTACGTGCGGAAGCACGTAATATATTTTAATTAAAAAAGTCATTTTCTATTAATGGGATATCAGTTATAATAAAGTGTTTGTTATCTTGCTAAACACTTGAGCGGTGTTTACACATCTTCTATTATTGCAAAATGTTAATAAAATAAGTGTTTTACGAAAAATACTTCTAAGTTTATTCAGGTGTTAAGGTTGGATATTATACATGTTATTAAAATGATCACTAAAAGTTCTCAACGATCCTTTCATTCCGCAACTTAAATAAACAATAGTTGAGTATCCCTGGTACTCCGGCGGAGCGGAGCAGTTGCTGCATGTGAGGAGTGAGGGTAAGAAATGATTTATTGAACAGTGGTAAGGGTGACATTGTGGTACTCAAACAATCCGATATGTCTGCATGGCAAGTCACACGGGGATTTGCCATTGCTTTCATTATATTAGATTCATTCGGGATTACTTTAGATATCTCGTTTTATCCAGCCGCTATTTTAGATTTTTTATACAATGTACATTTATATTAAAATAAAATAAATAACTGCAATAGTTGAATAATTTAAAAAATCTTTTATAACCTTTAAATGGAGTCTAGTGTAATGTATAAATTAAACAATTGTACCAATTTTGGAATACGCATAGCCTCAATATTACAATTTACGCTCACATTACAAAAAAATATTTTTTTAGCGAGCAAGACGATATTGCTTTAGCACGCTGTTGTTTATCTCAAGCAATTTGGAAACACCGATACATTTAATAGTTTTTTACATGCGAATATGTTCATCCGCCGGTATAAGACAGACATTGTACCGGTTCACGAAGCAATATGCATACTTATTCGAATAAACAGCGGTATCTGAATGCATTATAAGAATAATATGGCAATTAATTCACATCTGTCCCCTCGATCGTTAACAACAGTTTTCCCGTTACGTGAATGAGAAATATAATATTGAGTAAATGCATTCTCCAAAATATGTATTTCTTGTATATTTCAACATTGAATTAGATTCTAAGCTTGCAGAGGTACTTGAAATGGCCACTGTTGAGCCTTGACGCTAGGGTTTGTGCCCATATATGATACTTTTACTCCAAACATGTTTACTATTACTCATACTTACACAACTCTACGTTTCTGTTCAATCAAAACAATCCTTGCTCCACATCATGGGGGCATCTATGAATAGTTATTACCAGTGGCTCAATAGAAAACTAACGGATTGCGATATATATATATTTATAAATATATATGTAATTGTTTACTGTTTTATTTTATCCTTCATACTTCTAAAACTATTTGTGTATTCTTTTATCAATTAATTGTTGACGTGTTATGGTATTCTTCTCTATAAATAGTAGTTTTGTTTTGTTTTTCTTGGATTACCTTCAACGCTGCAGTAGGGAATATTCCTGTTTATTTTGTTTCGTCGTTACCAAATTACTAACGATGTTATGAAGTCAAAAATATTTAATTTTTCCATTTTCGTAAATATTTTCAGTCATGAAAGTAAGCTAAAAATTTCGCACATAATAATTATGACCGGAAAAACAGGCGACTAACATATTTCAGCCTATCACACAAAAATAATCAAAGATGGTATTTGTGCCGAATATCTCACTCAAATGAATATAGTTATACTGTTATTTGTTTACATAATGAATAATAATTGTTTCCAGTAATAAACTTACACCACTGGCGTGATTATTTGTAATAATAATGCAACATTATTCCGGGAATAATATGTTTAATAGTAATTTTGTGAAGAGATCGGACAACAATGAATATTAAGTATGCTGTTTTTTCGATATGTAATGTAGTGTTGCAAGGCAGTGATTGACAAATTAATTCATAAACAGTGATGTTTAGTCAGTTATGGCGTAACCATCCGTTTCACGATAAATGCCCAGGAAAGGAAAAATGTCAAATAAAAATCGAACGGTGACATTTTGAAATGAGAAGAGTATGTTGCCGGTATTTGTAGATGAGGGCCTATTTCAAATGATCGAACCAATATCGTTTTTTTTTATTTTTTTTTATATATTTTATTCTCAAAGTTTCAAATACAGCAAATGCCAGTTTATATTGAAACATATAACAACTTACAAAACAAAACAAAACAAAACAACACAACACAAGTAACAAAACATTAGGTCTTATACAATGACTGCTTACGGCTAATTTGATATCATTTTGAGATAAATTCGGCGGGGAAAATACAGATGAGTCAAATCGGAAGATAATTTGTTGAAGGTAGAAGGAAGGCGGTGTGATAATGATCTTTGTAACAGAGTGATTCTAGGGGTGGAAAGGTGAAAGATGTGGTTGAGACGAGTATTTCGGGAGGGAACATGTAAGTGGAAGAGAGAAACAAGTTCACTGGACCTTATTTGGCCGGTCAAAATGTTATTTAAGTAACGCATGTCATGCAAGCATCTCCGTTTTTCTAAGGGCTGTATTCCAAGAGAGCTCAGGATAGTTCCTTTGCCGCAAGCCTCAAAGAAAGACGAGACATGGTCTAGACGTTTTATGTTTGTTTTCGCCGCCATGCCCCAAATAGGGCAACAATACTCTATCACCGGCAATACGCAGCCAGTGTAGTAAGCCCTAAGCTCCTCCGTGCTGCTTATTTCGGTGAAGCGATACAGCAGCCCTACCAGGGACATGGCACGCGAAACAACCTTCTCAATGTGTGTTTTAAAACTAAACTTTGTGTCGAAAATCACACCTAGATCTCTTTGACATTCCACACGCTTTATTTGGTGACCTGAAACAACATATGATGCCAGCATTGTGGAGTATCCCCTATTACACGATGTTCCTATGGTGTTTTATTGATGTATTTACAGTTAAATATTGGCGTAATATTGATCCTCTTTGTAAATCCTTTTTATAACTAAATAGGATAAATAAGTAGCAGTTGCTATAGCCATCGTAAGATATTTATCGTTACTTCTATCAGTCCGAAATATAACGGTTTTATATGATTTGCATGTTTGAATTAGTAACTATCTTGCATGGTACATAATTTCTATCGTGATTGGCTCTCATAGCTGTAGAAGTAGCTGTTGTTCGGTACTCGACGGTTAGGTCATGACGGGTGTTGAATCAGATCCATTTCACATCGGCGGAGACGCAAAAACGGGGAAAAGGTAGCAAGATCATAATAAATGAGAAAAAGGGTGATTGATAATAATATGCATGAGAGCTCCTCACATCGAGTACATTGTGTAACATTTGTTGATATGGTTCTGTTTGTTTTTGTCTCTTGTGGCTTGATTTCTTCATTGTTTATTGACTATGAGATTGTCAATATGTTGATATTATATAATTTATAAAGATTTTGCAAATCGGTTTCTATTTTCATAATAATTCTAAATCGATTTAGTTCGGGAAACTTAAAATACAGGGTGTGCGTGTGCGTGTGCGTGTGCGTGTGCGTGAGTGCAAGGGAAATGATGTCATGTTCTAACTCTGACAGATAGTCCTTAGTCTACTAACTTCATTCAGAAGACACAGGTGTTATCTAAAAGAAGCTTCTTATAGTTTCCTGGACTGGCGCAATGGGTGTGTTTAATTTGTTACAGCCTATTTGGCAAAAGAACGAAACTTACTTATAGTTCTAAAAGTAACTATAACTACAATGACTGTAACCATTGTGAGCGGTAACGTAACTATAACAGTTTTGAAGAATTACGTGACGACATTTTCTGAAGCCACACCAAATTGAGACCAAAAGTCCAGTATAAAATAATATGTACATTAGTAATTTTTTTCCCTTGCGTGGTTTTTGAATACGTATTATTTTTATCACTTTGTAACAACACTCGATAATATGATCGTTATATCAATCACCCAATTGTCTCTGTCCTAGTTGCATAAGCATGAGTCTGGGAACATCATCGTTAGATCAATCACCCAATTGTCTCTGTCCTAGTTGCATAAGCATGAGTCTGGGAACATCATCGTTATATCAATCACCCAATTGTCTCTGTCCTAGTTGCATAAGCATGAGTCTGGGAACATCATCGTTATATCAATCACCCAATTGTCTCTGTCCTAGTTGCATAAGCATGAGTCTGGGAACATCATCGTTATATCAATCACCCAATTGTCTCTGTCCTAGTTGCATAAGCATGAGTCTGGGAACATCATCGTTATATCAATCACCCAATTGTCTCTGTCCTAGTTGCATAAGCATGAGTCTGGGAACATCATCGTTAGATCAATCACCCAATTGTCTCTGTCCTAGTTGCATAAGCATGAGTCTGGGAACATCATCGTTATATCAATCACCCAATTGTCTCTGTCCTAGTTGCATAAGCATGAGTCTGGGAACATCATCGTTAGATCAATCACCCAATTGTCTCTGTCCTTGTTGCATAAGCATGAGTCTGGGAACATCATCGTTATATCAATCACCCAATTGTCTCTGTCCTAGTTGCATAAGCATGAGTCTGGGAACATCATCGTTAGATCAATCACCCAATTGTCTCTGTCCTAGTTGCATAAGCATGAGTCTGGGAACATCATCGTTAGATCAATCACCCAATTGTCTCTGTCCTTGTTGCATAAGCATGAGTCTGGGAACATCATCGTTATATCAATCACCCAATTGTCTCTGTCCTAGTTGCATAAGCATGAGTCTGGGAACATCATCGTTAGATCAATCACCCAATTGTCTCTGTCCTAGTTGCATAAGCATGAGTCTGGGAACATCATCGTTATATCAATCACCCAATTGTCTCTGTCCTAGTTGCATAAGCATGAGTCTGGGAACATCATCGTTATATCAATCACCCAATTGTCTCTGTCCTAGTTGCATAAGCATGAGTCTGGGAACATCATCGTTATATCAATCACCCAATTGTCTCTGTCCTAGTTGCATAAGCATGAGTCTGGGAACATCATCGTTAGATCAATCACCCAATTGTCTCTGTCCTTGTTGCATAAGCATGAGTCTGGGAACATCATCGTTAGATCAATCACCCAATTGTCTCTGTCCTAGTTGCATAAGCATGAGTCTGGGAACATCATCGTTAGATCAATCACCCAATTGTCTCTGTCCTTGTTGCATAAGCATGAGTCTGGGAACATATACAACCGTAGTTGACAGTTGACTTTCCTTGATGATTTGCATCTTGTAACTATAGAGGACGTCCGACGTGTGACCATTAGTTCTAGACTTTTATACGTCAGTGAATTGTCAATAAGATACTCTTTCTATCCTTGAACTCACTATAAATGCATAAAGATGCAGTAATTAATATTATGTAGAAATGTCATGTAATCGTAATATTTCCTCTCGCCCCATGCAAGAGCGTGACAGACGCGTTACTTCTCTCTAACTAATCTCTCTTCGCGGTCTGTCAGCGGTTCGTAACTTTGTTGGGAGATGCGCGTAGACAAAGAGAGGGGGACAGAGAAAGTGCAAAATGGCAAAGCTTTACTGGAGGGAGATAGGAATAGCCTAAACTCTTTCCGTTTTCGTTTTCATTTGAGATGAGTAAATTCTCTCAGTACACTTCTAGCACCAGTTCGCTACACTGATGATTAAGCTCATCACTTAACAACAGACACGTGTTCCTTATCATTTCGACTTTTTTTGGAGTCACCCGTCCGGCTCCGAAAATGAGTATTTTTCAATATCGGGCTAGACATTTAATTGTAACCATGAGTGCTGGCACGTGATATTCGCATATTGCTTGAGTGTGAACAGCCCATGCGATGTTCTATTCTCATCATAAATGCTGTTTTTCGTCGGGGACTACATGTTTGATCGTATTTATCATCACCCAATGGATTAATTTGGGATTTGCTAGCTGCAAAGGTAACTGTCAAATTATTTTTAAATAACATTTTAATTAATCTTATCGTAGATGTAGTCCAGCTTAATGACTGCCATAACTCATTCAACTCATTCTAGTACTAATTTATCTAGTTATTGCTTTTTAGAGAGATTGGCTAACTTGCCGAAGTCACGATCTAAATTGGTATTAATGGAGAGAAAAACAATAGAGCAACGCTTGAACTTTCGCAAGGAAAATATCGGCAGTGTCAGGAACAATAATTATCTGTCCTGGCGTTTGAATGATCATTATTTTAAGCTAATCTTTTGTTTATATATTGTTTTACACTCATAGCTTGTATCAAAGTGATTTACAGCAAACGATTTAAAATGTATTATTGTATTTAATATTACTTTCACAATAATTTAACTTGAATACAGATTTACCATTCTCTCGTACTTCTCCTGACAATTATTTTCATAATAATTCTTTGGCTTTACCTTAAAAATATTGTATTTATTTAGCCTTTTGTAACAAAGGTCAGTACACCTCGTATTTTGTATCACAATAATTTTAACAAACATTTGTGTATATCTGACGGGAAGAATGCCAAACAGAATAGTGTGAAGTTTATACTATTATTACTGTATTCGTGTATCGCCAGTTATTTAATTGGATCTGAATAAAAATTGGTTTGGTTCAATTCCGATTAATAATTACTGTTAGTCGGAAAAAATTGTCATATCGTAATCTCTAATTAATTTCTTTAAGTTTCTATTTGAAACTATCATTTAATTTGCGATATCGTTACCATAGTGTACATTTGCCACCTATAGTTCTCAAGATGCAAGTGATCGTTACCATAGTGTACATTTGCCACCCATAGTTCTCAAGATGCAAGTGATCGTTACCATAGTGTACATTTGCCACCCACCCATAGTTCTCAAGATGCAAGTGATCGTTACCATAGTGTACATTTGCCACCCATAGTTCTCAAGATGCAAGTGATCGTTACCATAGTGTACATTTGCCACCCACCCATAGTTCTCAAGATGCAAGTGATCGTTACCATAGTGTACATTTGCCACCCACCCATAGTTCTCAAGATGCAAGTGATCGTTACCATAGTGTACATTTGCCACCCACCCATAGTTCTCAAGATGCAAGTGATCGTTACCATAGTGTACATTTGCCACCCATAGTTCTCAAGATGCAAGTGATC
>OX246745.1:785001-792903 GCA_945910005.1 Isoperla grammatica
CTACTACTACTACTACTACTACTACTACTACTGCTACTACTACTACTACTACTACTAATACTACTACTACTACTACTACTACTACTACTACTACTACTACTACTACTACTACTACTACTACTGCTACTACTACTACTACTACTACTACTGCTACTACTACTACTACTACTACTAATACTACTACTACTACTACTACTACTACTACTACTACTACTACTACTACTACTACTACTACTACTACTACTACTACTACTACTACTACTACTACTACTACTACTACTACTACTACTACTACTAATACTACTACTACTACTACTACTACTACTACTACTACTACTACTACTACTACTACTACTACTACTACTACTACTACTACTACTACTACTACTGCTACTACTACTACTACTACTACTACTAATACTACTACTCACTCTTGTCTCATCGCTTGTTGTGTGCGGACGTGCCGGGACGGAGCTCCGTAGCGGTAGGCCTACATAGTTAGCGAGTGAAATGGCTGTGTGTAAGATATGTGATCAGGCGCTTCCATCGGATGGTGTATTTATCTTGTGTAAAGGTTGTGACAGTAAGTTACATCTTCATTGTGTATCTTTAAGTGAGCGTACTTTTCGTTCCATGTCTTCTAACAAGCGAAAGGCATGGCGTTGTGGGGAATGTCGTGGGGGTGACGACAGTAAGTCGGATAGTGACGTTGGACCCTTACGTAAGGACTGTAAGTCACAAGTGGAACGTAACCAAGAATTTTTGTCTGATAAATATGATTCTTTACTATCGCAGATGGAGGACAACAATAGTGTGGTACGTAGCCTTCATAAGAAAATTGAGGAACTAATTGAGAAAATGAATCAGAAAGATGAGATTATTGAGCAACTGACATCTAAAGTAAATCAGTTGGAACAATACGGTAGGAAAAATATGGTTGAACTACATGGCGTTAAAGTGGTACCGGGTGAAAAGTTAGAATCTGTGGTAATTAACGTTGCAAAGTTATTAGATGTCGATGTTGCTGAATCAGAAATCGAGGTTGTGCATCGTCTGCCGGCCAAGAGAGAACAAGTTCCAAGTGTGATTGTGGAATTCGCCTCAAGGAAGAAGAGGAACGAGTTGATTGCCAATAAGAATAAGGGAGTTATTTGCAATAAGGATGTTGGTTTGGGTGATAGTAAGGAGAGAATTTACGTAAATGAAAGTCTGAGCCCGTATTTCAAAGCTTTACTCTGGAAGGCTAAGAATGTGGCTCGGGAAAAACAATATAAGTATACTTGGTTTAAATACGGCAAGATATTAATGAAGAAAAGTGACGTAGGCGATGTAATTAGAATAACAAGTGAGAAAGACCTTCGTGGCGTACGGTAGTGTGGTATATCAGATGGTTTGATTCATTTGTTGACAATCTTGCTAGCGGTCATGGCACATGAGTTGGTGATAAGCGAGGATGGCATTGAACTTGATGTTTGTTGTGATGTAGAGAATGTTGTGACGTTTAATTTGACAGAGTTCATGAAGAATGAATGTTATACTAAATGGAATTGTTTATTTTTCAATATAAGATCTATTAGGAAATACTTTGATGAGTTTCTTAATTATATTCATGATACTATTAATAAGATTAATGTTATTATTTTGAGCGAAGTAAATATATTAAATGAAGAATTGCATTTGTACAAAATTGAAGGTTACAATTCATTTTCAGTTTTGCGAGATAAGAAAAAGGGTGGTGGATTAATAATTTATGTTAAAGAAAATATTACCTTTCAGTTAATTAGGACCAAATTCGTTTCTTTTGAAGGAATTCATGGAACTTTTTTGTTAAATGGTATGCTTACGCATCTTTTGGCTATTTATAGGCCACCTGATACAAATACTTTAGAGTTTATGGATGAGTTAGATAGTTTCTTGTGCAATGTAAATGATAGAGATCAGATTTTGTGTATGGGAGATATAAATATAAATCTTTTAGACAAGAAGGCTTCTCATGTAGTTCAATATTTAAATATTATGGCAGCAAATGGATTGCAAAAATGTATTTCAAGTGAGACAAGAGTAGAATATAGATTAAATAACATTGTTCGATCTTGCCTAGACCATTGTTTTGTAAGAGTTACAAATAAAAGTAATGGAATTGTTTCGGTTATAGCTGAAGTGAAAATATCAGATCACTATCCTATATTAATTGGAATAGATAGTGGAGATAATTGCAACGTAAGTAGTAAACAAGGGGAGAGGAACATTTTGAATGAGCAGAAAGTTAAAGAAGAAATTATGCAAGTTAATTGGGAACAGTATCTACAAATTAATGATCCGGAAGTATTATATAATGTAATTGTTAATAAATTTCAAACTATATACGATTCATCAATGGAAACAGTTAAATCCTATGACATAAATTGTATTAGAAATAAAAAGCCATGGATAGATAAAGAAATTAAAGCAGATATTAAAAGAAGAGACGTGCTTTTTAAAAAATGGAAATCGTCAAAGAATGACAATTATAGGATAGAATACAAACAATTAAGAAATATTGTTAATAGAAAAATTAAAAACTCTAAATTTAATTATTTCAAAAATAAATTTATTGACAGTAAGGATAATTTGAGGGAAACCTGGAAACTAATTAATTCAATTATTGGAAAACCTACTAAAAATTCTATAGATGAAATTGTAAATAAACATATGGGTTCAATGTACACTGACGAAGAAATTGCACAAGAATTTGTTGACAGTTTTAAAAGGGAAGTAGAGGTCATAAAGCATGATTGCTCAATGGAAACGAGTAAACGTTACAATAGAAATGTCTCACAGTCATTTTATTTAAAAAAAGTCAGTGCTAAAACTGTTGAGAAAATAATATTAACTTTCAATTGTAACAAAGGACCTGGTTTGGATAGAATTCGCATGAAAGATTTAAAGTCATGTGTTAAAAGTATTAGTCCGGTAATTGCCCATCTTTTAAAAATGATTTTTTCTACTGGTATAATACCTTCATTTTTGAAATGCTCAATAGTTAGACCAGTTTATAAAAATGGAAATCATAAAAGTTTTACGAATTACAGACCTATATCAATATTACCTGCAATAGAGAAAATTATGGAACGCTATGTCGCTGATGCATTAATTGATTATTTGGATAAATTTAAAATTATTGATAAAAGACAGTATGGTTATCAGAAAGGGAAAAGCACTGGTGCCTTGTTGAATGATTTTTCGGATTTTGTTAAAGGGGCGTTAGATAGGAACTTGAATGTAATGGTAGCATTTATTGATTTCACTAAGGCCTTTGATACGTTATCTCACACAAAATTATTAAAGGCTTTGGAAAAAATAGGTATATGTGGACCAATGTTAGCATGGTTTCAAAATTATTTATCAGGCAGATACATGGTTGTAAAAATTAATGATTTCATTAGTGGAAAAGTACTGGTTTCTTCGGGGGTACCACAAGGATCCATTTTAGGTCCTCTTCTGTATTTGATTTATGTTAACGACATGTTACGTCAGGTTAAAAAATGTTCAATCTATTTATATGCAGATGACACAGCTTTGGCAGTGGCTCATGCGCAGCTCAGTGTTGCAAGGCGGATATTGCAGTCTGATTTTAATAACTTATTACGATGGGCACATGATTATGGTTTAGTTATCAATTACAAAAAAACAAAAGTTATGTTTATACACTCACCTTTTAAAAATCATGAAAATGTCGACATAGTATATCACGATTATGGGTGTTTACATAGGAATTTCAGAGCTGATACAGATTTAGTTAATATTAATTGTAATTGTAGCAGAAAGTTAGATAATGTTTTGGAAATAGCATATTTAGGACTTGTGATTGACTATAATTTTAAGTGGAGTAACCATATCGAAAAGTTGTGTTCAAGATTAAGGTCTGCCTTATATGGGATAAAAGTATTAAAAATGTATGTAAATGAAAAGCTGTTGAAAACGATATATTTTGCTGTTGCACAATCATTAATAACTTACGGTCTACTAGCATGGGGAGCAACCACAGCAACATATTTGAAAGATGTTTTTAATATTCAGCAAAGGATAATTAAAATTATATGCCCGGATAGTAACAACGCCTCCGGTTGTGGTATAATGACAGTCTATCAATTACATTTGTATTTAATTTTAAGAACGTATTATTTTTCACATAAGTATAAATTGATTGCAGAACATAAATACGGAACAAGAAATCGCGATAAATATATAATTCCAAGATACAGTAATAACTACGGAGCACAAGGGAAAAAAGTATTGGTGCCTAAATATTTTAATTACCTTCCACAGGAATTTCAAAGTCTGAAAACATTAAGTGAAGTTAAAAAACAAGTTAAAAGATGGGTTCTTACAACTGATAACGATATGGTAGGAGTATGAATGAATGTATGAATATTGTACGAATATTGATACTGATTTATTTTTGTTTTTTGCACAAGGTGGTTTATTTTCACATTATGACTTATAGCCTTGATTACAATTAGATTTTAAATTTAAAAAAAGACCAATTCAAGATCATTGTTTAGTTAAGTATAATCTTTGTATGTGTGTATTTGTACTGATGTATTTGTGTAGGTTAAGTGATGGGACAAGAATACCTATTGTAATATACATATGTTGTTAACGACTCTGCAGTCAAGCTACAATGCAGTAGCTTTGTGGAGTCTGTAATGTATATTGTCATGTTTCATCAATAAAAATCTTAAAAAAAAAAAAAAAAAAAACTACTACTACTACTACTACTACTACTACTACTACTACTACTACTACTCACTACTACTCTTGTCTTGGCTCTCGTCGAGGAAGGTTGTGTGGTGTGTGAGCTCTTGCTATCCGTGTTGTTGCGAACGTAGTGATAAGCATGGTTACGTGTTCCGTGTGCGACGAGGCGCTGCCTAAGGAGGGTCTGTATGTTGAATGTAAGGGTTGTGAGGATAAGATACATTTCGAGTGTGCGTCGCTGAGTGAGGAGACTTATCGTTCCATGTCCAAAAATCGAAAAGCAAATTGGCGATGTGCTAATTGCAAGCAACCGGATATGTATAGAAAAAGTAGTGAATTAATATTGTTTGAGAAGCACTTTGCCGAGCTTAAACGCGATATAGAAAAAAGCCAACAGTTTCTTTCTGATCGCTATGATGAACTTGTTAAAAAATTTGAGGAAACAAATGGTGTTGTGGCTGCCATGAATAAGACTATTGAAAGTTTGGTTGGGAAAATCAAACAGAGGGATGAGGTGATTGAGATGCTTACCGCTAGAATTAGCAATATGGAGCAATATGGAAGGAAGTGTAACTTGGAACTCGCCGAAGTACAGCAGGTGAAAAACGAGCGCTTGGAGAAGGTTGTAATGAATGTCGCCGACAAGCTTGGTATACGCCTTGATGAGGAAGATATTGAAGCAATTCACCGTCTACCAGCGAAGCAGGGGAAAACACCGAACGTAATTGTGCAATTCTTATCAAGAAGGAAGAGAGACGAGTTCGTTAGTAAAAAAAATATGGCTAAAATCGTGAACCGAGATATAATTGACAATGGAAACGATTCAAGGATTTACATAAACGAAAATATTACCCCGTTTTTTAAGAACCTTTTCTGGCAAGCAAAGTCAACAGGTCGCGAGAAAGACTATAAATTTGTTTGGTTCCGCTTTGGCAGGATATTAGCTCGCAAGAATGAGTCAGCGCCCATATTGACGATAACGTGTGTTCGTTACCTGGATAAGCTAGTTTAGTTTGTTTCACTCTATTATTGTTTATATGTAGACTTTAAATACCATCAAAATGCATGATTACGAGTTGGATATTTTGCCTTATGTGAACGAAGCGAGTTACGTTTGTGTGGACGAGGAAGTGATAAGAATATTTCATGATAAGTTTAATATTTTATTTTTAAATATAAGATCTATGAAACTTCATTTTGATGAAATGTTGATCTACATTGATGATCTTCTTCCTTCTCTTCATATTTTAATATTAGGTGAAGTAAACATTAAGAATGATGAGAAAGACACGTTTAGCATTAAAGGGTTCGATATGTACTCGAGCTTGCGGGAGAGTTGCCGCGGTGGCGGTGTTATTGTTTACGTTCGTGAAGGAGTTGATTTTGTGTTGTCAGACTTGACGTTCCAGTATTTTGAAGGTATACATGGTGTTATTACACTAAATGGAGTAAATACGCGTGTGTTATCCCTGTATCGACCGCCAAATAGTACAAATATTATAAACTTTATCAATGAGTTGAGTTGTTGGTTAGAAAATGTGTCAGTTCAGGATCAAATTGTTTTAGTTGGCGATGTTAATTTAAATATAAATGATAATTGTGACATAAATGTTCAACGTTATAAAGATGTTATGGCAAGTTATGGTATGAAAGGATGCATTACTGGTGATACCAGAGTAGAAGAAAGGGCTGGTTGTATTTCTAGAACTTGTATAGATCATATTTTCGTTAAACTTGTCAACTGTGATAAGGATCTGCACTCTGCTATATACGAAGCTAAGATATCGGACCATTATATTGTGGGGGTGGGAATTCATAAGGATATTGACGTAAGAAAGAACGGAACTGAGAAAACAGAGAAAATAATTTTAAATGATAACAAAATAAGACAAGCGTTAACTGCCATTAATTGGGATCATTTAATGGACTGTGATGACCCATGTCAGCTTTATGATGAAATTTCTAATATCTTTAAGCGGGTGTATGATAGTGCTGAGGAAGTTAGGATGTGTTCGGGTCTTTATTCTAGAAACCGGAAACCATGGGTTACTCTTACTTTGAAAAAGAAAATGAAAGAGAGGGACAAGTGGTTTCGTAAGTGGAAACACTCTAGTAATAATATGGATTTTAGAAACGAATACAAAAAATGCAGAAACATGGTAAGTAAACAGCTGGTTAGGGATAAAATTAGTTATTATAAATCGAGGTTTTCAAATTGTAAAGACAATATTCGAAACACGTGGAACGAAATTAATTTGGTAATTGGTAAGCAGACAAAAAACTCGCCAGATGATATTATATCTAAATACATGGGAAAAACCCTTGATGCAACTAGTATAGTTGACGGTTTCGTAAATTCTTTTTCAGATGAGGTAGAGGCGATAAAACATGATTGTGTCATTGAAACTATAACTGCGAATCGAGATTGTGCTTTGCAATCGATGAATTTTCGAAAAGCAACACCTAAGTTGATAAGTGACGTCATTCAAAGTCTAAGCAGTAATAAAGGTCCGGGCATCGATAGGATTAGGATGTGTGATATAAAATTAATTTCTGAAAATATAAGCCCAATTATAGCACAGTTGATCAATCTAATCGTAAAAACTGGGGTAATTCCTGATGGTTTGAAGTGCTCTATTCTGAGGCCTATATTTAAAAGTGGTGACCACATGGATTTTAATAATTACAGACCCATTGCAATACTGCCTTCAATTGAAAAAGTTATGGAAAGATTTTTAGCGGATCAATTAATTTCTTACATGCATGATTTCAAAATTATTGACAGGAGACAGTATGGCTTCCAAAAAAATAAAAGTACATCAAGTCTACTTAATGACTTTTCGGACACGGTGTTTGGAGCTTTAAATAGAAATGTACATGTTGGTGTAATTTTCATAGATTTTTCAAAAGCATTCGATACCCTACTTTATGATCGGCTGTTGCTTGCTTTAAAAAAGATAGGAATACGTGGGCCTCTTTTAGATTTGTTTCGGAATTATCTTACAGGGAGGAGAGTGACTGTTAAGTATGGGTCTACTCACAGTCAATTGGGGAACTGTAAATCTGGTGTGCCTCAGGGCTCTATTTTGGGCCCACTATTGTATTTAGTGTATGTAAATGATATGTTGAAAGTTGTGACAGGATGTTACATTTTTCTTTATG
>OX246745.1:793103-805603 GCA_945910005.1 Isoperla grammatica
CTACTACTACTACTACTACTACTACTACTACTACTACTACTACTACTACTACTACTACTACTACTACTACTACTACTACTACTACTACTACTACTACAACTACTACTACTACTACTACTACTACTACTACTACTACTACCACTACTACTACTACTACTACTACTACTACTACTACTACTACTACTACTACTACTACTACTACTACTACTACTACTACTACTACTACTACTACCACTACTACTACCACTACTACTACTACTACTACTACTACTACTACTACTACTACTACTACTACTACTACTACTACTACTACTACTTCTACTACTACTACTATTACTACTACTACTACTACTACTACTACTACTACTACCACTACCACTACCACTACCACTACCACTACCACTACCACTACCACTACAACAACAATTAATACAACTGCAACTACAACTACTACAACAACTGATGCTACTTCAATTGTGTACATTATAATCGCTATTCTTTTGATTGATGCACATGATTGTTGTCCTGCCTGTGGCAGTTTTACCTTGGCATGTATTGCATACTCATGCAACAAATACCAATACCTGATTTGTAGCCAAGTTGACAAAACAGTAAACACTCAGTATGTCGAGCACGATCTTTTGTGGCCGAAACCAAGTCGGAAGATGTTCTTTCTTCTTAATCTTATCTTATTATAAAACATTACTAATATAAAACGACATTTTCTTAGTGGTGTGTGCCATACTCCAGGCGGTGTTACTTAAACTTGTAATTTAACTTTTTTTAAATAATTTGTAACTACTATCTATTACGTATATTCGAATGTAATTTCTTGGAACTCAAACTTGAGCTGAAATGGTGGTGTAGTACTGTAGGTGCATACGCCCTGTTTCTCCAGCGTAAAGCTGTAGTGTCAAGGATGGCCGAGGTTCTACAATTACATCAGAATACCACGCGAATCAAACTGAAAGGACTATCGTAGTATAATGTTTTAATGCACCTGTACGCTAAAAGAGATAACACATTCTTGAATTCAAAGAGTAGCCACTTATTCTTAAGGTTGATTAATCTTTCGAAAGATTTAACATTTCAACAAACAATGATGTAAACAGTTAATTTTTTAAAGAACAATAACAATAATAAAAGATGAAACTCACACAACCTTATATGGAAGATAACAATCGTTTCGTTTTCGCTTTCTTTACGCAGACAATAAGCGAATAGACGCTTGGGTGCTTCGCAGTAGACCATGATGCTAGATTCAAACAGCAGACTGAGATAAAACACTTATGTGAACTGCATTCTTCTAATCCCGAGGATACTATTGCCAAGATTCGTATAACAGCTCTCTAATGTTGGTGGTCCCACGTTTCCAATTGAGTAGAATGATATGCTAATAATTCAACGCTACTGGCACATTAAGTGTTTATTTAGGTAGACAGGTTGATGGAAGAAATCGCTATTACAAAGAACACATGATTTTCATTAGCGTAAGTTATTGTAATGTGCGAGCTCGTAACTCAAAAGAGGATATCAAAATCAATACAGTATGGACAGAAGTGTATTCATAAGAAACCATATTGGCGATTTAAGTGATCGTAAAACAGGAAATTACAACCGAACAATTGAAAATCGAAGCTAAAGTCGAGTTTACAACAATATGTAACCATTTATTATTCAGGGATGTCTTGTTCACTCAGCCATTTGAGCAAAGAAACTAATCAAGGATATTTGCTTTGCATCTTATTGACATGAAGACAGACCGTATTTTGCATAACGGTTCGTCTGCTGCCAAACTACCGAAACAGAATGAGCCTTGGATAATTCGAGCTAGTCCGATTTTTTGGAGAAGCGGTTATTTCATTTCCACCCATTTCGATCCTGCCAACCCCAAAATAGTGTGTGAGACAGACAGGCCCCGAGAAGCCGCGGCTTACTTGTCAACGCGTTGGGGAGAGCTACTGCTACCCGTCAATCCCGTCAATTAGCCGGGTAAAAATGATGCAAAATGTAATAAAATTTAATTTTATCCTAACTTGATCCGCTTGGATCAGTTCTACGTGGCTAGTTGGAGCACAGATAACAAATTAGCTAAATGTTGATTGGCTATTTGTAGTTGAAGATTAGCACGATAATTGACGCAATTAAGAATTGTACCACTTTATGCAGAAGGGAACCAAGCCACATTTTTTTTTTTTTTTTAGTTAGAGATGTCACTGTGTCAACAAGGAATTGAACTGTTTTATACAAACTAGAACCAACCCACTTCTGCATTGTGCTGCCCCCGAACCAACCATCATTGCTCTATGAGGCTTAGGCAGAAAAGCAGAAGGGAACCAACCCACGATGTGCTATGTTTCTAGTCTAGAACTACAATAATAATGAAATCATGGAATGATAATGATATTATGCTGGTTAGTTATCACCGCCGGCCTATGCCTAGTCTTCATTTGTACCGGGTATTAAGGCAATTTTCCAAACTTTCACATCAGGAAAATTATTTTATATTTCTGTCTGCTAGGCCTTTAGCATATAAAAATATCAAAATATTATTATGCACCTCTCTTATGTTTGATACAATAGATCATAACACAATATACAATTTAGAACAACAAATACAATTTAACAAATTATTTCTCTCGAGAGCATAAATTAATGGCTCAGCATTCGCACGATACCAGAGATAAAACAAGATTTCTGATGCCACGTGATATTTTTAATAGGTATGGCGAGCAACAAAAGAAACATTTGGTGCCATTATTGTATAATAAACTGCCACAAGAGCTAGTATCGCTTACATCCTTTTCACAAATTAAAAAAATCCTTAAACTGTGGACAGTCAATAACATGTGAATGTAGAAATATTATTTGTATGGATTAATGTAAATTTGTTAACCCTTTTTGTTCTTTTTTATAATCTTATTGGGTAGGTACAAAGTGCTTTGTGTTTGTGTTTGAAGAACGTTTGTTGTGTGTCTTTTGTGTTTTTGTGTATTTGTCAGGCGGAGTCAAGACATTTAATATTAACATGATTTATTGTTACCCCGCAGACAAGCTACTGCGTATAGCTTTGTGGGGTTTGATTTATTTGTACTGTATGTTTTGTTTCGACCATAAATAAATTTGAAAAAAAAAAAAAAAACTACTACTACTACTACTACTACTACTACTACTACTACTACCACCACTACCACTACTACTACTACTACTACTTGTACTACTACTACTGCTACTACTACTACTACCACTACTACTACTTCTACTACTACTACTACTACTACTACTACTACTACTACTACTACTACTACTACTACTACCACTACTACTACTACTACTACTACTACTACTACTACTACTACTACTACTACTACTACTACTACTACTACTACTACTACTACTACTACTACTACTACTACTACTACTACTACTACTACCACTACTACTGCTACTACTACTACTACCACTACTACTACTTCTACTACTACTACTACTACTACTACTACTACTACTACTACTACTACCACTACTACTGCTACTACTACTACTACCACTACTACTACTTCTACTACTACTACTACTACTACTACTACTACTACTACTACTACTACTACTACTACTACTACCACTACTACTACTACTACTACTACTACTACTACTACTACTACTACTACTACTACTGCTACTACTACTACTACTACTACTACTACCACTACTACTGCTACTACTACTACTACTACTACTACTACTACTACTACTACTACTACTACTACTACTACTACTACTACTTCTACTACTACTACTACTACTACTACTACTACTACTACTACTACTACTGCTACTACTACTACTACTACTACTACTACCACTACTACTGCTACTACTACTACTACTACTACTACTACTACTACTACTACTACTACTACTACTACTACTACTACTACTACTACTACTACTACTACTACTACTACTACTACTACTACTACTACTACTACTACTACTACCACTACTACTACTACTACTACTACTACTACTACTACTATTTCTACTACTACTACTACTACTACTACTACTACTACTACTACTACTACTACTACTACTACTACTACTACTACTACTACTACTACTACTACTACTACTACCACTACTACTGCTACTACTACTACTACTACTACTACTACTACTACTACTACTACTACTACTACTACTACTACTACTACTACTACTACTACTACTACTACTACTACTACTACTACTACTACTACTACTACTACTACTACTACTACTACTACTACTTCTACTACTACTACTACTACTACTACTAAAAAAAAGTAAGTAGGATTTGTAAGTAGGAAAAATAAAGTAGGATTCAATTCTAGATGAATCTCACAATGGTCGGGATGGGTCCTGTGACGAATATGTTCTCGAAATGAGTCAAGATGTGAAATCCTATGATAATGTAATGACAAAGTTGTGAATTGAGTAATTCTATTTCAACTCAACCCTTATCTCACTCATGCCATGCAAACAGGGTTAATTAAATTATGGGTACAAAATTACATTGTTTATAATTTATTTGAAAATAATGGGTCGTGAATTAATGTGTTATCAACAAATGCGTAGTAAATTCATTCATAAATAGCGTTGCTTACATCATGATGCCGTGACATATAATTCCTTTCTGTAGGAATGGAAAAAATATGGAAGAACGCTAACTAAATGGAAATTAAGTGATTTACGGGCGTTAGAAAATGTATAATTATGTACCTGGGATTTTTAAATAACAATCTTTCTCTTTTATATACTATTAGCTATTACCATAAACTCAATGCTAGTACTAATAAATTATTAGTACAAGCATTGAGTTCATGGTACTAAGTATGGTAACTATTTGTAATAATTAGAATAAAAGACAGTTTCTTATTGGTTTCGTTACGTGTATAGAATGTTATGGGTCTGATAAAGGTGGCTTAGCGGTGAGACGCAAGACTCTAATTCGTGAGGTCGCCGGTTCGATACCGGCCACTGGCAGTCCCCGACTGAAGGTTTTTTGGAACGTTTTCCTCAGTCACAAGTCGAATGCAGAGATTGAGTCATACTAACATGCCTCGGAGATTCCTTCCCAACTAATCCAAATACTGCAATACCTAGCTAGTCACTTGAAGAGGTGCATGGTTGTCCCAGGGCAGATTACGATTATGCAGATTATGAAAAATTATTATTTGAAAGTAAATGCAGGGCCGTAACTAGGGTATAAAAATCATCCGGGTATGATTGGGCAAAGTACAATGGGGGGGGGGGGGAGGAGGTTTGCGCGAAGGTCACGCAGCTAATGTGGGAGCGCATAGCCCCGGACATTTTGTATATTCTTAGAGTGTGATTGGAGTGTTTTAGCGAAAGTTTTTTTTTGTAACATTTGTTGCCAGTGTCTGGTGAGATTGTGTGATTGCAAATAAATATTGTTATAATATTCTATGACTTAAAGGTGACTTAAAATTGAATTTCTTCGTTATAATATTATTATGATGTCATGATATTATATTATACGGCACATTTTGTCGGCGTAGCGAAAACAAATTAATTTTAGTGCATTTGAGTTGCGGTTTATAACATTAACAGTGGTATTAGCAATCCAAAACTGTCTATTGCCAACCCCTTAGTTACGGCCTTGTGTAAATGGTTATTTTTTTCAGGTGACCTCTCATATTCTGACTATAAGAAGCTGAATTCAAGCGATCTGTCGCATTCAATACTACCAACAGCTGATCATGACGAGTCCATCTTATATGTGGGCTACTCCAACAACCCCTGGGGACCCTCTACTATGCTGGACGCTGGCCCCACCCACTCAGCGTCGGCGGCCTCCCACCGACGCTCAAAGAGGGGCGTCTTCGACCTCTACAACATGGTGTTCTGTGCTACCGGGTGCGACCCTCTTGCTTTCAAAGGATACGGTTGCTACTGTGGGTTCCTGGGCTCGGGATATACGGTGGATGGAATAGACAGGTATGTGTTCTCAATACAGATACGCTGTGATAGCGTCAATACTATTCAGCTCTTGTCACGTTTTATATACTATCGGATTGAAAAAAGTATCTCTCTTTAAAAATTGTCTACCATGATAACGAGTAGTGGTGGTGCAAGAGGGAGAACAACCGTAAAAAAGAGCGTTGTTTCTTGGTTATGTAGCAGTTAAACTTCAACTTTAGGTACTTCATAGCTCTATGTGATGCATCGTACCTTAAAAGTGCGGTTTTTCACGGTTTACCATATTGTCCTATTGACTGTTATAACAATAACAATAGGACATCAATAATTTAATGTAGAGATATTTTTATGAATATAAGTAAATAATTTTGAATGTTTGTAATTGTGGTGTACATTGTACATTGCATTATGATATTATGATTTTAATGACTGATTTATAAATCGAGATATACACCTTTTTTCAATGTGCGCGTAGTTACCCCATCATAACTATAGTCTCATTCTGACGCACAACATTTTCATGTTATACTTCTCATCTACTTCAAATAGGTACTAGTGATAATTTACGACAGTGTATTGGAATTCTGGAAGTCCCAAACACAGCGGGCGTCACTAATGAGGCTTGTGCACTCTACTAAGCGGAAGACCGCCTTCACGGATGAAGTGGTCTGTAATGTACTGTTTGACGCCCTGAGGATAGGGACCACAAGGTTCCTGAAACGTCGGCAAGCATTTTTTACGGTAAAAGTTTATTTTCTAAATTAATATCAACGTTTCGTCTACACGTCGTCTAAACGTTGATATTAATTAAAAACAAAAAAACAGGATTGATTAATGGTTAACGGTAGAAATGCTTTCTTATTATACATTTTGGAACCAACAAAATTTAATAAATCATATATATGAAACGTTCAAGAATGTGCTCAGCTGATACACCTTGCGTAGGCTATATGGTCCTCATTTTAACTTGACGAATCACTGAATTTCACAAACATAGAAAATATAAATCGGAAACCATTACATGTCGTTTGGTCGTCATCTTCTCAAACTAGAGACTATTACCAGGCCAGGATATTATTACCATATCTTCAAGCACAGTCGTTTTGTAACGCAATTCTATTGTAGGATTTCCTATTTTAGAGACAAACTAGACTAGAACAATAACATCACATTAGTGTTGTACCGGTACATGTAATAGAAAAGTGGACTTTACACGAGTATTTAGAGAGGGCCAACAATATCTCTCCTTACTCGGAGAGACATCATGCTGTGATGTAATCGGGGACATGCTCAATTATCAGACTATATTTACTCTCAAATAATCATTATTCTTCGTGTTAAATTATAAAACATTATACCAATATTTATTATTTATAATTTATAAATTTATTCATGTATGTATTTATCTGTTGTACTACTGTTAATATGAGAAAAATGTAAGTGGATATATATATCAGTTGCTTGTATATTATTTAGTATTTTTAATGAAATTTTTTATTGATTTTGTGTAAGCGTGATTTTCTTTATTGTGACGTATTCCACAGATAAGCTACCCAGTGCAGCTTTGTGGATGACCGAAACATACCCGTAACAAATATGTATAAATAAATGTAGTTGTCAATTTAAAAAAAATATATATTATTATTGTTATTATTACTATTACGAAGTATCACATCATCGTATTGCTACATTTACACAAGTTGTGTTTGTTATTTGTATTATTATTTATTATGTACATAGCTGTATTTACTACCCTTCTTTGTAAATCAGTTTTCAAATTGAATAGAATAAACATAAAATAAATAAATGAAAATTTTCTGATTCCTTTCTCCGAATAAAAATAGCAAATCTAGTTTCTTCGGTCACGGTGCATCAACTTAGCACGTAATATCGCTATGCGTACATGCGTGCTCACTGTGCGCATCAGTGGATACTCATTAAGGTAGGCTGTATCTGCTGATGATCCATGCTCAGCAGAGAAAAGAAAGTCATCTAGGTCAGTGTTCACTTTGGTTGAGCGTAGAACGCTTTACACAATATTGAGAACCACCAGCTGGTTTAGTGGCAATATTAGCGCCAGGCTCTACATTCAAGTATTTCTCAATTTACAATACTTATATATTTTCATGGCATTATTTGTATATTTATTTTATTTTTGTAAAATTTTTGTCTCGAAAACACTACGCCTACTTGTAATATATTTGGTGCCGTACTATATTCGGATCAATACGGTACCTGTTCTTCTGGTTGAGTTGCTCGTACACCAGACACTACCCAAGAACAAACGTGTAATACGTGCACTAGTTGCTAAATTCAATTTCACTACTGTCAATGTCATTTGGAGCATCAAAAGGAGATGGGCCCACCTAGACGTTGCCTGCTCCAGAGCTAGCCTAAACAGTTTAAAGTGGAACTGCAAATGATCATAATACAAAGCTTAGTACGGATACGGTACAATACGTGCCATACTTATCTTAGTTCAGGGTGCGAATTGATGGGGGGGGGGGGGGGGGATTTCCCCCCATCACTGGCTCTGTTCTACTGAAAGGTATCCCCGCCAGGGATGGCTAAATCTCCACCTCGGGATACCCATCTCATCTTATATCATATCAAGTGTCTTTATCTTAACGTTGATAAATAATGCGTCAATTTACACATATGTTCCCAGCCAGGAAGTGTTTGTATATTAATAAACCAAAACAATGGACTCTCAGATCGCTTCAAAAGCCATCTCCCCCCAAAAAAAATGTTATCTCCGGCGGCTGGGGCTTTGCCCCAGACCCCTTACTGCTCAAGCAAATACTATACTTGGGCATCCCCCCCCCCCCTCTGCCAAGCCGTCAATTCGCACCCTGCCTTAGTTAGAACATGACATAGAGTCATTGAGTTTACTCACTGTAACTTGAGATTCATAGATGAGAGCCAATACATCCCTCTTAGTGTGTTTTAACTAATATCGTGTTTCAAGCATGCGAGACTATTAATAAATATGCCTAAATAAATTCACCTCTGGCGAATAGGTCTTTGACGCAGACTTCTTCCTTACGTAGAATGTGTCCTTTCACAATTTGTTTGCGTTTGTTAGCCACTAGTATTGGGTTCCGTGCTGTGGCATCGCCTGGTATATCCATGCAATAGTGCAATGTGAATATACACATTACACTTATTACTTACCAAAATATACAAACACGCTGGTATAATCATTTGTTTCATTTGGTTAGCAAGGTAGGCATCGCTATTGAATTTGTACTATAAACCAATGTCTGCAAACACTAACCAACACAAACTAACATTGTAGTGAAACGTTGGTTTGAATTGGTAAACAGTTGTAACTAAAATAGTTCTTTTGGTTTGCTTTCATAAGAAATTACTAAGGTTATGTCTATGTCTTCAAATTTTGGTTTTGTAATTTCGTTGGGTGTGTTCGGTTTGCAATGGCTTACACTTGGTGATGTAAAATAGGCAATGGTTTCAAGTAGGCCTACGGGCGGACATTGTCCGTATCACCACTTTGCTCAGTATGCATGCAAAGATATTATATCTAAGGAGAATCGCAAGCTTGAAACCACGCAATGCTGCTCGAAGCGGAACAATTAATGCCGTCATCGTCTTTCATAGAGCCACGCAAAGAAAGGGAAACTAGTGAGCATGTATTTTCTAAATGAGAAAGGTCCATGCAGTATTGTTTGCGAGACATGATGTGTATTGGATTATGTTCTCCAGGTGCTGCAAAATGCATGACTGGTGCTATGCTTCGGCGAACTGCCCTATGTTCTTGGAATACTTCATCCCGTACCTTTGGAAGTGTTACAGGAGAATACCTCTATGTGGTAAGTATTATTATAATATTCAACGAATACCTCTGTATGGTAAGTCTAGAGATATACAAGAAATACATTCTATGCATATTACATATTACAATCACCTCAATAATGGCATGATACACTAGTACAGATATTATCAAGAACTCAATAAATGGAGCACTTCCTTCGCCGTCATTGTCGACAAATAATGCGCCTTGTTATTGCAGAGACACAGCACCATAGCCAGTCTCTCCCCCACATACCGAAAACAACAAAAACATTCCCCATGCTCTTCAAAGAACTTGACACAAGACAGATACATACAGGCATGGATGGACTAACTTTTGACAGCATTCTTTATTCCCGACGGGACAACCAGAGCGTTATTGTCACTAAACACTTGAGGATTACATAACGAGTATATACACGCTTTCAAAAATGATAAAAGGAAAAGCCGGCGCTCCACGAAATCGGCCACAACTATACAAAAAAAGCGTTTCGCGTTCCGAGACAACTTTACTTCTAGATGAAAGAGTGATTTGAGGCCGAGGCAACTTTACTTCTAGATGAAAGAGTGATTTGAGGCCGAGGCAACTTTACTTCTAAATGAAAGAGTGATTTGAGGCCGAGGCAACTTTACTTCTAGATGAACGAGTGATTTGAGGCCGAGGCAACTTTACTTCTAGACGAAAGAGTGATTTGAGGCCGAGGCAACTTTACTTCTAGATGAAAGAGTGATTTGAGGCCGAGGCAACTTTACTTCTAGACGAAAGAGTGATTTGAGGCCGAGGCAACTTTACTTCTAGATGAAAGAGTGATTTGAGGCCGAGGCAACTTTACTTCTAAATGAAAGAGTGATTTGAGGCCGAGGCAACTTTACTTCTAGATGAACGAGTGATTTGAGGCCGAGGCAACTTTACTTCTAGACGAAAGAGTGATTTGAGGCCGAGGCAACTTTACTTCTAGATGAAAGAGTGATTTGAGGCCGAGGCAACTTTACTTCTAGACGAAAGAGTGATTTGAGGCCGAGGCAACTTTACTTCTAGACGAAAGAGTGATTTGAGGCCGAGGCAACTTTACTTCTAGACGAAAGAGTGATTTGAGGCCGAGGCAACTTTACTTCTAGATGAACGAGTGATTTGAGGCCGAGGCATCTTTACTTCTAGATGAAAGAGTGATTTGAGGCCGAGGCAACTTTACTTCTAGACGAAAGAGTGATTTGAGGCCGAGGCAACTTTACTTCTAGACGAAAGAGTGATTTGAGGCCGAGGCAACTTTACTTCTAGATGAACGAGTGATTTGAGGCCGAGGCAACTTTACTTCTAAATGAAAGAGTGATTTGAGGCCGAGGCAACTTTACTTCTAGATGAAAGAGTGATTTGAGGCCGAGGCAACTTTACTTCTAGATGAAAGAGTGATTTGAGGCCGAGACAACTTTACTTCTAGATGAAAGAGTGATTTGAGGCCGAGGCAACTTTACTTCTAGATGAAAGAGTGATTTGAGGCCGAGGCAACTTTACTTCTAGACGAAAGAGTGATTTGAGGCCGAGGCAACTTTACTTCTAGATGAAAGAGTGATTTGAGGCCGAGGCAACTTTACTTCTAGATGAAAGAGTGATTTGAGGCCGAGACAACTTTACTTCTAGACGAAAGAGTGATTTGAGGCCGAGGCATCTTTACTTCTAGATGAAAGAGTGATTTGAGGCCGAGGCAACTTTACTTCTAGATGAAAGAGTGATTTGAGGCCGAGACAACTTTACTTCTAGACGAAAGAGTGATTTGAGGCCGAGGCATCTTTACTTCTAGATGAAAGAGTGATTTGAGGCCGAGGCAACTTTACTTCTAGATGAACGAGTGATTTGAGGCCGAGGCAACTTTACTTCTAGATGAAAGAGTGATTTGAGGCCGAGGCAACTTTACTTCTAGATGAAAGAGTGATTTGAGGCCGAGGCAACTTTACTTCTAGATGAAAGAGTGATTTGAGGCCGAGGCAACTTTACTTCTAGATGAAAGTGATTGAGTCTGAGGCAACTTTACTTCTAGATGAAAGAGTGATTTGAGGCCGAGACAACTTTACTTCTAGATGAAAGAGTGATTTGAGGCCGAGACAACTTTACTTCTAGATGAAAGAGTGATTTGAGGCCGAGGCAACTTTACTTCTAGATGAAAGAGTGATTTGAGGCCGAGACAACTTTACTTCTAGATGAACGAGTGATTTGAGGCCGAGACAACTTTACTTCTAGATGAAAGAGTGATTTGAGGCCGAGGCAACTTTACTTCTAGATGAACGAGTGATTTGAGGCCGAGACAACTTTACTTCTAGATGAAAGAGTGATTTGAGGCCGAGACAACTTTACTTCTAGATAAACGAGTGATTTGAGGCCGATCAGCGACCCACGTGTAGAGCTAGGCAGGGTCGAGGCCCGAGCCCCTCTGGGCCCAGGGTGACTCAACCAATCGTAAGAAGCTACGAAATGTGGTCCTCCCCTTAACCCTTTTCAACGCGTCTTCCTCCTACTTGTCCCATTCCTCCAATCACACCTGGACGTCATTACCTAGTTGTCGAGTACGTCGTTAAACACAAATAATTGAAATACCGATCGCTGATTGGCCAAGAGTTGATCGTCTATAACGAAAGGTCTGTTTCAGCTCTCGACCAGGGAGGATGGGGAACTCCAAGCTCCTGCGCCCAACGTCTCTGTGAGTGCGACC